>CM076584.1:779731321-780252108 GCA_034641835.2 Pinus albicaulis
TTGATAATATTTTGCTCCCATTTTAACCTACACATGCTAACGAGGTAATGAGGTGAGAGATAACTGATTGGCAACTTGGTAAGGAATTAAAGAAAGCGTATGGACTCTAGACAACAAGGGAGCTTCCACACTAATTTTACCTCAAACTGATGACTTGTTCCATATGGAGGCCGATATAGGAAGGCTTCCAACTAGGTCAACATAGTAGAGGATGGTGCAAGGAGCACCCAAAACCACTTCCTCCGGAATATTAGACACCACCATAAACCAATCTTATAATAAATCCCCTAAGAAAACCGAAATTTAAATACTAAACTAACGGGCGATAAATGTAAATAAACAGGAGACAGTTGGGGGTCATGCTCACTATAATACAACCAGGCTCTAGGTCCTAAATACCCTTCATAAAAACCATGAGATATTGCAGTACTCTAGTGTCCACATATGCCTCAAAACTAGATAATACCCAACATAGCTTTCCTGCCCCTACCATAAACAATGCATAGACAACTGACTCTAGGAGGGAGATAAATTAGGCGGGCACTCAGATAAGTCGACACAATGAAGGATGGAACAAGAATTACCAAACTCCATTCCCTTCAAATCATCTAAATACACCATAAAGGAGGCTTATAATAAATCTTCAAAGAATATAACATATTCATTATTGAGGCAATTACCGAGAAAACCAAATTGAAACATACATAAGATAACTAAGTGTTTCAATCATAAAAATAAAGATCACCTTAGGGGTTTCATACTTCACCATAAAACACAAACTGAGTGGCTAAATACCGAGGCCTCGTCCTGCCTTGAACTAGCTTACACAACAACACAACTTTCCTTCCTATTGTGTTATAGACGTTGACAACATTGCGAATAGAGAAATATGATATACCAAAATCAAAATTGAGAAGCAAATGGATATTACCCATAGGTTGTTGCTTTTGCAGAATATGGAAAGATAAAACAAGCCTGCTATACTGGAAAAATGGTTGCTCTGCCTTTGTCTCAACGTACTTAGAACACAAACCAACACAATCGCACCACCACAAAAACATAATTACATCTTATTCCACCTTCTTTGTCTGCATTGGGCTTTGCAAAATGATAAGCGACAATCCAAATGCAAGAATTTTGTTAAAGCACCGTCCTCCCACATCTTCCCAAGTAACCGGCCAACCAGGGTAAACATGTGATGAGAGGATACTATGATCTGATTCAACTCCCCATGTACAGTTAAGGAAGTGGAACTGACACAACACAACCAATCTGACCTTCTACGCATCCTACAAAACCTACGGGAGCTAACCCACACTTCCAGGTCACTAACACCTGAGGGAACTCAAAATTTCAATGAATTAAACCTCAGACACTCCCTTTCCAAGGCCTCCATGCGACTAAGAGCCCCAGTCGCTCCCATGAACCTACCTGAGTGCAACTGTAGCCTTTATTTTCCAGTTTTGTGCGAGCGACTGTGATATTTAAGGCTAATTTCCAGGACTAGGACCCAGTCACTGCCCGAAAATAAATGAAACTTCCGTAACTGAAAAGCAACATCGAAACAATGATAGGAGTGCAAATACTTGAACAAGGAATTCATTAGACCCCTTCTAGCCATGACAAACATTTCGTAAAACATGTCACAAATATGCATTCTACAAGTTAAAACAACAAATCTAAGTATATGGGTCTCATAATTATCTGAAAATCACTAAGAATCATTGATCCCTTATCACATTAGCTACAATATCATCTATTAGGTCATATATTCATTGTTCATTCATTTACAAATCCAAACATGATGAGAGCCATACATCATCATTGTCATAAAACATACTTTTAACAAGCATATAGACAACAAAAATAACATGGATATTGTTGGGAAAAATACTGAGAGGGGAGCTGAATCAATATTTAGAGCTGACTAAAAAAAAATTTGTTTTTCTTTCTCTTAAAACCATATGCTACTTTACTGAACCCAACTCGCGTATACATGCGGATATCCTTAAGAAAACTTGCGTATGTCCAGAGATCTTATTATGCATTTAATTCTTTACTTAGATCATTGCATCATTCATTCATCAGATGTTTAGTAAGTAGTAAACATGTGCAGTAATAACAGAATAAACCATCACACACAAGCAACACACATGAACACTAGTATTTAAGGTGGAAACCCAATTCGGGAGAAAAGCACCGCTGTTGTCGTCTTTGTCTTCAATATTTATTATAAGGAAAACTTCTTACAATTTTGTACTGGTGCAGACTCATACCAGCACATAGGCACCCACCTGCAGAAGGCTGCAACCTTCTCTCGTTCTTCAGCCACTACTGGAAGGGAGCTCCGACCCCCTGATTTTAACACCAGCTTCTACTGGCAGAAAGCTTCCACTTTCATACTGAAGGCTTCAACCCTCAGATCCACCAAATTTCTTCAATTTCTTCATCAGACTTGCACTAGATCTTCATAATTTATTTTTGCAGATCTTCCTAGAGATTCACCATTTCTAGATCTAGATATCTTGAACCTTCATCATATCCACAGGTGCATCATAGATTCAGATCTATCAGAGTTCAATCATGTAGATATCTCTTAAAGAGATTTTTTTCATTATCAACCCCTCTACGTGCACACATTGTACTATAATCCTCTTCTCCTTATATAGTTTTAGCCTTTATTAATACCATGAGTCAAAACCACTCAACTGCTGATGGTATTCCTGGACGAGATCAAATAGATAATCCATTGGGGTCTACCAAAGCCCCAAACACCTTCTCATTGTTCTATTTTCTTGTTCTTGGCAATTAGATAATTAATCTAAGGCTTTTTAATATCTCAATCTGAGATTGAGATATTAATCCAATTTCCTCCTTTAGTTATGAACTCCCCAAGGCATATATATATCGACCCCAGTGTTTATGTGTTCGTGAGATCAACGCATATATTAACCCACGTTCATTACATCACAAGTTTCATATTTCGCCAACTTCACATATTCAACATCCTTTATTAACCCCACAAACCTTAGTTTAAAAGGTCTTAATTAATATAATTTAGAACCCCCCCCCCCACACTATCAACCTTCCACATCTGACAGTGGAGAGCACGTCACTCGTCTTCAAATGATCCGATGGATATCACTCGGCCAAGGTGCACGAAAAATAACGCAACATACCTTTTTCAATTTGCGTGCCCATCCAACGGCTGAGAGCACGTTGCGCCGCTTCATCTGATCGGACGGATATCGCATGGCGTAGAAGCACGAACAATAACGCGCGATGGCGCACAGTGGAGGTGGTTTTCCAAAGTCACTCGGGGACACGCATCGGTCGATCTATGGAATCGCTCCCCCCTCCTCAAATACCGCTCACCGTGCAAAAGTGGTGCAATAAAAACCAGAAACTGCCTTTATTGTTCCTCCTTCGTGGTTCCGCCCTTCTATTCCAGGTTCCGTCGTGCTTCCTTTTGTTATGATCCACCACTTTCCTTCCAGGTTCCGTTCGTAATTCCAAAGTGTTGTTCCAACGAGAGTTCGACGACCTATACTCACATAATTCAATCACCAAGTGTCGTGTTGGTTGCAGGGATTCACAATTCAACTTGCTTAATTCAATAAAGGCCCAGACCATACCGAAATCAATCCGCAACATTGATCTCAATTTACATTCAGTCTTATATTCTGCTTGTCTAGAACTGCTGATGGTTTTCTGAGTTCTTCATACAGTCATTATCTGCATCCTTTGTCAGAGATTTGCCATCAAGGACAATCATATAATAGGAGACAAGAAACACATTGCTAACAATCTCCCCCTTTGGACTTGATGGCAACCATGACTAGAAATACATTCAGCAACATTCTCCCCCTTTTACATCAAGGGCAAAGGATAGATCAAGATCCTTTTTACCGAAAATACCATGCTCCCCCTGAGATCATGCTGCATACGGTTTTTTGTGTATAAACTTGTGTATATACGTGACTGTCCTGCAGGAAATCCGCATATCCAATTTAATCTTTTGTATTTAAGTAGATCTGATCTTTTGCATGGCAAAGACTACTCCCAGCTTTTGTCTAAGATATTCGAATGCTTCCCTGGGTAAAGGTTTGGTAAATATGTCAGCAACTTGTTCTTTAGAGGGAACATACTCCAACTTCACCTTTTGTTCAAGTACTTGTTCACGTAAGAAGTGATACTTGATGGGAATGTGCTTGGTCTTGGAATTCATAACAGGATTCTTTGAAATGCTGATGGCACTTGTATTATCACACATAATGGAGATAGGAGGTGAACATTTGATTTGAATGTCTTGTAAGGTTTGCATCATCCAAAGAAGTTGAGTGCAACACGATGCGGCAGCCACATATTCTGCTTCTGCTATAGATAAGGCAATAGAGCTTTGCTTCTTATTGAACCAAGATACTAACCGGGGCCCCATATAGAATGCACCACCACTAGTGCTTTTCCGATCATCAACATTTCCAACCCAATCTGCATCAGTGTAAGCATGAAGAGTGAGATCAGCATTCTTTGGATACCATAGTCCAAAGTCTTGAGTTCCTTGCAGATATTTGAATATTCTTTTGAAAACCTGAAGGTGAGACTCTTTTGGATTAGCTTGGAATCATCCCACAATCCCAACTGCATGCATAATGTCTGGTCTAGTCCCAGTGAGATAAAGTAGACTTCCTATCATAGATCTGTATTCTGGTTGATTCACCGTGATAGAATCATCATGAGAACTGAGATTACATCCGGTTATCATTAGTGTGCTTACAGGTTTGCACTCTTCCATGCCATACTTCTTCATAATTTTCTTAAGATATTTTTCTTGTGATAAGAATATGCCATCTATTGCTTGTTGCACTTGCAAGCCAAGAAAGAATGTTAGTTCCCCAAGTAAAGACATTTCAAATTCTTGCTGCATAACAGAAGAAAATTTCTGACTCATAGATTCTTCATTACTTCCAAAAATGATATCATCAACATATACAACCACAATCAATAGTTTATCATTTTCAGTTTTTATGTATAAGTTGCTATCAGCAGACCCCTTTGAAAATCCTTGTTGATGAAGATATTTGTCAAGACGATAACACCATGCCCTTGGAGCTTCTTTGAGACCATATAGAGCCTTTTTAAGTCTACAAACAAGTTTTTCATCATTTCCCAAAATGAATCCTTCTGGTTGTTCTATATAAACTTCTTCTTCTAGATCACCATTGAGAAAAGCAGATTTAACATCCATTTGATAAACTTTGATTTGTTGGAAGCTTGAAAAAGCAAGAAACATTCCTATGGCTTCAAGTCTAGCTACAGGAGCAAAGGTTTCTTCAAAGTCTATACCTTCTTGTTGAGCATACCCCTTGCAAACAAGTCTAGATTTATTTCTTATAACATCCCCATTCTCATTTAACTTATTTTTGAATATCCATTTAGTTCCAATGACATTTTTGTCATGAGGTCTTGGTACTAATTCCCAAGTCTCATTCTTTTCAATTTGATCAAGCTCTTCATTCATGGCTTGAATCCAACATTCATCTTTGCTATCCTGATTGACATTTTGTGGTTCAATAGTGATAGAAATGCCAGATAGCTAGAACATCCCACAAGAGTCCTTCTTTTTTGTACACCTGATCCCTTTTCTCCCAAAATTTGAGATTCTGGGTGATTCTTTTGAACATATCTGGATGGAACTTTTTCAGATAAATCATCTTCAGGGTTTTCATTGGGTTCACTGTCTATATCATTCATATTTGATGTAGAAGGATATATGTCATCATCGTCTTCATCTGTTGTTTGTTTTTCTTCTTTTGGAGCTGCAGGAGACTCGTCAATAACAACATCAATACATTCAACAATATTCCAAAGTATTTTATTGTAACATTTATATGCCCTACTCCTAGAGGAGTAACCAAGAAATATTCCTTCATCTGCTCTGGGTTCAAACTTGCCAAGTTTTTCATCATTATTTTTGATAAAGCATTTTCTTCCAAAAACTCTAAAATGCTTCACAGTGGGAGGATTACCATACCAGAGTTCATATGAAGTTTTATCACTATTTACATGAACATGTGCCTTGCTAAGAATATTTAATTACTAGAGGTGTTGCTTCTCCCCAAAATGTGTCGTGTGTTCTCGAATCATCAAGCATAGCTCTAGCCATTTTCGAACGCTTCGTCATTTTCATACACCATTTTGTCAGTGGAGCAATATAATAAACTACTTTTTATGCCATGTTGTTCACAAAATTCAAGGAATTCATCTGATGTATATTCTCCTTCTCGATCAGATCTAAGACACTTGATTTTTAGATCTAATTCATTTTCAACCAGTGCTTTGAAGATCTGAAATTTCTCAAATGCTTCATCTTTGTGTTTAATCAACCTAATCCAACACATTCTAGAGAAATCATCAATGAATAAGATATAGTATTCTTCACCACGTGGTGACTTTTTCCTCATAGGTCCACATATGTCAGTATGAATGAGTTCAAGAGGCTTACTTGATGATCCTTCCTTTGCATTAAATTGTACCCTGGTTTGCTTGCCGAATTGGCAAGATTTGCATATGATACTTTCAGGTAGAGTAATATTGGGAATATCACGAACAGCTTTAAGTCTGCTTGATTTGTTGATTTGAGAGAAGCTCAGATGCCCCAACCTTCTATGCCATAGCCAGTTTTCTGAAGATTTACTCAAGTAACATTGTTCTTTGCAGTTCTTTAATATATATAGGTTTCTTGGAGTTCTCTTTCCTTTTATAATTGTTTTACCTGTATCAATATCACGTACTACACATTCTTTTGAAATAAAGACAACTTCAGTTCCTTGATCACACATTTGACTTACACTTAACAGCTTATGTTTTAATCCATCCACATACATGACATTATTGGCTTTCACTTTTTCTCTTAGAAAAACATACCCTTTTCCCTTAATGACAGCGGGAGTATCATTTCCAAATGTAACATTCTTTTCTTTTTCTAGATCACTATATGCAAGAAGTTTGTTTTTGTCACCTATCATGTGTTTTGAGCATCCACTATCAATGTACCATTGATTTTCTTCACCTTCTGCAAATAATGCTATGCCACAATTTTCAACTTGTAATTCCTTCTTTTTCCATACTTTGGCGTTTGAAGGAAAATTCTCTTTTGGATGAACTTTGCTCCTACATTCAGATTCTTCATGGCCAAAGTTATTGCAATAAGCACATTCAACTTCATTTTGAAGAGGAGAAAAGTTGTTATATGTATTCTTCTTTATTTCAATATCAATCCTTTTCTTTCTTTCTTCTCTTTTCATGTATATTTAGAAAACGCATACGAATAAATTTTGTTAATTCAAAATGGAAGAGATAGAAATGATGAATATCATAAGAAATTTTGAGGCAATCATAAAATTTTCAATGAATTTACCGTTCGATTGGTGTTTCTTGTTGCACTCGTTAAAAATTTTGAATTGAGATAACAAGTGTCAATTCAAGAAAGATTCCTTATTCCTTACAGTGGCAGATATGAGAAGAATAATGCTTGTAATGAAGAAACAGTATTTTTATATCTGTATCTTGTCTTTAGTATAAGAGAGTTAACGTTAAAATGACATCTCATTCATGTCAAATCCTTAGCACCGGTAGATTCAAAGTCTCTACTTTCTCAGTAGATATAATCTAGACTACTATTTCACATTCTAATTTCTTTATCAGGAAAGCTCTTTTCTTCAAGCTGAATTTTCAGAGTTTCTATGGATATTTTACTTTCTTCTAAGCATATTTTGAGTTGATTGAATTCATCAAGAAAATCATTGTCCTCTAACACATCCATAAAAGTATCTTTTCTTCTCTAGATTCCTTTTCAAATGCCATGAGTAGTCTAAGATCTTGTTCACATTATTCCTTACTATCAGATAACCCATCACTGTCTTCATTAGTATAGTAACTTTTTCTAGTGCTAAACCGATTTTTATTCCTTCTTGCTAATTCCTTCCCTTTTTCATGTGTTTATTTATGAGGACACTTAGTAGCATAATGACCAACTCTTCCACAAGCAAAAAATTTGAAAGGAAGCTTACCTCTGAACCGTCCTGTGCCAAGTTGGAGTTTCTTTACAAAATTTACCTCATCATCTTCTGAGATATACCCTGATCCTTCTGTCTCTTGTACTTCTTTCCCTTTTGTAGAAGCTCTAAAGACGACTTCTTTGACTTCAAATGGTCCTCCTCTTCTCATTTCACATGCAGTTAGTATGCCATGAAGTTGCACCACAGTAAGATTTTGAAGATCCTGCTTTTCTTCAAGAGCAGAAACTTTTGACTCAAATTTTTCCGTTAGTGATCTTAAAAATTTCTCAACCAAAGTAGATTCGGTTATTATTTCTCCCAGATTTCTCATACGATTTACAATATCATCAAGACGTAAAAAGAAACTGGCAATGATCTCCTCATTATACATTTTTGTTTCTCACATTGAATTCTAAGAGTTTGGAGTTTAGCACTTTTTACCTTTGCATCACCTTCATAACTTAGAATGATTTTGTCCCATATTGCCTTTGCAGTATCCAGCTGCATGACTTTGACAAATTCTGATTCAGTTAGACTTCCCAATAGAGCATTAACCGCCTTTTCATTTGTTTCATAATTATTTCCTTCCGCTAGATCTGTTGGTACTGCGGCTGGATATTGATATCCTGCTTCAACAATAGCCCATACATCTGCTCCTAGAGACTGAAGATAGGATCTCATCCTTGTTTTCCAAAATATTAAATTGTTTTCGTTGAAGAGTGGAGGCCTGATAGATGTTGTTCCATCTTGATTTCTCATCATATTTGATCTTCCTTCTAGCGGCTAAGCTTTTTCAGAAGGACCTGCTCTGATACCAATTGTTGGGAAAAATACTAAGAGGGGGGGTGAATCAATATTTAGAGCAGACTAAAAAAAAAATTGTTTTTCTTTATCTTAAAACCATACGCTACTTTACTGAACCCAACTCACGTATACATGCGAATATCCTTAAGAAAACTTGTGTATGTCCAGAGATCTTATTATGCATTTAATTCTTTACTTAGATCATTGCATCATTCATTCATTAGATGTTTAGTAAGTAGTAAGCATGTGTAGTAATAACAGAATAAACCATCACACACAAGCAACATACATGAACACTAGTATTTAAGGTGGAAACCCAATTCGGGATAAAACCACCGTTGTTGTCGTCTCTATCTTCAATATTTATTATAAGGAAAACTTCTTACAATTTTGTACTGGTGCAGACTCATACCAGCACGTAGGCACCCACCTGCAGAAGGCTGCAACCTTCTCTCGTTCTTCAGCCACTACTGGAAGGGAGCTCTGACCCCCTGATTTTAACACCAGCTTCTACTGGCAGAAAGCTTCCACTTTCATACTGAAGGCTTCAACCCTCAAATCCACCAAATTTCTTCAATTTCTTCATCATACTTGCGCCAGGTCTTCATCATTTCTTTTTGCAGATCTTCCTAGAGATTCACCATTTCTAGATCTAGAGATCTTGAACCTTCATCATATCCACAGGTGCATCATAGATTTAGATCTATCAGAGTTCAATCATGCAGATATCTCTTAAAGAGATTTTTTTCATTATCAACCCCTCTATGTGCACACATTGTACTATAATCCTCTTCTCCTTATATGGTTTTAGCCTTTATTAATACCATGAGTCAAAACCACTCAACCGCTGATGGTATTCCTGGACGAGATCAAATAGATAATCTAGCGGGGTCTACCAAAGCCCCAAACACCTTCTCATTGTTCTATTTTCTTGGTCTTGGAAATTAGATAATTAATCTAAGGCTTTTTAATATCTCAATCTGAGATTGAGATACTAATCCAATTTCCTCCTTTAGTTATGAACTCCCCAAGGCATATATATATCGACCCCAGTGTTTATGTGTTCGTGAGATCAACGCATATATTAACCCATGTTCATTACATCACATGTTTCATATTTCGCCAACTTCACATATTCAACATCCTTTATTAACCTCGCAAACCTTAGTTTAAAAGGTCTTAATTAATATAATTTAGAACCCCCCCCCCCCCCCCCCCCGGGGCTATCGACCTTCCACATCCAACGGTGGAGAGCACATCGCTCGTCTTCAAATGATCCGACGGATATCGCTCGGCCAATGTGCATGAACAATAACGCAACATACCTTTGTCAAATCCGCATGCCCATCCAACAGCTAAGAGCACGTTGCGCCGCTTTGTCTGATCGGACGGATATCGCACGACGTAGAAGCACGAACAATAACGCGCAATGGCGCGCAGTGGAGGCGGTTTTCCAAAGTCGCTCGGGGACACGCATCGGTCGATCTATGGAATCGCTGCCCCCTCCTCAAATACTGCTCACCGTGCAAAGGTGGTGCGATAAAAACCAGAAACTGCCTTTACTTTTCCTACTTTGTGATTCCGCCCTTCTATTCTAGGTTCTGTCATGCTTTTTTTTGTTATGATCCACCACTTTCCTTCCAGGTTCCGTTCGCAATTCCGAAGTGTTGTTCCAACGAGAGTTCGACGACCTATACTCACATAATTCAGTCACCGAGTGTCGTGTTGGTTGCAGGGATTCACAATTCAACTTGCTTAATTCAATAAAGGCCCAGACCATACCGAAATCAATCTGCAACATTGATCTCAATTTACATTCAATATTATATTCTGCTTGTCTAGAACTGCTGATGGTTTTCTGAGTTCTTCATACAGTCATTATCTGCATCCTTTGTCAGAGAGTTTCCATCAAGGACAATCATATAATAGGAGACAAGAAACATATTGCCAACAGATATGACAACAATAAATACCACATATGAACCAGTACATTTACACATGAAATACCAAGAAGAAGAATCTCTTAATAATGAATGAAAAGGCAACTAAGTTTGGGACTTCCACGTTCCACCAAACCATAGATTGGTTGAACCAAATCTCTCTTCATCCAATCATACCAATGCCATATTCATAGCATAAATGTGGGATATCATGAAACAAATACAACAAAACTGAACCAGGGCTTCCAGAGGCTAAACCATCTCAACCCTCAACCAGTGATTCTTTTCACAGTCGAACATCACTAACCATCACCGGATTGGTCTCTACCTTAGTTTTCCAGGCTTAACAGTGTTTGTTCCAACCAAGGCTCCAAGACTAGTAACTCAAGTACATGCAACTCGGTACTTGCAATAAAAATTTGTTGTAGTTGTTGATCATGATGTCCTCTTGCACTTTCATGCTCTTACTTTTCCTTCTTGCTCCAAATTCCAAGTATTCCACACTCCTCCAAGAGTGATCCAATAAAACTATAAGTATTCAAGAGTATGAGAGAGAGAGAGAGAGAGAGAAAATGAGAGCTCCCAAAACTGAACTAAAAAAACTAAACTGAAAAAAGGTACCAACTCATCCTCAAAAGCCTTTATATTAATGTGGCCTCTAATTTATTCAATTTTCCATTATTTTCCTTCATTTTCCTCCTCACATGAAACTTGTGACCTTTCACCTTCCTTTTCTCCTGTTTTCCATTATTTTCATAAATAAATTCCAATAAATGCTTCATTCCTTTCCAAAGACTTAGCCATTTCCTTTGCCAATTTCCATAGCCATAATAAAACAAATGAACACCTGCACTAGGATGTTTTTTCCCAACATACAACTTGGAATACATGTCCCATGACTATGGTTATTATTTTTCCTTTACTAACTTTTATTACATGTAGTTTTAACCTAGGGTTGTTGCAAACCCATCCCCCTTTGGAGAGCATCATTCTCGGTGTTCAATGACACCTATAACCAACAATATTGTTCATAGCAAGACATGTTTCCCATGGAGCTTTATAACTTAGCTCGTGGCATTATTTAAAATGATCAACTTGCTCAGAATTAAACCATCATGACAACATGACAACCATAATGGCATGACACCCATACTGCTTATTGGAGCTTTATAACACATGTCATGGAGGTATTTACATCCATATATATATGTACATATACCAAAAAATCATATTAAAATATATACCAAAAAAATTTACTCAAACAGTGAATAGAGAAGGATACATAGCCCGCATCTGATATGTCATCTCCCATGTAGCTTCATTGGGCCTAAAGTGCTTCTACTACACTTTAACCTACTCGATTTCTCAGTTTTGGAGATGAGAATTTTTCTCTGCAAAATGCACTGAGGTTTCGGTTGGAATTCTCCCTCTGGATCCACCTGCAATACAGACTAGTAAATCACATTATCAACATCTTTAGCATACTTCTTAAGCAATGAAACATGGAAAAAATCATGAATTTTCATTGTCAGAGGTAGTGCAAGTTAATAGGATATTGTTCCAATCCTCTCAAGAATCTTGAAAGGTCCAAAATATCGAGGTTCCAGCTTGGCACATGATCCAATCATCAAGGTGATCTTCTTGGGCTCAATGCACAAGTACACATGTTCCCCAACCTTAAACTCCTTAAATAACATGTTCCAATCTACATAAATTTTCTGCCTATCTTGTGATGCCTTTAGATTCTTCTTGATTACCTTCATTTCCTATTCCATATATGCCAACATATTTGGTCCTATCAATGCCCTGTTAACTGGATCACTCCAACATATGGGAGTATTACAACTCCATCCATGCCTCAAACAAACTCATCCTCAGTGACTCCTGGTAACCATTATTATCATCGAACTCAACCAATGGAAGGTACTCCTCCCATATATTATTCTGATGCATCACATACATCTTCAACATGTCCTCCAATATCCTGTTGACCCTCTACGTCTTTCCATATATCTGTAGATGATAAGTTTTGTTGAAGGCTAATTTTGTACCCAAACCTACAAATAACTCTTTATAGAACCTAGAAGTGAACTTGGCATCCATGTATGACGCAATATTCCTCGAAACACCACGCAATCTGACCACATCTCTGATGAAGACCTATGTTACATCACTATCATAATAAGTAGACTTACTGGAAGGAAGTGTTCTACCTTCGTCAATATGTACACCACAACCATGATGGAATCATCTAGATGTCCTCTAAAAAATTGTGATAAAATACATAGAAATTACCTCCCACATCTACTCTACAATCAGAATCAATTGTAGTAATCCACCTAGATGTTACTCTATGCTTTCACCTGTTGATAGTCCAAGCATCTAGCCACAAACTATACCATGTCCTTTTTAAGATTCGGCCAATAATATAACTTCTTCACTGCTCTCAATGTCTTTTGGTATCCTAGGTGACCCGAATATGGTTTGGCATGAAATTCCCTCAATATAAGCTTCTTGATCTCATTGCTATCTAGTACATAGATATTGGCCCTGAATTTGATCAAGCCATCTGCTGTGAGACTATAGTCCACATCCTATGCACGTGCACCTACACTTGTACCACTACGTGTACTTTGTTGTAACTTGTTTATGAACTCTATGTACATATAATCCTACTAACATGCCTGTAAGATCTGATCCTGTAAGTCTGTCTCGTAAGAAGTCATAGTTTCTATATGATTCACCTGTATGCGCCTAATAAGAGCATATACAACCCTGTTTTTTTTACCTTTGATGTACCTAATCTCAAATTCTAACTCACTAATCATGGCCAACCATCTAGCTTTATTGGCATTCAGATTTGGTTGGTCAAACAAGTATCTCAATCCACTGTGATCGCTCATCAATACAAATCTCTTGCTAAGAAGACAATGCCCAACATCTTCAATGCATGGATGATCGTTTCCAACTCAATATCATGTGTTGGATATGTTTGCTTATGTTCATTAAGTTTTTGTGACTCATAGCATACTACCTATCCTTCCTGCATAAGAACTCCACCAAGTTCTCTCTTGCAAGCATCTTTACATGCACAAGTTCTTTGTCTAGATATGGAATATTTAGTATTGAGCATGTGTCAACAACTATTTCAACTGATCAAAACTTGATGCACATTCCTTTGTCCATTCAAACTTAATATCTTTCATTTTCAATGATGTGATCGGATATGAAATCTGTGAGAAGTTCCTAATGAACCTCTTGTAATAACCTGTTGACCATGTAAAGGAACTTAACTCATCCACATTCCTAGGATTTTCCCATTGCATGATATATTTTATCTTTTCTAGATTGTAATATTCCCAATTAGCAGTCATCTAATTGGAATATTAAGTTTGATTAATTTTTCATTTTTCTAACGTTCAGCAGAAATAAAGTGGGTAAGGGGACCCACAAATAAAACTATGCAACTAAGGTAATTTCCTAAAGTCACTAGAGTCAAATATTGAGGTTGAAGTGGGGTCCATGGGGCTACCCACACGAATGGAGCAACATCCTAGTGGAAACGTGGGAGAGGTAGCACAGTGGGTAGTGAAGTGAGCAGCACAGAGATAGGTCGAAGGAGGGGCAGTGCAGTACATGTGGGCCAATGGAACATTGGAGGCTCAGCTTGGAAAAAAGAGGATGAGAGTATCTCATTCCTCATTCATTCATCCATCTATTTTATGTCTGATAGATTGTAGCATGCTTTAGTTGTTTAGCCAAGTCTATAGTGCTATTTAGCACAGATATTTCTCAGTGGAGATCTCAACCTCTGCCTTGGGGGACTTCGAGTGCCCGCTCAGGGGAGGAGTTCTACCCATTTTAAGTGCATATTTTAGGACCATACCAGCAAGAGTTACATAGTCTTCCAGGATAGCGTAGAGGTTTAAGTGCATATTTCAGGACCATACCAGCAGGAGTTACATAGTCTTCCAGGATAGCGTAGAGGTTGCACAGACAGCGCAGGGATTGTACATTTCAGCTGAGATAAGGTGTCGGGAAGTAGGGGAGAAATGAAGCTTCAGCCAGAGGATTTTGAGGGGAAGATAGCCACCTCCTACCAAGGATTCCTGTAGAGTTTTGAGGGCATATTTCCAGCAGTTCAGTGAGGAGACCAATTTCCCAAGCAAAGCAACGTGCCAAGCCTAAGGGGGCTATTTTCCGGGGTCGAAATTTTTAGAAACCCTTCACAGGTTTTTGTGGGCATTATGATAGAGCCTAGGGTTCAAAACCTGGAATTTTTTGAGCATAGGAGCAAGCCCGGCTCACAGTCCAATTCCAACCCACAGTAGTAGTCCAGAACTAGCAGTGCAGAGAGGGAGCCACATAGAGCAGTATTTCCAGTTGTGTTTATGTCCAAGTTTGAGCTATACTTCAGCATGTCTTGTGCAGGCCCAGGTGCCATCTTTCTGAGAACCTCTTATTGTACTCTTTCCCATATAGATTAATAAAATGGCTCAGATGATTTTGGCTTCATTTACTGTGTTTTAATGTCGTTTCCTATTTTGTTTTAGTTATTAGTCTTGTGTGCTTTGTATTATTGTTTGTTCTCAATTTGGGATATTACAGTAGTATCAGAGCTCATAGACTTGGCTCATCATGTGGATCATGTGATCTATGACACCAAAGGATAGGCAAAATGACACTTATTGGAGACAAAGGTATAGGAGCAAATAAAGGAGGCTATAGATTACACCAGACCAAGTAGACAGCGTTCTAGTGGAAGAAGAGAGAGGAAAGAGATGAGGAAAAGGAGTTTGCTCAACTACTTCTGAAGTCAGTATAAGAGCTCACTAAGAGGATTGAGGAGATGGGGCAGAAGATTGGAGGAGACCATAAGCATAAAGGAATTCAAGGGGAATTCCATATTGGAGAAGGATCTGGCACTTCACATGACCCAACTAGTCCTCATACCATGCAACAGGTGGTGCCACACACTCCACCACGCTCTACTATCCCCACATTTCTAGCTTCGAGAGTAGGAGCAGTAGGTTCGCAAGAGTCGGAGGTGGCTCACTATGGAGAGTAGTTCCTGGAGTATCCATCTTATGGGCCACAGTTTGGAGGTGCTCTTACCTTCAATGAGTTTTGTTAGCTGAAGAACAACAACAGACCCAGAGGCCAGACCAGAGGAGGAGGATACACATAGGGCAATGACCTACAGCGTACCGTGGGGAGGATTTTCCTGCCAAATTTTGATGGGTCATCAATATTTTCAACCAAATCTTGGGTGAATAAGTTGGAAATTTATTTTCAGTTTAACCAGATGAAGAAGGTAGAGGCCATCAAGGTGGTTGCACTGCGCTTAGAGGAGATGCCCATGACTAGTGGTTCCATGGGATGACTACGTTGGGTTACTTGGGAGTGAGAGTGTATGATGATTTTACCTAGAGGGTGCTAGAGAGTTTTGATCAGAAGGATCTGGAAGAGAATTTTGTAGAGATAACCAAGATCAAGCATACAGGGAACCAGGAGACTTACCTCTCATAGGTCCTGAGACTTTCAGTGATGTTTCCAGACTTTTCGAAACCAAGGAGGATCTAAATTTTCATTGATGGTCTAGCCGAACGTTTGTGTGGACTAGTGAGGTCTAATCGGCCCACTACACTGCAGGATGCAGTGGGAAGGACCAGAGACTTGCAGGATGCTTTTCTGAGGACAAGGGCTCCCATGCCCAACAGACCAGCATTCCAGCAGAGAGGGAGGAACGTGATAGCCCCACCCCCAAGAGGGAACCAAGGCCGAGGGCCTTTCGATGATGATACCATGAGGGATTTGAGGTGGAGGAAGCTCTGCTTCACCTTTCAGGATCCATGGGCACCGGGTCACAGGTCTGCCAGAGGAAAGGCACACTACATTGAGGTTTTCTCTGATAGTGAGGAAGAGGAGGAGAAATTCTTTGATATGGGTGGAAATACCATCATAGGAGAACCAAGGGAGAACCCTCCACCACCACCTCTACCAGCATCAAGAGGATCAGCGTTTGCACCTACTGGAGGGGTCCTTGCATCTCTACGATAGGTAACCAAGTACCTAACGCTAAGGGTTCAAGAGACAGTTCAGGGAAAACGTATCTCAATGCTAGTAGACAATGGGGCTACGTACAAATTCATTGATGCCCAGATGGTGCAGAGAAAGGGCATACATACGGAGAGCTTTGATGGGTTTTATGTGCTAATTCTAGGAGCCAGAACCATGTAGTGCATGTGTTATGTCCCAGCATTGACGGTTACTATGGGAACCTACTCATTGACAAACCATTTTTTTGGTCAATATTCCGAACATCAAAATGGTTTTGGGGGTTTAGTGGATCATCACCCTTGTTATTGTCACCACTTATTGGAAGACAATGGAGATGGAATTTGTGGATAAGAAGAGTGGGAAAAAGGTGATGCTCAAGGGCATGCATACGTATCCCCCTCAAACAGTTTCTGTGCGCAAGATGGGGGCATAATTTTGGCGGGGAGACATAGAGTGGGAAGTTGAGCTGAGGATCACATATGCAGGTGTTTCTAGCCATCCCACGTACCCAGATATCCAAACTCTCCTAGACCGTTACTCTACGGTTTTTTGGGACATTCCGCTAGGGAAACCGCCTAACAGGGGATTTGAGCATACTATCAAGTTGTAGACCGGCATTAGGGTCATGATCACCACCACCTACAGGCATCCCAAGGCATATAGGGATGAGACTGAGAGAGCTATCCATGAGCTCTTAGCATTGGGGCACATCAATCCCAACACGAGTCCTTTCACTTCTTCAGTGGTTCTAGTGAAGAAGAAGGATGGGACGTTGCAGATGTGCATAGATCACAGGGCCTTGAAAAAGAAGATTATGAAGAACGTATACCCTATTCTCAGGTTCGATGATTTGATGGATGAGATAAGGGGATCAAATTTCTTGTCCAAGATTGATTTGATGTCACAGTACCATCATATCCAGGTGAGGGACAAGGATGTCGCCAAGACTACGTTTCGATGTCATTATGGCCACTTCGAGTTTTTGATGATGCCCTTTGGTCTGACCAATGCTCCAGCTAGCTTCCAGTCTTGCATGAACCACATATTACGTGATCAATTGAGGAATTTTTTGCTGGTGTTCTTTGATGATATCCTGATATACAGTTTCACATGGGAGGAGCACTTACAGCACGTAAAGACAGTGATGTGTATCCTAGAGGAGCATTAGTTCTACGCCAAGTTGTCCAAGTGTGAGTTCGGCTTGAAAAATATGATCTATTTGGGGCATACCATTGGAATGGATGGAGTGAAAATTCATGAGAAGAATATTAGGGCCATCTAGGATTAGCCAAAGCCGAAGAATGTGACAGAAATTTGGGGGTTTGTGGATTTATGTACCTACGATAGGAAGTTCGCTAAGAGATTCTCACAACTTGTAGCATCACTCACAGACCTCACCAAAAAGGGGGTTTTCAGTTGGACTGATACAATGCAGAGGTATTTTGAAAGACTCAAGGAGGTGATGTGCAATTTTCCAGTGTTAGCCCTGCCATACTTCACAGAGCCATTTGTGTTCGAATGCGATGCTTCAAGGGAAGGAGTAGGCGTAGTACTAATTTAGGGGGGCACCCCATAGCTTTCAAGAGTCAGAATTTGTTTCCGCATGAGAGACTATACCCCATATATGATAAGGACATGTTGGTCATCATGCATGAGTTGGCTAAGTTCTGACAATACCTAGTGGGGAACAGGTTCCGAGTGAGGACCGACCACAATAGCCTTATATTTTTCCTTAAGAAAAAGCAGTTGTAGGAGAGGCATCAGAAATGGGTCAGCAAGATCTAGGAATATGACTTTGACATTGATTATGTCAAACGAAAGAACAACATAATAGCTGATGCGTTGTCCCAGAGACCAACATCCCTCTCCTCGATGAGCATTGACGCAGATTGGAGGGAACAGTTGTTTGTGGAGTGCTCCAAAGATCAGTTTGCATGTGAGGTGTTGGATGGGAAGTTGATAGATGACCAGTATTTGGTGATAGATGAGGTCATTTATCACTATGAACAGATATTTTTTACAGCCAACTCCCAGTTAAGGGATTATATTTTGTAGGACGCACATGACTCTCCACTTTTAGGGCACCAAGATTTCACAAAAACATATCGGGCCATTAGAGAGAGGTTCACCTGGAAGGGCCTCAAGGAGGACATACTCCGGCATGTCAGGGAGTGCATAATCTTCCAGGGAACAAAGGGGAGCTGAACCATATGGTAGGGCTAATGCAGTTGCTTCCCATTTTAGAGGGTGAATGGGAAAGCATCTCTATGGATTTTATCACAGGGCTGCGCATGGTACAGGGAAAAGATTGCATCTTCATTTTTGTTGACCAGTTAACGAAGTATGCCCACTCATTTTTCATTTCATCTCAGTACATGGCTTCACAAGTAATTGAGTTATTTTTCAGGGACATCTTCTAACTACATGGTCTCCCAAAGACCGTAGTCAGTGACAGGGATAGAATATTCGTGGGGGGATTTTGGCAGGAGTTGTTCCATTTGGTGGGCATAGAATTAACGCGAAGCACAATCTACCACACACAAACATATGGGTAGATGAAGATAGTGAAAAAGTGGTTGGAAGGCTACTTGTGACACTATGTCACAGGGTAGCATAAGGCCTAGATGCGTTGGTTGCACTTGGGGGAGTACTACAAAAACACCACCTTCAAATGTCCATTGGTATGTCCCCATTCCATGATTTATATAGTGATGATGCATTATCTTTTGTTGATGTTATGTTTGGGGAAATTAAGACCCCTAGAGCCAAATATTAGATCCAAGAGAGCCAGGACATCCTCAATTCTCTCAAGGATAACTTGAGGACGGCACAAAATCAGCAAAAAAAATATGCAGAGAGAGGTTGCGTGTAGAGACAGTTTGAGAAGGGTGACTTAGTGTATCTTCGGCTTCACCAACATGAATGGAGCAATGTCCTAGTTGCAGTGTGGGAGAGACAGTGCAGTGAGAAACACAGAGATAATCCGAAGGAGGGGCAACGCAGTCCATGTGGGCCCAAGGGAACGTTGGAGGCTCAGCTTGGAAAAAATAGGATGAGAGTAGCTCATTCCTCATTCATTCATCCATCTATTTTTTGTTTGATAGACTGTCGCACGCTTGAGATATTTAGCCAAGTCTGCAGTGTTGTTTATCACAGATATTTCCAAGTAGAGATCTCAACCTGTACCTCGGAGGACTTCGGGTGCCTGCTCAGGGGAGGATTTCTACCCATTTTGAGAGCAGATTGCAAGACCATACCAGTAGGAGTTATGTAGTCTTCCAGGACAACGTATAGGCTCCAGATAAGCGTAGGGATTGCGCATTTCATCTGATATAAGGTGTCGGGAAGTAGGGGAGTAGTGAAGCTTAAACTAGAGGATTTGGAGGGGAGGCTAGCCACCTCCTACCAAGGATTCCTGCAAAGTTTTGAGGGCATATTTTCAGAAGTTCAGCCAGGAGACTAATTTCCCTAGCAGAGCAGCATGCCAAGCCCAAGGGGGTTATTTTCCGAGGTCAAAATTTCTAGAAACCCTTCGTGGGTGTTTGTGGGTATTATGAATAGCGCCTAAGGTTCAAAGCCCGAAATTTTCTGAGCATAGAAGCGGGCCCAAATCACAGTCCGATTCCAGATAGCAGTAGTAGTCCAGCACTGGCAGTACAGAGAGGGAGCCATGCAGAGTAGTATTTCCAGTCATGTTTATGTCTGGTTTGAGCTACACTTCAGCCTATCTTGTGCAGGCCCAAGTGCCATCTTTCTGAGCACCTCTCATTTTACTTTTTCCAACAGAGATTAATAAAATGGCTGAGATTATTTTGGCTTCATTTACTTTGTTTAATGTCATTTCCTATTTTTTTGTAGTTATTAGTCTTGTGTGCTTTGTTTTACTGTTTCTTCCCAATTTTGGATATTACATGGATCCACTGTTATGCCTTTATTGGAAACCACATGTCCCAAGTAATGTACCTTTTTCTGAAAGAAACTACACTTACTAAGATTAGCATACAAATCATGCTCTCTCAACAATATCAATATTGTTGCTGAGTGTTTGGAATGCTCTTCTTCATTTTTAGAATATATCAAGATGTCATTATTGAATACAATATCAAACTTTTCCATATAAGGACGCAACATGTTATTCATCAAGCACATATAAGTAGTAGGATCATTAGTCAAACCAAATAGAACTTGGTCCTCAAAATTTTCTTGTATATGTCCTCTTCCTTGATATGTACCCGATGATATCATGATCTCAAAACAATCTTTAAGAACATTGTTTCTCTCTTCAACTAATCGAATAAATCATCAATCCTCTGTAATGGATACTTGTTCTTAATGGTCACCTTGTTCAACTACCTGTAATTGATGCACAACCTGAGAGTACCATCCTTCTTCTTCACAAACAATACTAGTGAGCCCCATGGTGATACACTTGGCCTAATGTATCCCTTGTCAAGAATTTCCTTCAACTGCAACTTCAATTGTACTAACTATGGATTGCTCATCTTGTATGGTGCCTTTGATGTTGGTGTTGCCCCTAATACCAACTCGATAGAAAATTCTACCCCCCGTGAGACAAAAATTCTGAAATCTCTGCAAAAAATACATCCTGAAACTCTTGTAAACTAGGTACCTACTCAATATCTTTGCATCTTCATCCTCCTTACCTTTATCACTAGAAATGTGCATTGTAAATAATGCACGCCCTTTTCTACGACTGTGCTTTTCTTTCATAGCTAACTGATGTTGCCTCCTTCTTACCCTGCAATATTCTTTGTTCTTCGTTGTCATCCAAACATTCAATGGTTTTGTCATAGCAGTCCACTTTAGTCGTATGAAGATATAACCAGTCCATACCCAAAAGCATATTGTATGATCCCAACGGAAATACATTCAAATGTGTTAATGTAGGCATACCATTCAACTCAAATGCAAAAGCTCTAACCCAATGATGAACTCTCTTCTTTGTACTTTTAGCCAACCGTACTAGCAAAGATTTTTCATGCACTTCTTTATTCAAACCACATGTATCCACCAAGTTAGGGTTAACATAACTATAATTAGATCCATGTTCGATCAATATATAAAAAACTTGATCACAAATATTACCATCCATCTCAATGATAGATGCCTGATGATCTCCTGTCGGTTATCCAATGCTACATAAATCCGAGGAACACTCTATCCAAAATCCCCCAATTTCTATGCCTATTAAGCACTGTAAATATGTGGTATGCCACCCTAATTTTGTGGATAATCTCTCTGACGATGATCTTTTCCACAATTCCAACACCGTACAGGTTTCCTATCATCACCCTTTTTCTTCTTAGATTGAAATTATTGTCCTCTGTCATATGCATTGAACTTCTTATGTAGCGTTGCATTCTCTTTGTTACTCATATCCTGAGGCCTTGCTTGTTTCTTGTCCCATTTTCCTTTATTCTTTGCATTACCTTTCAAGTCTGGTTTAGTCACAGATTTGTTCATTGATTGTTCATAACAATGTTTTAGCTTCTGAATGGCCTCATCCAATGATCTAGGCTCATCAAACTCAATCTTGTCCTTGAATGTTATCGGAAACCTATTAATGAATCTCTAGATCTTGGCCTTCTCCTCCTTGAGGTAAGGCACATATCTCATCAACTCTAGAAATATGCTAGTATACTGCTTATCAGTCATAGACCCCATATTTAGCTCATATAATTATTTTTCCATGTCAGCATAGTATCTCTTAGATAGATACTTCTTCCTAAATAGTCTCTCAAACTCACTCCAATTCATTTCCTCTTCAAAAATATCTCTGACATTCTTTACATAATCCCACCAAATATTTACTTTAACTTTAATATTGAACGTAGCTATTCTAGCCTTCATGTTCTCTTAGTAATCATGAAATCTGAAGAACTTGTTCATTCCAAGAAACCATGCTTCTGCATCCTGCAACTTCTTCATTTTTCCATCAAATGTAGTGGATTTTCTTTCTTAAACTCATCCAAAAAATATCTCGTGCCATTCCTCCTGTAATGGTGATAACAACGATGATCATGATTTATGTCAAAACCAGAACTAGAATAGAATTTTCTTCCATAACCTCTTCTATATGGTGTGCCCATGAGCATGCCTTCCCTGATCGTGTTATCTCTATCTAACTTGTGCCCACCATGAGACCGACTGCCATATGCCCCATTATTCATGTTCTCCTGTCCATGGTTGATATGAAGTGGTCCTTGTTTCTACAAACTTGATAAGCTCTTAAGCATGACTGCATTGACTTTAGATTGTTTCTCCTATGCCTGATCAGGAGATCATGTCCAAGTTAAAAAATTGCTCAAAAAATGGAAGTGCTTAGAAATGGTTTTAATCTGAACGAACGGAAAGGTCTCGTCGATGCGATTCTAGCACCATGAACGGTTCTCAAAACTGATGTCGTATGTGAAAGTTATTGAGGTTTGAAGTTGTCCAGTAAACTCAAAAAAATTGACATTTTGACCCATTTTGGACTTTGTCTAACAAATTTTTCAAAAAAAAATAAATTTTGGAAAATTATGTTTTATAAAGGTTTTTGGAGACCAATCAATGGGTGCCATGTGGCCTGCCCGGAGGTCGCCACTGGCCCCTAGGCCAAAGTCAAGTGGGGTGGTAAAATTTTTATGGAGTCCACGGGTTTTGAACATTGGACCTCCCTCTACGTGCAAGAGCACCCAACCAGTCAAGATACAAGTGGTTCTTATCCTATATGGGCGAAATTTCTTATTTGAAGTTTAACTCGGATTGGGTTGGTGGCAAAGGGGGCCAGCCCCCATACCTCACACGACCGCGCCTCAATGTCCACGTGCTAACCATTAACCGCGGGCTAATAAAATTAACCTCCAACCCTATCACATGGCTTAAAATTAAATGTAGGGGTTAATGTGGTAAGGCTTATCCGCGTGGTAAAGTCGGCAGGTCCGATGGAGATGCCACATGTGACCACCTTTTCAAAGTTAAATGCTACAGTTTTGTTAACGAAAAATGTTCCGGTTTGGGTGGAATGGACATGTGACCGCCACTTCGCATTTAATGCAACACTTAACGGTTCCACCATTTTGGAGTGGAGTCCGAAAATTTCGGGCGGACCGCCATTTTGGTCGGCCTAATTGGAGTTCCTCCAGTTTTGGAGGAGGATTTCTAGTGACACTGGGCAAAAAAAAAATTTGGTCATAACTTTCTCAATTTTCGACCAAACAAGATGAAATTTTAGTCAATTTTGGGTTTCTTTAGCATTATGAAGAGTTTGGAATAGGTTTTAGAGCAAACAGAGGTGATCTCTAGTATATTTTTCTTCAGGGAAGAGGAAGGAGCCATCAGGGCCATCAGGGAGAAGGCACTATATTGGGTTGTACTTCATTGTTTAAGGTGAAACAAAAGCCATTTCTAGCTATTTTCTATCTTCTTAAGTCGAATTTACAGTTGGTTTTACCTTTTAGGCATATTTTTCACTGTGTAACCATTTTGAGCAAATTAATAGAGCAAGGACATGCCATTGGGGAGCCTCGGACAGGCAGATGTAGCCCAGGAGGGGTGAACTGCCTCAAAAATTTGTTGTGTTATGTTATGCTGAATTTTAATTGCTGTGTATTTCTGCTGTGATATGTTAAACGTAAATTTAATTAACAAATCCTCACACATAAAACTCAGAAACATTACCAAAACTACTTTGTTTAACCTGCAAGTCATGGAGAACACTTTGCACACTAAATTATATGGAAATGGATACTTTGCATAGTATTACAAATAGTTCCATTTTTAGATTAGTTGGTATCAAATCTAGAGTTTTACTCTACATTTGTTCTTGTGCAAAGATATAGTTGAATGTTTGAAATTTTTGATGCTTACTAGGCTTAAGCTTAAGAGAAGGGAAGGAAAATTGGTTAGAACACAAAATAATCCTCAACCAAGGAGGGCCAGAGTACCATTAACTCCACCTTCTAATTTACCTCCAAGAGCCACAGAAGAATTCTTAAGCATGTCTTCAAGAGAAGGAGAAGTTCATGAAGACATTTATCCCAAAGAAGAATAATGGGTGTTCCGAAAGGCTTTCCTAGACATGACGTAGATGGTGAGGATACTCTACCAAGAAACGAATGAAAGGTTTGTAGGAGAAGGGTCTAAACATCATAAAGAAGGAGAGGGTTCTTCAGGAGGAAAGAAAAGTGATGACAATTAAAAGAAATGACATGGAGGAAATGGTGATCCACCATTCCCATATTTATCCTCTTTTTCTACATTGTCATCCTCTACTTCGGTGAATCAATCTCACAAGTCTAAAACCACTGGTAAAATTCCATTTTTAAAGCTTGATGTTAAATTTGAGTTGTCTATGTTTAATAGTGAAGTCAATGCATAGAAACTTGACAATTGGATAAGGCAGTTGGAAGTTTACTTGAGGATACAAAACCTTCTTGATGACGACACCAAGATTCAGTTATCCTCTTTTAGAATGGAGGGAGCAGCATTCGTTTGGTGGGTAGCCCAAACCAAGGATGAGATTAGAAAACATGGTAAGATCATTTTATCATGGGCTGATTTTATTTCTGCAATTAAAAATAAATTTTGTCCATTAGCTCATTTACAAAAGGCTATCATGAATTGGCAAAGTTTTAGACAGCTTAAGGGACAAAATGTACAATATTACACCCAAGAGTTTAGACGAAGGGCTCTTTTACTAGGAATTAATTTGCATAGCCAAGAGACTTTGCTGAAATATATAGGTGGTTTACACAGCTATCTTATACATACTATCCTTATGTTCAATCCTACTAGTCTAGATGAGGTTTTTGTCCAAGCCATTTAGAGGCTAGAGGTAAACAATCTTTTGTTGGGAAAGAGGATAGTGAATTTAAAGGCAAAGGGAGAAAGAGAAATGAAAACTCTAGGAAAGAGAAGGGAAAATTATTTTGTAAAAATTGTTCCAAAACAAGCCACGATGAAGACCATTGTTGGAAACTTCATCCGGAATTAAAGCCAGAAAAATTTAAAACCAAACATAAGGCCAAAGAAAAGGGCAAAATGGTTGCAATAGTTGAACAAGACTTAGGGTCTGAATTATGAGATGAAACTAAAAGTATAGCTTTGGCACTAAAGAACATAAAGGGGAAAGAGATTGTAAATGAAACAAATCCCAGTTCTAGCACTTTAAACTGTCACATAGAAGCTCCAAATGAAGAGAGGAGGATAGAGTTGTTTCATGTGAGGATCATTTCAAAACACACAAAGATAGACACACTATTTGGCAGTGGGTCACAAGCAAATCTCATCTCAAAAGACTTAGTCAAGAAGCTGAAACTTTAGACCATTTCACATGCCATATCCACTTGGATGGATTTGCAAGGATGCTAATTTACAAGTTTCAAGGAAGTGCATGTTGCGCTTTGCCATAACATCTCATTATGTTGACATGGTTGAATTAGATGTGGTACCGCTTGAAATTACAAGTGTGGTGCTGGGTAGTCCTTACTTATATGACAGGAAAGAGATCTTCCATCGCCATGAGAACAAGTATCATCTATTCAAGGATGGCAAGGAGTTTATTGTGAGAGCACATCAGAAGAAGCTAGAATCTTCTTTAGTGAATGCAGGGCAATTGAAAAGGTTTTTCAATGCAAATCAAAATTTGACTTTGTTGATGATTAAGCAAAAATATTTTGTACATAATCCTTTTCATGTTATTGTTGATGTAAATGATGAAATGTTTCAGTCTGAAAGCAAGTTATCTTTGGAAGAAGATGACAAGATGTTGTAGAAAATGTCTTTGGTGTCGATCGGTGCAGAGAACAAAGTGTCGGTGCAAAGTGGTGCAAGAAACCAAGAGAGGGAAAAGCATGCAAGCAAAGAGGGCACAAATTTCAGCAAGGATCACTATTGGTTTCAGAATGGTAGGGTACTATGGTGAGAAAACTTGGTCAGGAATCGACACAAGTACATGGCTCATTCGGCAAAAATTTTCCATGAGGACAGTTGGAAAGGTGAATCTTATTTTCAGTTTCCTTTGAAGGTAGACCATTGTAGGAGCAATATGTTTTCTAAAAATTTCAGTTTATGTTCTGCAAGTTTCAAAAATTTGCAACATGACATAGTCAAATTTAGCAACAGTCGGTCAACAGATTCAAGGAAGAATTTTTCATTTTATGAGAAGCTCAATTTAATTAAATCAGGAAGATTTCAGTGGTTCAAGGTTGGAAGAGTGGAGAATTAGTCTCTTCATCTTCATTTTCTGTAATTCAAAGAGCTTTTGGGGTCCAGAAGCTTCCCATTGGGGAGGTGTGATCAGGAGATCATGTCAGAGTTAAAAAATTGCTCAAAACTAGAAGTGGTCAGAAATGGTTTCAATCTAAACGACCGAAAAGGCCTCGTCAATGTGATTCTGGCGCCGTGAACGGTTCTCAAAACTGACGTCGTATGTGAAAGTTATTGAGGTTTGAAGTTGTCCAGTAAACTCAAAAAAATTGACATTTTGACCCATTTTGGACTTTGTCTAACAAATTTTTCAAAAAAATATATATTTTGGAAAATTATGTTCTATAAAGGTTTTTGGAGATCAATCAATGGGTGCCACGTGGCCTACTCGGAGGTCACCACGTGGCCCTAGGCCAGAGTCAAGTGGGGTGGTAAAATTTTTATGGAGTCCACGGATTTCGAACCCCTGACCTCCCTCTGTGTGCAAGAGCGCCCAACCAGTCGGGCTAAAGGTGGCTCTTAACCTGTATGGGTTACATTTCTTATTTGAAGTTTAAGTCGGATTGGGTTGGCGACAAAGGGGGCCAACCCCCATACTTCACGCGACCGCACCTTGGTGTCCAAGTGCTAACCATTAACCGTGGGCTAATAAAATTAACCACCAACCCTGTCACATGGCTTAAAATTAAATGTGAAGGTTGATGTGGTAAGGCTTATCTGCATGGTTAAGCTGGCAGGTCCGATGGAGATGCCACATGTGACCACCTTTTTTATGTTAGATGTTACGGTTTGGTTAACGAAAAATGTTGCGGTTTGGGCGGAACGGACATGTGACTGCCACTTCACATTTAATGAAACACTTAATGGTTCTACCATTTTGGAGCGAAATTTGACAATTTCAGGCGAACCACCATTTTGGTCAGCCTAACTGGAGTTCCTCCAGTTTTGGAGGAGGATTTCTAGTGACACTGGGAAAAAATTTGTTTTGGTCATAACTTTCTCAATTTTCGACCAAAAAAGATGAAATTTTAATAAATTTTGGGTTTCTTTAGCATTTTGAAGAGTTTGGAATAGTTTTCAGAGTGAACAGAGGTGATCTATAGCATATTTTTCTTCAGGGAAGAGGAAGGAGCCATCAGGGCCATCAAGGAGAAGGCACTATATTGGGTTGTACTTCACTATTTAAGGTGAAACAAAAGCTATTTCTAGTTATTTCTCTATCTTATAAAGTCGAATTTACAATTTTTTTTTCCTGTTTAGGCATATTTTTCACTATGTAACCATTTTGAGAAAATTAATAAAGCAAGGACATGCCATTGGGGAGTATTGGACCGGCAGATGTAGCTCAGGAGGGGTGAACTGCCTCAACAATTTGTTGTGTTATGTTATGGTGAATTTTACGTGTTGTGTATTTCTATTGTGATATGTTAAATAGCAAATTTAATTAACAAATCCTCACACATAAAACTCAGAAACGTTACCAAAACTACGTTGTTTAACCTGCAAGTCATGGAGAACACTTTGCACACTAAATTATATGGAAATGGATACTTTGCATAGCATTACAAATAGTTCCATTTTCAGATCAATGCCCTAGCAAGTCTCTCTTGTGCTTGAATTATTCAGCCATTATTAGCTTTGTAACTCCTTATTTCTTCCTTTATACTTCCCAGAGTGTCTACTATGTGAGGGGAGTATTCCTCACCATGTTGCTCATCTGATCCATAGGGATAATCTCATGAACTATAGTCTACCAATATTCTAACCATATTTATTCTTCTCTTCATGCAAGGTATATCATGTTAGCTAAACCAAATCATAAGCAATCTAATGTACCTCAAACTAGTTCAAGGGAGGATACCTCGGCTACAATATCAACTAGGTTAGCGTAACGCATATAAACATAATCATAACAATATATAGACATCATCTTAATCCTCAACTAGTTACCATGCATGGTGCCACAACCACAACACCAACTAGATATAATGTATGAATAAATGCATATACACCGACATGCATGACTAATACACCATCAACATGCATTCATGATGACCATGCACCACAACAACACCATCAACTTTCACATGGAAACACAAATGCAACCATGAACACAACCATGCATACACAACAAGCACATAGACCACAAGCATACAAAACACATATGCAACCAACATGTATGCATGACCAACACATCGCCCATCTAGTCCAAAGAGTGAACCATGCTCTGATACCTCTCTATAACACCATCCCCCACATTTACCCAAGTAACCAGCCAACTGGGGTAAACATGTGATGAGAGGCTACTATGATTTGATTCAACTCCCCATGTAAAATTAAGGAAGTGGAACCAACACAAAACAACCAATATGACCTTCTATACATCTTAAAGAACCTCCAGGAGATAACCCACCCTTCTAGGTAACCAACCCCTAAGGGAACTCAAAATTTCAATGAATTAAACCCCCAGTCGCTCCCTCACCAATGCCTCCATGTGACTGAGAGCCCTAGTCACTCCCATGAGCTTTCCTGAGTGTGACTATAGCCTTTCTCTACCAGTGTTATGCTAGTGATTGTGATATTTAAGGCTAATTTCTAGGGCTAGGACCTAGTCACTTTCCAAAACTTCATGAAACTTCCAGAATCGAAAATTAATATATAAACAACAAGACAAATGCAAATACTTTAACAAGGAATTGATTGGACTCCTACTAGCCATGACATAAATTGATGCAGGAGCATCCAGACTTAGCCAGCAATGTGATTTTATGTTCACATGTTGTGGCTAACATGAGGTGGATAAACATTGATTATTAATATTTTACTTATTTTAAATGAGAGAAGTTAGTTGTTTTGATTTCCTAACTTAGGTAGGAACAAAATAGAAATTGGTTTATCCCTATGAGGATATTAATCCAAGTAGGATAGAGATTATAAAGAGGATCGCATTTGTTTGTTAATAATGGTTCTACAAAAATATATTAAAAGACGATAAGAACCGCTTCAAATACATATTTTTATATGTATGAATAGATGTGAAAGATAGATTGTGGAATAAGAGTAAAATAGGTGTGGAATAGGTGCGAGAGAGGGACGACAGAGAGCATAAATAAATGTAAAAATCAGTCATCCAAGGGCTTGGCTCTGTAATTTTCATTTCTTATTGAATTCCAAGTGTTTTGTATTTTTTATTGGGCTCTATGTTTTAAACCATCTATTTTATTTCCGATTTGAAATCGAGCATTGAATGTAATCACACAGCAGGAAGAATTAATCGAATTTGTAGGCACAGTGAGGCCATAGACCTTGCATGAATCCTCTGTTGAATCACATATGTATTAATCGCACAGTCAAAGACTAATAGAATTCACAGGTGCAATGAGGGCCGTCAAATCCAACACCGATCAACGGTGAGAGATCACATCCCAGTTGGGAGGACATTGCACATCGCAAAGTATAGTGGTTACGGCTAAGAGTTTTGTAAGTTAAGTTTATTAATTTGCGATGCGAAGTGAGTCAGCAGAGATATAATGTGAACCGTCGGATCCGGCAAAGGTCAATGGTGGATATCAAAGTGTACGGGAAGAAACTTCACAGATGAAAATATTTAGAAGTTAAATTTAAGGTCCTCACAAGTTAAACTAACTTGTTTGTGATGTGAAGTGGAGAGGACACGTTTCGACTCAGCACAACATCGCATATCACAAGAAATAAGATTTAGTGTTAAGTTAAACTGCAAATTGTGCAAAGTGTGATCGTTGGTGATTGGTCAGGAGTGTTGTGGGACCCCCGGTAAGATGTTCTGTGTGTTTTCATTTTTATTGGGTTATGTGCGGTCTGTGTAAAGTAACGTTGTGATCGTGCGCGTACGTATGTTTGTAAACTTCAAAGTTTGAAATCCGTTGCAAGAAAGGGATTTGTGTGGACCCATACAGTATAAATTATGCACGTATTCTGATATATTTGCAGCTAGTCTCCATCATTTGGTATCAAGTCAGACTTTAGTTCTATTCTTGAAGGTTGAAGCAAAGATGCCACCCAGGAGAGGAGCAGGCATAGGTCGGGGAAGACCTATAGAAAATGTAATTTTTCTAGATGAGATTTGAAATCTTCGTACAATGATGGATACAGTGAATACTTCTCAGGGGAGAGCACCCGAAGAAGGGAATGTTAGCACAGAAGAGGAAATTACTGAGGAAGAAGAAGAGGAAGAAATCGAGGAAGCTAAATCTCTCAAGATGTTAGCAAAGGCTAGTGGAAGACCAAAGGTGGAAGTACCTTTGTATGATGGTAACCTTATCATGGAAGAGATGATGGACTGGATTAGTTCATTAGACAATTATTTCGACTATGAAGAGATCGATGATTAAAAGAAGGTGAAATTTGCAGCTACCATATTAAAGGGTCTTGCAGCCATGTGGTGGGATGAGCTACAACTATCTAAAGAGAGAAATGGAAAGCCCAAGATCAAGCAATGGGATAAAATAGTGAGTAAAATGAAAGGTAATTTTATGCCAAAATATTATCAGTTAAATATTTTTAGACAATTACAAAACTTGAAGTAGAAAGGAATGACTGTCAAGGAGTATCCATAGAAGTTTTACAAGCTGATAATTAGAGCAAGACATGTTGAAGATGATATGGAGAAAGTAGCCAGATACATCAATAGTTTAAGGTATGACATATAGGATGAAATTAGTCTGTTGAGTCTAAATATGATTGAGGATGCCTACCAAGCAGCCTTGAAAGCAGAGGAGAAGACGTTGAGGAAGAAAATTCATAAGAATAGAGGTAAAATTCTAGCAAGAGGAAGAGTAACTTTCAAATCAATATTTAAGAACTCTAAGAATGAAGCATGAGGTTCGAGTAGCAGACTGCCACAGAGAGGAGACTCTAGTAGAGGAATATTTTCACCTAGAGGTAGAGGCAGAGGCAGAGGAATTTGGTGCTACACATGTGGAGAATGGGGACACAGGTCATGGGATTTTCCTCATAACAAAACAGAAAATCAGTGGAATGTGAATGTAGATGAAGAAAAGGAAGAAAATCCTCAGGTCATGGGAAAAGAAGAACTACCTAAGGTAGGAGAGTCTTTATTGCTCAAAAGAGTATTTCTTAAGGCATAGAAGGAAGAAAATGATCCAGCGCAGAGGAAGAGACTATTTAGGACTATATGCAAGTGTAAAGAAAAGTCCTACAAATTTGTGATTAACATTGGAAGCACTGATAATCTTGTTTCCATAAAGATGTTGAGAAATTGGGGTTGATTAAGATGGTACACCCTACTCCTTATAGAGTGTTGTGGTTACAAAAGGGACATCATTTTTTTGTGATAGAATAGTTCAAAGTAGAGATACAGATTGGTACATATAAAGACGTCATATTGTGTGATGTGATGCCAATGGACGTATGCCATATATTGTTGGGAAGACCTTGGAAATTTGACATAAAAGTCATTCATGATGGAAAAATGAATACCTACACCATAGAGAAGGATGGGAAGAAGCACACACTGCTACCTTTAAAGGATGAAGAAGACAAAGGAACAGTTGAGAATAATGTTATGATGATTAGTGGAAAGGAGTTGTCACAAGAAGTCAAAAAGGAGAAAGAAATGCATTTTGCTTTTGTGGGTAAACCCAAGTTAATTCTGGCTTCTACTAATTTAGACAATCTACCTATGGAAATTAAAAATGTGTTAGATTATTATGCTGATATAGTTGTTGATGAATTACCAATTAAATTGCCTCTAATTAGAAGTATCAGTCATCACATAGATTTAATACCTGGTGCAAGTTTTCCAAACAAAGCAACATATCTAATGACCCCTTGGGAGAATAAAGAAGTTGGAAGACAGGTACAGGAGTTGTTAGATAAAGTAATAATCAAAGAAAGTCTTAGTCCATGTGTAGTACCAATCGTGCTTAGTCCAAAGAAAGGAGATGAGTGGTGTATGTGTACTGATTACAGAGCCATAAACAAGATCACTATCAGGTATAGATTTCCATTTCCACGCATAGATGATTTGATGGATTGTTTACGTGGGTCAAAGTATTTTACTAAAATAGATATGAAGAGTGGATATTGTTAGTCATCAGTTTTTTTCACTATCTTTGGATGACTATAGGATGGTTATAGTTTTCTAAAAAAAATATTCCTTGAATACCTTGAGTTTCAGAAATCTCACTGCCTTCATTATCCTCATAAAAAAAATTTCACTATTCTATCAATTTGTCATCTCAAAGTCACCCTGTTTCTCTTAAAAGACTCTGTATGGGCTTATACTTCTCATTTTCATCCTTCTTTCCTACATGAGACCTCATTGCCCTTTTTTTCCCCTGTCAATAAACTCCACCCTCCCTCTAGGGTTTCTTGTTGCTAACTCATTCCCATGTCCCCTTGAGCATAACAGCACTCTTGGAAATGCTCTTTTCACTTGAAGGTTTTTTTAAAGTCAAATTTCAGTGAAAATCGAGTCAAAGGGAACTCACATTAGGTAATTACGGTTTTGAATTTCTTCAAGGTCATCCTTTCATTCTGATGAGGCCAACACACATATGAAAAGGATTGATTATGACAATCACTCTTCTGGCTCCCCAAAATCCTTGGATGTTTCAGGCAATGCTTTTCCTTTGCTAGAATCTGGCTCAAACTTATAGCAAGAGAAAGGGGGAAAACCTGGTCTTGTAGGTGACAAGGGCTACAAACTTGATAGTCTATTTGAGTGCCAAAGTAATGATTACTTGCAGGAAAATAACATGGAGGAAGCACACAAGGCCAAACATGAAGAAAGTCTATTAGAAAATTTTGATGGAATATGGAAAAAAGGTAATGTGAACTAGCCATAAATGAATGAACTTGAAAGGGCTATAGAGAAACTAGAAGACAACACTGATGATTGTTGTAAAGAACTACAGGCACTTAGGGATTTGGAAAAAAGTGGCCAGAGAAGGTGGAAAAAATTAGTTGAGTTTTATGGTGGAAATAACAGAAGATTTTGAAGATGCTACTATGTGATTAAATCCCAAAGTTGTCAAAGTAAACATGTCAAGCCCCAATGAGCAAAATAAAAGCCAACTTCATGACTTCAGCAACCTCTAAGGCAAAAGTGTCAAAGAGTGTTAGTGAGAAAATAAAAAAGACTTCAAACATTAGAAAGTGGGTTTTTCAAATTAAATCAAATTCCTTTTGTCTATAAAAGCTTATCAAACACTTAAAAGGAGTTATTGTTCCATTTCAAAGGGTGAGAGCCATTCAGCAAAGAAAAAAAAATTGTGAAGTTTTGAGCGAATTTGGTCAAAATTCCTTGGCATTGCGCATTCAGCACTTGGCACTGCATGCCTGGGAGTTGTCGTTGCACCCTTGCCCGATTTCCTCAGCGTGTTTTCTAAAGGTGCTGCGTGCCTGGAACTCGGTGTTGCACCCTTTCTGAAGCACTGTGCCCTTTCTAGAAGGACCCTATGCTAAAATTCCTTGGCGCTACACGCTTAGAGACTGGCATTGTGCGCTTGGGTTGGCGGTGCACCCTCAGCCATTGGTGTTGTGAGCTTAGATAGAAAGGGTTTTTTAGTCTTCCAACAGCTCAAATAACTTCAAATCTCCTTCAAATCTTTGTCAAAATCCTCCAAAGCACTATTGAGTGGTAAGTACATAACATGAACCTTGCTTTGAAGCTTTTTTACCACTCTTAATTGAATGGAAATGAAACCCTAAAAGAAACCCTAAGTTTTAGCTTAAGATCATTGTTTTATCCCTATTTCATCCTCCTCAAAGAAAATTAGTCATAAACAAGGTTAATTACATTGCTTGAGGGTTTTCATTCATCTAGTTTGTCATAATGCCCATTCCCTTTCACTCATTCCCTTCATTTTTCAAAGTTTCCTTTTCATTCCTTCCCCTCATCTCATTTCCCTTGTACCCTAGGGTTTCCAAAACAAAGTTTAAAATGTCTTAGGGAGAAGATAGTGGTGTTGAGGTACAAATTCCAAGGAGACATGATCATAAGGGAAGGAAGATAAACAGGCTTGAACCCATCAATACAAGGGAACTCATGGCCTCTCCTCTCACCGTTTCTTGCTTTAAACATGTGGGTTGGTTTGAGTTTTGTGAAAGAGTGCAGCAAATCTAAAATCACTCGGAGCTGACAAGACTCTTCATCATCAATCTACATGAAAAATAGGTCAATCTTTCCAAGGTTACATTTGAGATGTCCACTAATGCCATTGCATCTACTACAGGGATACCTAGTGTGGGAGATAAGTGGTTCAAACAAGCAAACCTGTACATGAATTATCTTGAACCATACCTCAAACCTAGGTATAAAGATCACCACAAGTCCATCTTCCCTTTTTCTCATCTTCTTGATAGGTATGCACCCATAATGAGGATAATAATGAATTATTTCACTTGTGAGGGAAGGTTTTTCTGCCTCTACTCATACCATATCCGTCTTCTTATGCATTTCACTAGAGTTAGGATGTTTCATATACCATATTATCTTTTCCATAGCATTTACAAAATGGCCTACATTGCATAAAAGAGATATTATAATCAGGAAATTCAAATCCTATTTCATTATTCACTTATCAAGATGGTGGTCATGCATCAGCTACCGTAGAAAAACATTCCATGGGATACATTCATTGCCAACGAGGTTTTCACTACTCCACCTGGCCATCATCAGCAAGATATTCCTTCATCTTCTCATCCTCCCATATCCACTTCTCCATCACACCACGATGTTCATACATCACCATCCACTCACATCCATTCACCTCAAGTTGATCCTTCCTCATCACCTTTCCACAATCCTTCACCCTCATCTCATGATACCAGAGCATGAAGCAGGGAAAAGAACATTGAAACAGTTGGCACTAAAATGATTGACATTGAACATTTTCCTTTGACCTATCAGAGAGGCCACAGGCATGTGTTTTCTTCACTAGAGGTGAAAGGGGCCATGCCTTCTTCATCAACACAGCAGGTAGACAAAGGTAAGGAAAAGGTTACAGAGCATGTCATTGTTGAAGAGGAGGATAAACATGAAACTGAGCAGGAGTTTCAGCTGATTGACCTTGATGATGAGGATGAGGAGAGGATTACCAATATGTTTATCAAAAGCAAGGATGCCAAGATTAGTGAGCTTCAAGCTAATCTTGGTATGGCAAATAATGTGATTAACTTTTTTGAGCTAGAGAATCAGCAGTTGAAGACAAAGTAGGCCATCAGTGAGGTCAGGGCAATCAAAGATCAGAAAGAGACCAGAAATGACAAGGATTTGCTAGATGAAACCTTGGGAAGTTTTGATGGCAGTGAGGATGAGGAATATTACCTTCCTAGACAGAGGCCAAATACCATTGGGCTGAAGAGGGCTTTAGCCCGGGAAAGGCAAAAAGAGGAAAAATTGGTAGAGAAGCTCACTCCAATTAAGTTGTTTTCCATAGAAATTAGCAATGATAGAGATTCTTGGCTTGAGAGGGAAAATTTGCATTTATAGTGTCAACTAGAGAAGGAAAAGAGAGACACTGACATTCAGAGGAAGATGGCAAGGCATTATGGCATGAGAAATAGGATTGCAAGGGCCAAGATCAAACAAGCCCATACAAAGATTCGGGCTTTAACCGAGGCAAAATAGAAAGAGAAGCTCAATATCCTTACTGATGTGTCCCTCCAAGCCTTTAAACCTTGAATCAGCAAGCTAAATTCCAATCTTGGCACTTTGTGCACATTTTGAATTTTTGACAGGTTGACTTGCAGAAAATTGGCCAAACGTGCAGCGCCACTGGCGTTGTGATATTTTTTGGGCCATCCAAATAGAAAAAGGTCAGAATTTTAATGTTCCTAATGGCAATTACATCAACCTTAGAAATTTTCAGAGGATTTGGAGCAAAATTGGTCCCTCAAAAGGGCCAAAAACCACTAAACAATCACCTTTCTGCCCTCTTTTTTGCACTGGTGCTATGTGTTTAGCAGTCTTTGGAGAAGTGATTTTTGACAGGACCAATGGGCACCATTTTTGAACATGAAAGAATATTTTGAAAATAGACTCAAATACCTTTCCAAAGAGCCATCATGGAGCTCATTTGGACACCGGGAAGGCCTCCAAAACTTAGTTGCAAAACAGGCCATTTTCTCAGTCTTGGCATTGTGCGTTTGCACTGGGATTGCACCCATGTACCTTGGAGTTGCGCCCTTACCAGGAGTTATTGCAAAAGATATTTTGAAGCCTTAAATTCAAACTTATTCCAAAATTATCTCAGTATTTATGATAGAAGTTATTATTGCAATGAATGAGTCTTAGATATTTTGCCTTGGCCCTTGCATGGTATCAAAGGTCAAAATGCATTAACTATGTAATAAATGGCATTTGAAACCCTAGCTAGGATTTACTTCCTCATTTTTGTAGATAAATATTGCATGTATGCTTCATAGTTGGTTGGTTGAGTATTTTTTGAACTCATTAGTTGCTGAGCTATTTGATGGATTGCTAGGCTGGATTTGAGAAAGCTCTGAGTTGCAGAGATCTCTTATTCATGGAGTAATGTAACTGTTTTGATCATTATTAATACAAGAATGTTCATAGGATTCTTGAGCTATGTTAATGGTGAATTTTTCCTTCTTTGTCAATGTTTTCCTTCTATTTTCCATTATGTCCATTATTTCTCTGATAAAAGAACAGAAATTTTAGAGTAGGATATGTTGTCTTGGCACCCTATTTCTGTCTACATTATTTATCTTAATGTTTTCCTCTGCAAGTTCTGATTGGAGAATTCTTAATTTCTCTCTGGTTCCACTTAGCTTTTTGTCTTGAAAATTATTTAATGGAGTCAAGCCAAAAAAGTCTATGGTATTCCATGTCCTTTGGTGTAGCTTGAAACGTTGTTTTTAAGGCCTTTGTTTGTTTACTTATTAGGGTTTAGGCTAAATAATTTTATGGTTTTCCACCTTTGATTCATCTTGAATAGTCAATTTTAAGGTCTTTGAATTCTGATTGAAGAATTTAGGAGTTCCCTTCTCTTTAATCATTACTGAAATGTGGTCTTAAATGTTTTCTTTGTCTGAAAGTGAATAGCCAGAGAAGTTAGGAGTTCCCTGCGCTCTAGGGTTTGCTAGATTATTGTCTTAAAGTTTACTTGATAAAGCCAGGCCAAAGAATTTTATGGTGTGTTACACAATATTTTTTCACCATGACATTTACTATCTATATGGGTTCATCAATACCTATATAATGCTCCCTTAGAATTCTACAACCCTAAAGTTTCTAAACCAAGTCCTGAATTTGGAGAAAAGCTCATAAAAATCATAAAAACCCTAGTTTCGCACTTTTCCGAGCCATTACCTGCGGTACCGCACCTTTTGTAAAGGAAAACTAGAGTACCTACCACCTCTACTCCCTCCATTTATGAACATTCATCCCTTCATAAAAGGAGCTTATTTCTTGGTCTTTGGAACTTAATCCCTTGATAAGGGGACTCTATCCCTTCCATTTTGGAGTTGTAATCACTTTCCTTCTCCTATAAATTGAAGCTTTGGTTCAGTCTCAAGGGTACTTATTGAGATTGAAGATTGGAGATTGTACATGCTGATATATGTAAAACTTCTCTATCCATTTTGTATACACTTAGTTCTTGATTTTTACTTGGTAGCTACGATAGAGAAGGGAAGTCTTGGTTACCGGGTGCAAGCCCCGAAAGTGATGATTGACGCTATGTGATTCATTTCACTAGTTTCAATCCCACTTCTTCACCCCTGTGAGCATCACCTGATGCAATGAGTGCTAAGTGGACTATTCAAAAATCATGAGAAATTAGTCAGTTACGACTACCTCTCGTGGAAATGGTCATAGATGAATGACTAAATTAACGCAGTTGAATCCAAAAAATGATATCTAATATAATGCACTGCGTAAACCCCTCATACTTAAGAGAAGGGAATTGTTGAAGAAACATACTCTTTTTCTAGCTGCAAGAACAATTACATACTCGTAGTTAGGCTAGTTCAAAGAGTGAATGCCCTCCGAAAGGAAAACGCTGTCTCAATTCCTAAGGACTTGTGGTCAACACTGCGCTAATGCGGTTGTAAGAATCCTTTTATTTAAAAGATACATAATTGGATTCCGTTTTTCTCAATGTTGCTTGTAACATTGAATGTCTATTTCTTAAATTCTCGATCATTAAGATAGATCCGTAATTTTTTGAATTATGATATATTTACTCTTTTTGATTCTTCTACGTCATGTTTGCGTATCTTAAGAGGTGACTTCTTTGGAGTGACGAAAAGAAGAATACAACTAGCATTGGATCACAGGTAGGTCCTTTCTTCATCATAGAAAATTCTAAATCATACATAATCTAGAGAAAGTAGTTTACATTTGTCCTGTTTATTTCTATCTATCCTTGTGATACTAGGGAGATCCTTCTTGTCCGCAAGAACGATTTATCGGCCTAACAAAATGGCGACTCCACTAGGGAGCTTTCTTGAACTTAATTTTCTTTTTATACTTGAGTTTGACTTTTGAAATAGTTTTTATGATTTTGATTAGTCTACACTGGGTTGGGTAAATTATCTATTAGAATCCCTGAAAAGAATATCATAATTTTTATTTTTTCTATATGTTTTCTGGCCTCCACACTTTTTCTTTCAAAACAGTGCGGTAACCTCCGCAGTTTTTATGTACAAACAGTGTGGTACTACACATTTTTATATTAAAACCTGTGGACTTAAGGAAAATTTTTGAAAAACTAAAAATTATCTTTTCTGGAACCATATTACATGATTATCTATATTTACCCAAACTTGTTTTGACTATCAAAAGCCTGTGTGAATTTCTTTCAGCAACTCTTACAATCTCATCAGTCTCCGTTAAGTTAATTGGGTGTTTTCCTTTGATTTCCTTTGGTAATTACTTCGAGGTTTGTCTCAGTCTCTTAACTATTTTTCATCTTTTTTCTTTTGTTTTTGCAAAAAAAATCCCCCCTCATTGTGTCTGAGTGTTAATCGCCTTTGAGTGTTTTTATTTTTTGATCTTTGGAACTCTCACCCAATTTTCTTTACTTACACTTGATTGGTTCTTTATATTACATTAGAATCATATTGTGTTTGAGAATTATCCTGCCTAGATTACATTTGCATTATTATAATTCTCATTTTCAAAATATGAATGAAAAATGTGCATAGATTACATTTGCATAGTTTTCATGTGAATTGTGCATAGATTACAACTGCATAGTTTACATTCTGGAAAAATCAATCGTAGTTTTAGATCAGTTTATTTGATTTGAATTTACATGTTTTTATGCTTGTTTTAGAAACATAAAAGTAAAAAATTTGGAATTGATTAGCATTAGTTTTTCTTGATGAAATTGGTGCATTAGAGAATTTGTTATATTTTCTCTTATTGATCAATTTTTGCATTGTTGGAAGTGAATGGAAACTCTCTCCTTACTTTAGTTAGGATTCATCAAATTGAAAATATTACATTATCATATTCGATTGAATGCTGGGCTTTGGGTCAAAGTCATAACACCATTGGTTTCATATCCATTTAACTTTGAGTACAATGTACCAAATAACACAATGCTTAATAAAATTCGTTGTATAATTTTTGTATTATTAGGACTCTTTCCACCAATATAGCTTAGGCTAGTGTCTTGGAATAGGTTTTAGTTAACTCTCCATGATAGTAAAACAAACAAGTAGTCGATCTTGCAGTAGGAAAATTCCAATAGTAGCATGTATTCTTTGGGAAGCTCCTCTTAAAGAAGTCAAGCACGAGATCATATCCGAACTAGTGAGGTAATAAATCCTTCCTCATTAGGAATGATAGAATATATACATGTATTAACAATGGTAAACCTCGGATTAACCATTTTCTAGGAGCCTAGGGTCACTTGTTAGTAAACCTTGGATTATGTCAAGGAGCCTTCAAGGGGATTGAGCTTTGTTACTCGCTTCCCCTTCCATGTGTATCGGATCACAGATTATTCTGTGCATATTTTTCTGTTCTTTATGACCTTAATGGCCATAAACTTTACTCTTTCCAAAGGTGACGAGAGGGAAGATCCTGACTGCATTCGAGCAGACGATGACTAGACCACTTGGACTTCCTCCGAGGGTTCACTCGAGATGGCATCAAAAGAATTTCAGGAACGTCCTCATTTTACGAAGCATGTTGTCATAAATGTTCCAACCTCCATTTCGCATTAAAATTCTACGCTGTTGGATTTCATCACCAACTAGTATTTTTAGTGCGGGAATCTACTGTTTGTGTGTGGTTTGACTCCTAGATTTGATAGCGCGCGTTAATTTGTTTGTTTTTACTTTTAGATACCATAGGTGTGAATTGTGAATTTTAATTATTAGGTGTGAATTTTGAATTGTTAATTTTAGTTTTAAATTGTTAATAAAATTCACTGAAGTTGAATATAATGGAAACTGTTCCGGAATTTACCAACCAAGGAACCCCTCTTAATGAGAATCCTAGTACTTTTCCTTTCTTTGTAAATGTTGGTCCTCCTTATATGGCTACATTTTCATTACCTGGATTTACAATAGCTTTACTGATATGGTTATTTTCAACTTCGTTGGCCCTGAATACTCCAATTTTTTCACCTCAACCGGATGCTTCACCTCAATAGAGTTCACCATCTCAACATCACCAACCTCATCTTGACCCTTTACCTTCTTTGCCCAATATTTCTTCCTCCCTTTCTTCCTCTTCGCTTGGTAAAAGCCTTAATGCTAGTAACCAGGTGGCTAAGAAGAAGAAGAAAGGGAAGAAGAAGAAGAAGAAAAATAAGAAAGATGTCAACCAACCAACCATGGCTGCAAGTGTTAGTAGTGTTGAGGAAACCTCCAACATGCATCGTAAACCCAAATACCTTTGCAAGCTTTGTAAGGGTGACCACTTCCTTATCAATTTTCCTGGTATTCCAAAGGTCTTGGAAGTATGGTCAGAACATTCTCATCAACTTACCATTGATCCATCAACCAGTGATAGTTAGGTTCCTCGGAAAAAGGGTAAAGTTAGGTTTCCTTGTAGGTTATGCAAAGGGAGTCATCAAACTCACATTTTTCCTCACATGGATGAAGCCCCAAAATTGTTGGAAAACCTTACTGTTCCACAGCAAAAACTTCCAACCGGTTACCATCAACTTTCTCCCAACCTACCGTCAACTGAAGGAGTGATTGATCTAATTCCAAGTACAGTCGATCCCACTCTTCCATTGAAGAGTGAAACTCATATCACTCAGGTTGATGATCCATTAGTTGATCAAGTGGTCGATTCGATTTCACATTCAGTCGATCCCACTCTCCCTGTAGAGATTGAAATTCATATCACTCAAGTTCTTCTTGTTACATCAGATTCTTCTAAGCCAGGGGGAATTTCACCTGTTCTTACAGAACCCCCTCCAAGTACCGAGGTCTTTTCCTTTAATTGGAATAGACTGACAGAACCTCGTCTTCCTTCGTCCATCCCTTTCCAAATCATTGTGAAGGCTCGTGGTAAGAATGTACGTCGCACACATGTAGATGAAGGTGCTTCTGTTAGTATTTTATCCTCAACTGCTTGGAAAGCTTTGGGTTCCCCTCAGCTTGTGCATGTTACACAGAATTTGTCAACCTTTAACAGAACCATTAGTGAAACTTTAGGGATCCTTCCTAAGTTTTCTATTACTTTGGAAGGTAAAACTATCTGTATTGATCTTATGGTAGTTCGAGGCCCCTTGGATTTCAATTTACTCCTTGGGCAAGACTATGTCTATGCAATGAAAGCTGTCGTGTCAACACTCTTCCGCGTGATGTCTTTCCCTCACAATGGAAACATTGTGACTGTTGACCAAATTTCATTCCCTAGTCTTGATTCGACTACCAATAATCCGACACCCCTAAATGTTCCTTATACGGTTTTATCACCCTAGTAATTCTCAGGTTGTTGGATGAGCATTTTGTAGTTAATAAAACCAGGGGTAACCAAGAACCGCTTTGGGAATTCAGGATCTAGCCTTCCTGAACTCCGGAGAGGGATCTCCCCTGAAGATTTAGCTTTGTTTTGGTAAAGGGTTTTAGGCTAGCTATGAGTAAGCAATAAGACTGATTTTAGAAGTGTGGTAGGAATAAAAAGTATTTCAAGGTAAACCAGAAGGATCTACCAGAACATTGGTTAATGGAGTCAACTCTCTAGGAAAACAGGGCTAGGAAATAAGACTTAAAGATGCAAATGTACTAAGGGCAGGATAGCTGACCTTCTAAGGCTTTGAATAGGTTTTTAGGATGGAATGGGTGAAATCTGAACAAAAGGGCACTTAAGAATCCTTAAGTTACAGATAAGAAGATTGAAGGAGGGAATCAAACTGTGACCTAGAGAAATTAAGAATTCTATGGTCCGGTTATCAAGCAGAAAACATAAAAATTCCAATTAGTTTAAAACGGAGAGCTTATTATCACTAATTCTGTTTAATTTCTCCTTAGTTGATCATTACAGAATAGAAACACATCAAATGAATGTTTTTAAACTTAAAATAATAACACTGAAAATAGGAAAAAATACGAGACTTATCTTTTCACCACGAGAATCCTTAGTTATGATGTCTCTAAACTTGTTTCCAGACTGCTGCTTCGCTAATTGACTCACACCAACTTCAATATGTCCAAAAAAATGACTATAATTGTCTTGAGAAATTTTATTCCACCCTGAATACTTCGAATTATGAATTATTTATACACAAAAATTGTTTACAAAATATCTCAGAAATTGAGATAATGTTTTAAAGAAAAATAGGAAAAAGAGCATAAGAAGAGGGACAGCAGCAAAACAGTTTGCAAGTTGTCCTCTTTTACAAGGAAAAATAGAACTATTTTATCTTATCTAAACTGATTTTTGATGTGCTGTGAGTATTTGTTGGCAATAGGTACATCTTTTCGTGGATGGTAGCTTGTGGAATACTCTTTCTTTTCATCTTTTGTTATGATACTCTTTATCTCTGATTTTTCACTGTTTCACTGCTGTAATTGAAAAATGACCAGCAATAACAATTAGATTTTACTGATACACTTTGACACTGATTTTTTCACCATGAGGTAAAAGTAAAATATGATTTTCCAAGTAATTTTCCAGTCCTTTATTTGTCAAATTCATAGCAGATCTGTGAATTCTAGCCACTGTTCAGCAGTGGGGATCTTCATATTCTTTAATTTCCTGTAACTTTCATCCGCTTCTGTATATTTGGAAAATTTAGGCTTTACAGTGAACATATGCTTGATTTCATTTTCCAAAAAGAATAGATTTTCAAAATATTGAAGAAGTACTTTGCCACTTGGTGATCCTTGTGGCAATGGTTGTTTAGCTTGCTCCTTAGCATGAGTTTTGATTTTCTGATCATAATCTTTTTGTGGCATCAATTTGTCATTTAATGCGTGATTGTCTGGAAAACCTGCTTCTGATAATACTTTGTATTTGGCCCAAAATCTTGAGATGGCCAAGTTCATATCTTTACACCTGTCTTCCAAGTTATTCATCATGTTCCTCTTATTCAGGAATTTCTTAATTTGAAGGATGGCTTCTATCCTGTCAGCAATTTTCAACTCTTCTAATTCTTCCCTGTTCAATCTGTTCGAAAATGCTATGAGTTGAACTGCTTGAGCTAGATTATTTTCAATCTCTCTCTTGGTTTTATCAATTTCTGCATTTTCATCCTGTAGTAACTCTTTCTGCTCATAAATTATTTGAATTGAAGGCCATTGAGAGTGAATGCCTTCAATGATTTTTGTCCATAAATGATTTTTTATATATGCAACATGTTCTGTAAGATTCACCTGTGCTTGAAGAATTCTCACTTGTTCTTGCAATCTATCAGCCCTCTGCTCATGCCCTTTGGAAGTAATCAAGGCATCTCTTTTGGAAGTTTCTAGATTTTTAATAGTGCCTTTAAAACTAAGTATTTCTTTCTCTTTAATGGACATGTCCTCCATGGCTCTAATTACGGTAGCTTTGTCTTGTATTGTATTTACTTATGAAGTTGAGGAAGAAGAGGCAGAGAATTCATGAGAAGTTATTGGCACTGCAATTTCCAGTACTCCTTGTGGCGCCAAGTGTTCTGCTAATGTGGATGGAACAGTTGTGCTTACATTTGGGTTCACTGTAGGAATGACAACTTGTTGAGCTTTCTTCAGTTTTTCATTCTCTTGTATGAAAGCTTCTATTGGGCTTTCCATTTCTTTTATCTGGCCTGTCATTTTAAGAACAAGTTGTTTCAATTCATCATTCTCTGTTTTCTGCTGAAGAATTTCTTTTGCCTGAGAATTTTCACTTTGAGGCAATTTTAGTTGTTTTCTGAGAGCAGCTATATCTTCATTTTTCTGTTTAATTAAAGCTTTTGTAACTTCCATGTTAGCAGGATCAGCTCCTGCTTCAATCACTAAGTCTTCTAATGATTTGATCTTCAAATTGTTGGCATATAATGAGGCTTTATCCAATTTCATTTGAGTTTGAAGATTTATCAAAGTTTTCTCAAGCCTAATATAATTCATAGTCTTGTTGACTATCTTAGAATATAGCATATTTTTGTTGCTTCTATGAAATTCTATTTGGTCCAATTCATGGACAGCATCTGCATCAACTTCAAGATCTTTTTTTGAATAATCTGCAATAGATTTAGGATCAGCGACTGTAGGCTTGAGAAATGACATCACCAATTTATTAGAGGAATAATCAAAAGCCAAAAGGAGCCCATCCCTATTCCCGGGCTTTTCTTTAAGGAACTTGGAATATGCTTCATTTTTTATTTCTTCATTCTTTTCTTTAATTTTCCTGAACCTGAGTTGAATGTCTGACTTTGTATTGTCAGGTTCTTTAGAAGAAGAGGGTATATCAACTTTGGATTGTTTATCTACCATGATTGTATCTTTCTATTGGGCTCAAATTTGAACATTCTGAAGCTCTTTGAGAGTTTCAGTTACTATCCTTGTAGATTCATCATCAGTTTCATGACCATTATTATCTTCAATATTTATGGATTTGTCCCTTTCTTCAATCGTCAATTTACTTTTCTTATTGTATGGAATTCTGAATCTTTTGTCTTGAATAGTTTCAACAGTGAAACTATCTTCTTTTCTGCTTCTCTTATGAAGAATGTCAGATTATTTATTCACTATCAATATCTGTGTTTGATCAACTTGCTTACCTTTGCCACTGTTTCCCTGCATTTCCTATTAATCATCATCAAATAGAGTGTTTGGCTCCCATTCAAGTTTTTTGGCATACTTTTCAATTTGGGGCTTGAGATCATGCAAGAAGACAGCCAACTTGCATTTCACTCTCATCATGCTTAAAATACATTGTGGATCATAATTCCACATAAAACTATATGGGAATTTATACTCTTTTAACTTGACATTAATTTCATTGGCTGCTTCTCTGTTATTCACAATAAATGGCCCAATTTGATTTTTCTGCTTGAACTGAGTCTTTTTCCTAGAAGCTATGAAATTAATTTCATCTACATTCAATAGCTGCCTCAAATATTCCAAAGAAAATATTCTTGTTGTAACAAATCTTGGTAGTTTATATGGGGCCAAGAGTGCACCATATACTCTGATCTCTGTGTAACTTTTGTATAAATACCAGTCCCCTATTTTACAGCTCTCAGATAGTTGTAGAATTCTCTGTCTCTTCATTGATTCTAGGGGTTTGCTCTTTATTCAATAGATTCATAGCAGGCACTAAACATAAGTCATTGAAATATGCAAAGCTATATTCCCTGTTCCATTTTCTCATAATTGATGACCAAAACACTACTGAAATAACATTTCCTTCTGGATCCACCTTCTAAAATTCAATGGGAAATTTGTCTTCTTGATAATACAAAAAGAGGTGAAGTAGATATGAGGTATATCTAAAGACTCCTTCTTCTGACAATCTGGATAACTGATAATGCATGTTTTCTGCAATGAATTTAGCAAAATTGTACACAATGGATGGTGACTGGCCAGGACTCAGAGTTGACAAAAAACCTAAGATAGCCACATCAGTGAATTCATCACTGTTGTATCCTAGTATGAATGATAGCATTGAGACAATCTGTTTGGTTTCATCTGGAAAATCAAAGGTATCAAATGGAGGATTAAGCTTGGGGATATCAACTTGCTTGGGACAAAAAGTCTGGAAGACTTTGAACTTAGAAGCAAAATCAAGCTCTAGGTAATTCTGAGTTAATTCCTCTATGGACAATGAAGCAGCGTTGGGATCAAGGTTTAGTTGCAGCATAGAGTTTATATATTCTTCATTGATGTAAAATAAGACCTCTCTGTCTTTATTCACAATGCATCTTTGATCTGGAAGATAATAGGACTAACACAATCTGACAAAATCAGGGGATGGATGAGTTTGAGGAACAATGTATTTTGGAAAATTGGAATCCCAGACTGGTATATCTCTTTCATCTTTCTCTATTGATTTACCAAAACACCAGTTATATACATCAAGAAAATTGAACTCTAATGAAGGGTCCATTATTCTGTAGTCAAGGTCAATCAAAGGGCTATTTTCTTGTGAGATAACTGGAGGTTGAACAGGCCTGACGACTTCTGTTGAATCAACAGTGAGTACAGGGGTAGGTTTAGAAGATTCAGGCTGAGGAATTTTAGCAGAGGGTTTCTTTTGAGGCTTTGGACCTCCTGCTTTAGGGGTTACTTGTTTCTTTGTCATTTTTTAATTGAGCAGAGCAAGCTTAGACTGTTTGCTGAGCTCTTTTGTTGGAAACAAGGGCTTATTGGAGAATTTCTCTGGTAAAATAGGGTTCTGAGAAGGGTTTTGGATTGAAAGAAGGTTTTAATGCTCAGAAAGTAGGTTATGATTAATTCCAGTAGTGGAAATGGCCAGGGTATGGATAAAAGTTGCAAAAAATGGAAATTAAGGATTCTAGGGAAAATTCGACAGAGTTTCCCGTGTACTATGAATGTTTTTTGCAATTTCTATATAGGCAACTTAAACAATTACAGGAACTAGCAGGAAATTTGGTGCTTTTTCTTTAGAATTTGAAGTTCAGTGGATAAGTTCTGAAGAAAAATAGCTTAAAATAGGTATAATCGAGGTTGAAGACGTTCCGCAGTCGTGCACAGTCTTCAATTCTGCAAAATTGTTCTTTCAGAGGGTAATGTGGCACTTCGTGGTTGAATTGCAGGGCAACTGGCTCGAAAATGGCGCTTGTAGGTTTTAAAATGATGAAAAATACTCTGCACAGGTTCTCAGGGTGTTATGGCACACAAATGCTGATAATTCGATGAAAAATGAGCTTAGCATAAGGTTTATAGGTTTAAAGCACCAAAAGGTGAAATTTTCAATGAAAATTATGATTTTAACGTATTAAACCATAGTGAAACTATAGTTAAATTACGTTAAACAAAGGTTTAAGCGGGAGTGGTTTTTGGAATACCACTGGGTGGTATTCACGCGGCTCAAAGGCTGTAAGCGGTAAATAGATTTTCGAACGCGATCCAATAGGATTATGACAAGTCAATGCCAGGCGGTTTGGGAAAACCACCCATTTCGCGCGACTTTTCTAAAACATCCGTCGATTACTTTACAGACGCGAAAATGCATTATCACCGGCGGATCTGGCTTTGGGAAGCGAACGATCGGGATTAAAAGGGAAGGTGCAGGGAAAGATCGGTTATCGGGTTCACTTTGGGCCATAGGATCTGGGAAATAAAATAAGATCGGACGGTTGATATCAAGCGCGATGGGGAGGGATAAAAATGTAATGAATTATCGCGTAGATTTATAACCGTTAGATTAAAATGGATTTGGGGATCGGAGGGTTGAAAATTAATCCGATGGGGAAAGGGATATGGTTCCATTTTATATATAAAAAATGACTTTTTTCAACGGAAAAGGTGATCGGGAGGATTTCGAAAGGGATTTAACCAGAGTAAAGAATTGAGGGGATATACATAAGGATTTTAGCTCCGGTTATGGTTTTAACGTGGTTTAAAGGAATCAGGAGAGAAGCAAAGGGATAGTTTAACCTTAGGTTAGGGAGTCGAGGAAGGGATAATATACAAGGAGAATGGGGTTTATTTCTGTTGAAGTTTAGTTTAAATAAAACTTTGGGGAATTTTTTTTTTTAAACACATATAACACATGTTTTTAAAAGATTTTTTCGAATATTTTATTATATGGTTAATTAAATCGGGTTGACTTAACTACCATAGGGGGCGGGATATTTATATATAGATAAACTTAGTAAAAGGGGTTATAAGGGGGGTTTTTATTTAAACATGTGGGATTAAATAACTTTGTCTTAAGTTAAAATAGGTGGGTTTTTGGGTTTATTATATGACAAGGAGTTATATAATAGGAAAAGGTTATTTCTATAGGGATTTAATATATAAATTAGAGTTAATATGAAAATAGGAAATGGTATACTCAAAACACATAATCATAACAAGTAAAGTGAGTTACAAAAGATAATTTGCATTGATCTTATCACTTAACTAATGATATAATGTTATTTTGAGGGCTTAATGTTTTCAAATGATGTAGGAAGTTAATAAAATGGGGATTATAATGCCTTTAAGTAAAAACATTGTTTTATTTAGGATTATTTCAAGGGGATGAATGCATGAATGGTAATGTAGTGATTTTAGGGATTAATATAGGCATTTACACTTTCAACCAATCATTCATAGAGCCTTGGGTCTGGTCCCAACAAAATTCAAGGAAATGCCTTGAGCCATTCTGACTGATAGTTTAGAATGTTTCATGACTATGGGAAGGGGAAGTTAGTTATTTTGCAACCCATGATGAATGATATTTACATTGAGACTTTTCACCTTCTTCTACCTACCCAGCTTACCATGCTAACATTTTCTCTTCCTTTGTAATAAGGTGCATTTAGACTAGCAACCTTCACAGCATTATTCTTTCTGAAAACAAGTAAAACTATCTAATTCTACACGTATTTCATCAATGAATCCAGATTAAACTATTGGATTCATTTATTTCTCTACCTACATACTGAATTTTCATGATTGAGCAGTATGATAACTCATTATTCTCTATCTACAAGTGAAATTGAAACAATGACGAGTTAAGATTAAACTGTTTAACTCATCGAGGACTATGGCATTTATTGACACTCTGCCACAGTCAAAAAATAAAAAGTAGTGGCATTTATGCTTGCACACTTTCATGTTTTATTCATTTTTTTTTTGGGTCTTTTATTTTTTCTAAGTCCTTTGATTATTCTTTTAGGAATTTTTACCCTCTTTTTTATTTTTCAATTTTTTTTATTTTTTTATTTTTTACAAAATATGTGAATACAACTTGCAGAAGGCAAAGTATGTATAGATTTACAAGATTATCAATAATCAAGTCAAAATTATGACCCCTATATTATAGGTTGCTAACATCGGCTTCACTTGGGGATGGCTTTTCCTTGTGGAATGCCAAGAACTCTGAGATCAGTAGCCTTATCCATTGACCTTGGTGATCCTGTAAATGTCTTATGTTTTCTGCAACAATCATATTTATGATATCTTATACTGCAAAGCTCAGGGCCTTCTCTTCGGGCTTCAACTTTGTAGATAATATATCCAATCCAATCTACACTCTGACTATGAATATTTACACTGATGAAGTAAATAAATCTAGCTATTAAGTGACTTGTGAGGGATAGTAGTGTTTCAACATCCTTCCATTTATTGGTCCTTCTTGAAGCTTTGTACCATCCAAATTCCTGATAAAAAAGGAATTGTTTATTGTGTAACCATATATTACATAGGTTCCTTGCCATATAAAATCAAGCTTCCCATGTTTACCTTTATCCTCTCTTCTTGCATCCCATCTTAAAACCTGATCTCCTATGAAAAGTCATCTTCCTTAACTCTTTTATCAAAAATATTTTTGATCTTGTCCTGTAAAACTTGTGACTTTTCATAAACTTCATCTCTGGTTTGTTGAAGGTGTATGGTCTCATTGATTCTTCTTTGAATGTCATTATTTTCTACCTATGATTCCTGGATGATCTTCATGACTGGGACACCCAAGGAAGAAGGAAAAACTGCATTTGTACCATAAACAATTTGATATGGTGAAGTTCCTATGGACTTTTTTGTAGTAAGTCTATCAGCCCAAAGGGCATAGACCAAATTTTTATTCCATGTCCTTTTATTGTCCTGGAGTAGTTTTTTTGATGATGTTGACTAAACTTTTATTTGAGGATTCGGCCAAACCATTACCTTGGGGGTAGTATGTTGTGGAACGACCTAAGGTAATATGGTATTTATGGCAGAAAGCAATCATTTTTTTAGATTTGAAAGCAGCAACATTGTCTGTGATAATTTTGTATGGGCATCCAAATCTAGACAAAATATTACTTTTTATGAATGAGATAATAACTGAGTCTATAGCTTGCCTAGTGGGAATTGCTTCAATCCACTTAGTAAAGTAATCAGTAGCAGTTAGAATCCATTTGTGTTGACCTGAAGATGGAGGATGAATTTCCCCTATGAAGTCTAACCCCCATAGTTGAAATGGTTTTTTAGTAGATATTGGTTTCAAAGGTAATGGTAACAGTTTCTTTTTACCTTCAAAAACTTGGCATTGATGGCAAGAGGTAACAAATTTTTTAACATCTGAAAATAAAGATGGCCAGTAAAAACCAACTCTGAGTATTTTATCAGTTGTGCTCTTCCAGTATAGATGGCCACCACAGTCACCTGCATGAAATTCTTCAAGGATCTTGTCAACCTTAGATTTCAATAAACAATTAAGTAAAATTCCAGTACTTTCTCTCCAATACAGTGCATTATTTAAGATACAGAATCTCATTGCTTTTTGCTTGATAAATCTTGCCTTGGTTTTTGTCAGTCCAGGAGGAGCTTGTAAGTTTGTTAGTACAAAGATTATATCAAAGTACCAGGGTGAGTCTTGATAGGCCTCACTGATCGATGGAGTCGTCGTCTCCTCCTATTCATCTACTTGTGCAATAAAATTAATATCTAAGGCATTGCAATTTGATTCAGCCATCAGTCTGGCTAAACCTTGTCCTTTAATGAGTTTATTTGGTTTAATTTCCAGGTCATATTCAAGGATTGTGGCTATCCACTTTCCTCTCCTGCTGTCTGGTCCATCTTGAGTCAAAATGTCTTTAACTACTGCATTAGGGACATATGAAATTATATGTGAATGAAGTATATACACTCTGAAATATTTTATAGCTTTAACTAGAATCAAAGCCTGTTTTTCTATTATATTGTATTTCAGTGGTGCATCTCTGAGAGCTTTACTAAAAAATGAAACGGGTTGTTCAAAGCCTTGATCATTTTTCTGCAGAATAACTGCAGCTATGGTGTGTTCAGATGCAAAGGAAAAGATTATAAAATATTTTGTGTAATCTGGACTGATAAGGACCGGTGCTTTAGTTAAGGCCTGTTTGATAGATTCAAAATATTGTTTGGCCTTTATTGTCCATTTAATTGAGGAGTCCTTTTTAAGCATGTTATTAAGATCTTTTATAATTTCAGCCAGATTTGATATGAATCTTCTTAGAAAATTGATCTTTCCCAAGAATGCTTGGAGTTATTTAATGTTCCTTGGTGGTTGAATGTTTAGAATTGATTCAATTCTTGCAGGTTCTATTCTAATGTCTTCTTTTGAAATGATATGACCTAGCAATTTTCCTTCTTCTAGCCCAAAAATAGACTTTTTCGGATTAAGAGAAACACCATATTTTCTGCACTTAATAAAAACATGTCTCAGATGATCCAAGTGATCATCATTTGTTTTAGAAAACATAGTAATATCATCCAAATAAATGACTAAGAACTCATGGATTTCCTTTGCAAAGGAAATATCCATGGCCCTTTGAAATGTAGCTCCTACATTTTTTAACCTAAAAGGCATTTTCACATACATGAAAGTGCCCCATGGAGTGGTAAAAGCAGTTTTGGTTTGGTCATCTTTGTGAACTAGAATCTGATTGTAACCAGAGAAACCATCTAATAAAGAGATTCCGAAAGAACCTACTACCCTCTGTAAAATATGGTCCATTTTTGGCAAGGGGTAGTTATCCTTCAAGGATGCTTTATTAAGATTCCTAAAATCAATGCATAATCTAATTTATCCTGTCTTTTTTCTAGTTGGCACTAAATTAGATATCCAATCAGAAAATCTGACTGGTGAAATTATCTGTGAATAAAACATTATTTTGACTTCTTTTTCAATTAAGGGTAGCAAAATTGGATTAATCCTTCTGACCTTCTGTTGAAAAGGTTTTTGATTTTATTTTAAAGGAATTTTATGTTGGATAATGTCTGTGTTATAAGCTTTTAAGTCTTCATAGCTCCATGAAAAGACATCTTGAAATTCTTTTAAAAGTTCAATGTATTTATCCCTTTCATCTAATGATAAGGATTTGGATAGTTTGATTATTCTTGGTTTATCATCTGTTCCTAAGTTATACTCTTCTATGTCAGAATTAACTGGCTCCATTTTTGGCCTAATGGGCACATCATTAGAGTCAAATAAATCTTCTAGAGGAGTTAAACCCCTAGGTAAAATGTTATTCTTTAAATCGATCAAATCTATTTCATCTTCAATCAATTCCTCTATTTCTATTTTTTCCATTTCATCAATGTCACTTTAAGTAAAAATAGTATGCTTTTCAAACTTATGTACATCTAAATTATCTAAATCATCTATTTGACAGAAATTTAAATCTATATCACAAGGTGAGTCTATGTTATAGTCGTTATCGTTTTGACAGTTTTAAATTCATGTTCATTATTCAAAAAGTGATAAATTTGCTGATCCTCTGAAAAAAATTTCCAATATTTCACATTATCAGGAACAATAGGCCTATATTTAATCTCAACAGTGTATTTTTGCAATGGTGAAAAAGGAATTTTACAACTGCTGGCGAAATTCGCTAAGCAATGGGCTTGTATGTTCTGATCTCGAGGGATGACAGCAAAATTACCTTCTAACAATTCTTCAAGTAGTTCCAATATTGTTTCTTTGTATCTTTCAAGTCTGGGGTTGTGAACTGAATACACTTCGTTGATTTGTTTTATAACTAGTTCAGAATCACCCAAAACCATTATTCTCCTTCCTCCCTTTTTTCTAATAATTTGCAGGCCTAAGATTAAAGCTTCGTATTCAGCCATGTTATTGGTGCATTTGAAGTTTAATCTAAAAGCATGCCCTTCATAATGACTTGTTTCGATGTTTGTAATCCAAACACCAGCTCCAGCTCCAAATTTATTAACAGATCCATCAAAATCTAGATGCCACAAAGCTTCATGACCAATATAATCATCCATGATTTTAAGTCTTTTATCAGTGAGTTCAGTTGGATTTTCATTTTGATCAGAGTTACTAAGAATAAAAGAATTAAGATCAGTGGGAGTAGCATAAATTGGATAATTTGTAGGTCTGTCTACACTACAGATCATGTACTTCATCAAGGTTTCTCTATAAAGCTTCTTAGGCTATCCAAATATAGAGATAGTAGCATAAATCATATCCAGTTGTAGAGATCCCTGCAACTTTGCTCCCCATGAGCGAGAAAGAAGCATGCCATACTTTGGCGAGATGTTAGCTACTACAACGTCCATGATCATACTCTTACCAGGATACTGGACTAGGTTAACACACAGATCTTTAATCAAACCAATACATTGGAATTTGGATGAATCGAATGAGAACAGGTCCTTATAGGGTCTGGTTGAGTCTAGATTAAGAATTTCCATTACAGATTTAGGCATTAAATTGTGGGAAGCTCCAGTATCTAGCATAGTATTATGTAATATTTGGTCATGTACAGTAAGACTTAAATAAAATGGGGGTACTGACCCATCTGAATGATTTCCATATACATTGGGACCAAAAATCAATTCAGGCCTATCTTCATTCATGTTAATTGTATCTTCATTCTCATTCACATTCAATACATCAGAAATCATAGATCTATATAAATCATTTTTAGCTAGTTCTACCAAGGGAACAAATATTTTCAATTTAGATATTTCAGACTGCATATTAAATGTTGGCTGAGATCTGATGGTTTGAATCACTTCTTCTTTGGGAACTGTGGTTTGTGATGACTTTTCTTGAGTTTCTACTGTTTTTCCTTTGTTTTGAGCTTTTCTCTTGTCTTCTGTCTGAGTTTCTTGGTTTCTGCTATCCTTAACTGTTTTTTCAGGGGTATTTTGAAGATTAGCAGAATTCTTATCAATATTATTAGGTTTAGGATCTCATATTTTAAAGTCAATAGGATTCTTTCTTGGCTCAATGATTGTTGTTGAATTGGTGGTTTTAGGAGAATTAGTGTTTGGAACATCCTTATAATATTGTGCCACCTTGTCAATAATATCTACAATTTTTGGGCCTTGCTGCTTTTTAGGACTGGTTGGATTTGAACTCTGTTTGCCATCTCTAGGAAGGATTTGCAAGAATTTTGATTTAGAAGTATCATTATTTTTTTTTATTTTGTTCTTGTTGGTTTGGAGCATTACTCTTTATAGCAGGTTCATTGGTTTTCTTGCTCCTAAGGTTGTATTAACTGTGAATTTAATTTATTGTAAAATCATAACCTTATTTATAATCAAAGGATTCTCTAGATTCTACTTTGAGTTATTGAAGTTCAAGGAGTTCCTGGTCCTTCTGAGTGAGGAAAATGGTATTTTTTTCATCAATCCGCATAACAATGTTTATGTCTTCCTCCTCATCAACACTGTTTTGTGAACTTTCTGCAAAGTTTTCTTGGAATGGGGTTCTTATATTCTGATCAGGGAAAGGTTCCTTACCTTTCCCAGGGTTGGTGTTTTTTCTGTAATTGGGATTTCGAATCTGGGATTGATTATCCCATTGTGGTTTCTTTTCAATTTGATCCAGTCTATCAACTAATTTTTCTAGAGCTTTAGTAATGAAATCAAATTTACTATCTAAGTGAGATGCTTCCTCTTTAATAGTAACCCTTTTTTCATTTCTCATTCTGGCCTTCTTTGAAAGTATGTTGATTTCTACTCCTACAGCGTTTTGTTGCATTTTCTCTAAATTATTTGCATCCCTTTCCCTAAGTTTATAAGCCATGTCTACGTCAAAACAGTCAGGGAATTTCAGTAGCACGGAATATGGGGTAGGTTTAAGGTTTGCAGGGATGGAATTGTAAACACTGTTATATCTTGTGCAGAAGTCTTGGACAGTTTCATTTGGGGCTCTCTTGACAGCATCAAACTCATATAGTATTTGCATAGGGTTTTTCTTTTTCTCCCGTTTATTTAGAAAGGCTCTATGGAATGCAGCTAGGTCTGTTATGCTACCAGCTCCTAAACCTTTAAACCAGGTTTTCACTTCTCCAATTAAGCTCTAAGAAAATAGTCTCATTTGGACATTAGACTCATCTATCTCATAGACTTCCCAAAAATCATTCATTCTAGTGTGTTGCTGTGCAGTAATCTGTGAAAGATTATTAAACAGTGGAATATCTTTTTGGTAGTTCTGGGGCATGTCATGGAGATTCTGAGGTAAGACCAAGGGAGCATATCCGGCTGCCATGGCTTGACTTTTAGCTGAACTAGGAGGTACAGTTGTAGTGATAGGGATAGTGTTGGTTACTGCAATGGATGTACTTGAAGAGCTTGGTAATGGGGATGAAACAGAAGTAGTATGGCTAATGATAGTTGTAATGGGTTGGTTAAATGATGAATATATTACTTTGGGTTGCAAGGGAAACTCAGGGATGAATGGATCAGTTGATGAACTAGCAGTGGATTGTGGATATGATGAGTATATGATTCTTTGGGGCAGAGGCAACTCAGGGATTATGGGCTCTTGAGGTGAACTGACATCAGAATCAGTAAATGATGTGGCAGCATACAGAGTAGAATATGATGCTGGAAAGACTGTTGTATATAGTTTAGAGACTGGGGGTTTAAATTTAGACAAAAAATTAGCTAACTTAACAGCTTCTTCAATGTCTTTGATTTTTGTGACACTTACCCTTTTAACTGGACTTTTACTTTCAGTTTGATCTGATTTAGTAGGAACATAAATAATTTTATGTTTTTCACTCACATAAGAAGTAATAACTGGATCTAAAACAATTTATTTTAAATCTGATTCAGATTTTGTTCTAAATAAAGATTTCTCAAACTTTAAGTCAATATCAATGTCTGATAAACTTACCAATTCTTTGGATAAAGAATCAGCTCTTCTCAGAGGTATCTCAGTTTCAGAACTATCAATTGGTTTTTTCTTCTTTTTTCCTATTTGGTCAGGATTCTCTACTATCTCTAGAGGATTTGGATCAGGATTGGATCTAGTGTAGTATACTTTCTTGGGAGCCAGAGTGTTTATTGGGTAAAATACCCACAACCTTTAAACTCAATCTTAAAGTAGAAAAGATATAATTAAAGATCTTCCTTCAAGATTAAACTTAAAACTGAAAAGTGGTTAGTTCCCGAGTATGGTCGCCAGTATGTTATCACCCTAGTAATTCTCAGGTTGTGGGATGAGGATTTTTGTAGTTAAGAAAACCAGGAGTAACCAAGAACCCTTTGTTTTGGTAAAGGGTTTTAGGCTAGCTATGAGTGAGAAATAGGACTGATTTTAGAATTGTGGTAGGAATAAAAAGTATTTCAAGGTAAACCAGAGGGATCTACCAGAACATTGGGCAATGGAGTCAACTCTCTAGGCAAGCAGGGCTAGGAAATAAGACTTAAAGATGCAAATGTACTAAGGGCAGGATAGGTGACCTTCTAAGGCTTTGAATAGGTTTTGAGGATGGAATGGGTGAAATCTGAACAAAAGGGCACTTAAGAATCCTTAAGTTACATACATGAATATTGAAGGAGGGAATCAAACTATGACCTAGATCAATTAAGAATTCTATGGTCCGGTTATCAAGCAGAAAACATAAAAAAGCCAACTAGTTTAAAACAGAGAGCTTATTATCACTAATTCTGTTTAATTTCTCCTTAGTTGATCATTACAGAATAGAAACACATCAAATGAATGTTTTTAAACTTAAAAGAATAACACTGAAAACAGGAAAAAATACGAGACTGATCTTGTCACCATGAGAATCCTTAGTTATGATGTCTCTAAACTTGTTTCCAGACTGTTGCTTCGCTAATTGACTCACACCAACTTCAATATGTCCAGCAAAATGACTATAATTGTCTTGAGAAATTTTATTCCACCCTGAATACTTCGAATTATGAAGTATTTATACACAAAAATTGTTTACAAAATATCTCAGAAATTGAGATAATGTTTTAAATAAAAATAGGAAAAAGAGCATAAGAAGTGGGACAGCAGCAAAACAGTTTGCAAGCTATCCTCTTTTACAAGGAAAAATAGAACTATTTTATCTTATCTAAACTGATTTTTGATGTGATGTGAGTATTTGCTGGCAATAGGTACATCTTTTCGTGGATGGTAGCTTGTGGAATACTCTTTCTTTTCATCTTCTGTTCTGATACTCTTTATCTCTGCTTTTTCACTGTTTCACTGTTGTAATTGAAAAATGACCAGCATTAGCAATTAGATTTTACTAATACACTTTGACCCTGATACACTTTGACATTGATTTTTTCACCATGAGGTAAAAGTAAAATATGAGTTTCCAAGTAATTTTCCTATCCTTAATCTGTCAAATTCATAGCAGATATGTGAATTCTAGCCATTGTTCAGCAGTGGGGATCTTCATATTCTTCAATTTCCTGTAACTTTCATCCACTTCTGTATATTTGGAAAAGTTAGGCTTTACATTGAATATATGCTTGATTTCATTTTCCAAAAAGAATATATTTTCAAAATATTGAAGAAGTACTTTGCCACTTGGTGATCCTTGTGGCAATGGTTGTTTAGCTTGCTCCTTAGCATGAGTTCTGATTTTATGATCATAATATTTCTGTGGCATCAATTTGTCATTTAAGGCATGAATGTCTGGCAAACCTGCTTCTGATAATACTTTGTATTTGACCCAAAATCTTGAGATGGCCAAGTTCATATCTTTACACCTGTCTTCCAAGTTATTCATCATGTTCCTCTTATTTAGTACTTTCTTAATTTGAAGGATGGCTTCTGTCCTGTCAACAATTTTCAACTCTTCTAATTCTTCCTTGTTCTTTCTGTTCAAAAATGCTATGAGTTGAACTGCTTGAGCTGGATTATTTTCAATCTCTCTCTTGGTTTTATCAATTTCTGCATTTGCAGCCTGTAGTAACTCTTTCTGCTCATAAATTATTTGAATTGAAGGCCATTGAGAGTGAATGCCTTCAATGATTTTTGTCCATAAATGATTTTTTATATATGCAACATGTTCTGTAAGATTCACCTGTGCTTGAAGAATTCTCACTTGTTCTTGCAATCTATCAGCCCTCTGTTCATGCCCTTTGGAAGTAATCAAGGCATCTCTTTTGGAAGTTTCTAGATTTTTAATAGTTCCTTTCAAACTAATTATTTCTTTCTCTTTAATGGACATGTCCTCCATGGCTCTGATTATGGTAGCTTTGTCTTGTATTGTGTTTACGTGTGAAGTTGAGGAAGAAGAGGCAGAGAATTCATGAGAAGTTATTGGCACTGTAGTTTCCAGTACTCCTTGTGGCGCCAAGTGTTCTGCTAATGTGGATGGAATAGTTGTGCTTATAGTTGGGATCACTGTAGGAATGACAACCTATTGATCTTTCTTCAGTTTTTCATTCTCTTCTATGAAAGCTTCTATTTGGCTTTCCATTTATTTTATCTGACCTGTCATTTTAAGAACAAGTTGTTTCAATTCATCATTCTCTGTTTTCTGCTGAAGAATTTCTTTTTCTTGAGAATTTTCACTTTGAGGCAATTTTAGTTGTTTTCTGAGAGCAGCTATATCTTCATTTTTATGTTTAATTAAATATTTTGCAACTTCCATGTTAGCAAGATCAGCTCCTGCTTCAATCACTAAGTCTTCTAATGCTTTGATCTTCAAATTGTTGGCATATAGTGAGGCTTTATCCAATTGCATTTGAGTTTGAAGATTTATCAAAGTTTTCTCAAGCCTGATAGAATTCATAGTCTTGTTGACTATCTTAGAATATAGCATCTTTGTGTTGCTTCTATGAAATTCTATTTGGTCCAATTCATGGACAGCATCTGCTTCAACTTCAAGATCTGTTTTTGAATAATCTGCAATAGATTTAGGATCAGCCACTATAGGCTTGAGAAATGACATCACCAATTTATTAGAGGAATAATAAAAAGCCGAAAGGAGCCTATCCCTATTCCCAGGATTTTCTTTGAGGAACTTGGAATATGCTTCATTTTTTATTTCTTCATTCTTTTCTTTAATTTGCCTAAACCTGAGTTGAATTTCTAACTCTGTATTGTCAGGTTCTTTAGAAGAAGAGGGTATATCAACTTTGGATTGTTTATCTACCATGATTTTATATTTCTACTGGGCTCCAATTTGAACATTTTGAAGCTCTTTGAGAGTTTCAGTTACTATCCTTGTAGCTTCATCATCAGTTTCATGACCATTATTATCTTCAATATTGATGTCTTTGTCGCTTTCTTCAATGGTCAATTTAATTTTCTTATTGTATGGAATTCTGAATCTTTTGTCTTGAATAGTTTCAGCAGTGAAACTATCTTCCTTTCTGCTTCTCGTATGAAGAATGTCAGATTCTTTATTCACTGTCAATATATGTGTTTGATCAACTCGCTTACCTTTGCCACTATTTCCCTAGATTTCCTATGAATCATCATCAAATAGAGTGTTTGGCTCCCATTCAAGTTTGTTGGCATACTTTTCAATTTGGGGCTTGGGATCATGCAAGAAGACAGCCAACTTGCATTTCACTCTCATCATGCTTAAAATACCTTGTGGATCATAATTCCACATAAAACTATATGGGAATTTATACTCTTTTAACTTGACATTAATTTCATTGGCTTCTTCTCTGTTATTCACAATAAATGGCCCAATTTGATTTTTCAGCTTGAACTGAGTCTTTTTCCTAGAAGCTATGAAATTAATTTAATCTTCATTCAATATCTGCCTCAAATATTCTTGTTGTAACAAATCTTGGTAGTTTATATGGGGCCAGGAGTGCACCATATACTCTGATCTCGGTGTAACTTTTGTATAAATACCAGTCCCCTGTTTTACAACTCTCAGATAGCTGTAGAATTCTCTTTGTCTCTTCATTGATTCTAGGGGTTTGCTCTTTATTCAATAGATTCATAGCAGGCACTAAAAATAAGTCATTGAAATCTGAAAAGCTATATTCCCTGTTCCATTTTCTCAAAATTGATGACCAAAACACTACTGAAATAACATTTCCTTCTGGATCCACCTTCTAAAATTCAATGGGAAATTTGTCTACTTGATAATACAAAAAGAGGTGAAGTAGATATGAGGTATATCTAAAGACTCCTTCTTCTGACAATCTGGATAACTGATAATACATGTTTTCTGCAATGAATTTAGCAAAATTGTACACAATGGATGGTGACTGGCCAGGACTCAGAGTTGACAAAAAACCTAAGATAGCCACATCAGTGAATTCATCACTGTTGTATCCTAGTATGAATGATAGCATTGAGACAATCTGTTTGGTTTCATCTGGAAAATCAAAGGTATCAAATGGAGGATTAAGCTTGGGGATATCAACTTGCTTGGGACAAAAAGTCTGGAAGACTTTGAACTTAGAAGCAAAATCAAGCTCTAGGTAATTCTGAGTTAATTCCTCTATGGACAATGAAGCAGCATTGGGATCAAGTTTTAGTTGTAGCATACAATTTATAGATTCTTCATTGATGTAAAATAAGACCTCTCTGTCTTTGTTCACAATGCATCTTTGATCTGGAAGATAATAGGACTGACACAATCTGACAAAATCAGGGGATGGATGAGTTTGAGGAACAATGTATTTTGGAAAATTAGAATCCCAGACTGGTATATCTTTGTCATATTTCTCTTTTGATTTACCAAAACACCAGTTATAGACATCAAGAAAATTGAACTCTAATGAAGGGTCCATTATTCTGTATTCAAGGTCAAACAAAGGGCTATTTTCTTGTGAGATAACTGGAGGTTGAACAGGCTTGATGACTTCTGTTGAATCAGCAGTGAGTACAGGGGTAGGTTTAGAAGATTCAGGCTGAGGAATTTTAGCAGAGGGTTTCTTTTGAGGCTTTTGACCTCCTGCTTTAGGGGTTACTTGTTTCTTTGTCATTTTTTAATTGAGCAGAGCAAGCTTAGACTGTTTGTTGAGCTCTTTTGTTGGAAACAAGAGCTTCTTGGAGAATTTCTCTAGTAAAATAGGGTTCTGAGCAGTTTTTTGGATTGAAAGAAGGTTTTAATGCTCAGAAAGTAGGTTACGATTAATTTCGGCAGTGGAAATGACTAGGGTATGGATAAAAGTTGCAAAAAATGGCAATTAAGGATTCTGGGGAAAATTTGACAGAGTTTCCAGTGTACTATGGATGTTTTTTGCAATTTCTATATAGGCAACTTAAACAATTACAAGCACTAGCAGGAAATTTGATGCTTTTTCTTTAGAATTTGAAGTTCAGTGGATAAGTTCTAAAGAAAAATACCTTAAAATAGGTATAATCGAGGTTAAAGACGTTTTGCAGTCGTGCACAGTCTTCAATTCTACAAAATTGGTCTTTTAGAGGGTAATGTGGCACTTCATGGTTGAATTGCAGGGCAACTGGCTCGAAAATGGCGCTGGTAGGTTTTAAAATGATGAAAAAGGCTCTACACAAGTTCTCAGGGTGTTATGGTGCACAAATGTTGATAATTCGATGAAAAATGAGCTTAGCAGAAGGTTTATAGGTTTAAAGCACCAAAAGGTGAAATGTTCAATGAAAACTATGATTTTAACATATTTAACCATAGTTAAACTATAGTTAAATTACGTTAAACAAAGGTTTAAGCGGTAGTGGTTTTTGGAATACCACTGGGTGGTATTCGCGCGGCTCAAAGGCTGTAAGCGGTAAATAGCTTTTTGAACGCGATCCAATAGGATTATGACATGTCAAGGTCGGGTGGTTTGGAAAAACCACCCATTTCGCGCGACTTTTCTAAAACATTTTTCGATTACTTTACGGGCGCGAAAATGCATTATCACCGTCAGATTTGGCTTTGGGAAGCGAATGATCAGGATTAAAAGGGAAGGTGCGGGGAAAGATCGGTTATCGGGTTCACTTTGGGCCATATGATCTGGGAAATAAAAGAAGATCGGACGGTTGATATAAAGCGCGATGGGGAGGGATAAAAATGTATTGAATTATCGCGTAGATTTCCAACCGTTAGATTAAAAGGGATTTGGGGATCGAAGGGTTGAAAATTAATCCGATGGGGAAAGGGATATGGTTTCGTTTTATATATAAAAAATGAATTTTTTCAATGGAAAAGGTGATCGGGAGGATTTCGAAAGGGATTTAACCAGATTAAAGAATTGGGGGGATATACATAAGGATTTTAGCTCCAGTTATGGTTTTAACCTTGGTTAAAGGGAATCGGGAGAGAAGCAAAGGGATAGTTTAACCTTAGGTTAGGGAGTCAGGGAAGGGATAATATACAAGGAGAATGGGGTTTATTTCTATTGAAGTTTATTTTAAATAAAACTTCGGGGAATTTTTGTTTAAAACTCATATAACACATGTTTTTAAAAGATTTTTTTGAATATTTTATTATATGGTTAATTAAATCAGGTTGACTTAACTACCATAGGGGGCGGGATATTTATATATAGATAAACTTAGCCAAAGGGGTTATAATGGGGGGTTTTTATTTAAACGTGTGGGGTTAAATAACTTTGGCTTAAGTTAAGATAAGTGGGTTTTTGGGTTTATTATATGACAAGGAGTTATATAATAGGAAAAGGTTATTTCTATAGGGATTTAATATATAAATTAGAGTTAATATGAAAATAGGAAATGGTATACTCAAAACACATAATCATAACAAGTAAAGTGAATTAAAAAAGATAATTTGCATTGATCTTATCACTTAACTAATGGTATAATGTTATTTTTAGGGCTTAATGTTTTCAAATGATGTAGGAAGTTAATAAAATGGGAATTATAATGCCTTTAAGTAAAAACAGTGTTTTATTTAGGATTATTTCAAGGGGATGAATGCATGAATGGTAATATGGTAATTTTAGGGATTAATATAGGCATTTACACTTTCAACCAAATATTCATAGAGCCTTGGGTTCGGTCCCAACAAAATTCAAGGAAATGCCTTGAGCCATTCTGACTGATAGTTTAGAATGTTTCATGATGATGGGAAGGGGAAGTTAGTTATTTTGTAACCCATGATGAATGATATTTACATTGAGACTTTTCACCTTCTTCTACCTACCCAACTTACCATGCTAACATTTTTTCTTCCTTTGTAATAAGGTGCATTTAGACTAGCAACCTTCACAGCATTATTCTTTCTAAAAACAAGTAAAACTATCTAATTCTCCACTTATTTCATCAATGAATTCAGATTAAACTGTTGGATTCATTTATTTATCTACCTGACTACTGAATTGTCATGATTGAGCAGTATGACAACTCATTATTCTCTATCTACAACAAGTGAAATTGAAACAATGACAAGTTAAGATTAAACTATTTAACTCATCAAGGACTATGGCATTTATTGACACTCTGCCACAGTCAAAAAGTAAAAAGTAGTGGCATTTATGCTTGCACACTTTCATGTTTTATTCATTTTCTTTTGGGATCTTTTATTTTTTCTAAGTCCTTTGATTGTTCTTTTAGGACTTTTTACCCTCTTTTTGATTTTTCAATTTTTTTGATTTTTTGTTTTTTACAAAATATGTGAATACAGCTTGAAGAAGGCAAAGTATGTACAGATTTACAAGATTATCAATATTCAAGTCAAAATTATGACCCCTATATTATAGGTCGCTAACATACGGAAGTGGTATCTACCCCGCCATGGGTTAATTATGTGGAAACCAATCCCATGTTTTCAGTTACTGATGCAAGCGAGCCTCTCACTGTTTGCTCGACTTCCTTTGACTTAGATCTGGTAATTGACATGGAAAACTCTATGGGATTATTTGAACGCGATGTTCCTATCCATTTTGAGTCCCTTGACATGTGTTCCTTCCAGAGAAATTTTCTTCCATCTGATGAAGACCTTTTGGAAGCCATGATCGAGGAGTGTCCCTTGACATGTCTTTCTTCCAGTTGGAAGCCATGACAAAGTTGTTTATGAGGACAGTTCATTTTACTGTGTCAACCTCGTTAAAAAATGAATCAGTGGGTAATGAGGACAGTTCCTTTTACTATGTCAACCTCGTTAAAAAATGAATTAGTGGGTAATGAGGATAGTTCCTTTTACTGTGTCAACCTCGTTAAAAAATGAAACAAATACCAAGAGGAAAGTTCCTATTACTGTGTCAACCTTGTTAAAAAATGAAACATATCTTAGATGAGGACAGTTCCTTTTACTGTGTCAACCTCGTTAAAAAATGAATCAGTTGGTCAGAGGAAATTTCCTTTTACTGTGTCAACCTCGTTAAAAAATGAATCAGTGGGTCATGAGGATAATTCCTTTTACTATATCAACCTCGTTAGAAAATGAATCAATGAGTCATGAGGATAATTCCTTTTACTGTGTCAACATCGTTAAAAAATGAATCAGTGAGTCATGAGGAAAGTTCCTTTTACTGTGTCCACCTCGTTAAAAAATGAATCAATGGGTCATGAGGGTAGTTCCTTTTACTGTGTCAACCTCATTAAAAAATGAATCAGTGGGTTATGTAGGTAGATTGTAGAGAGTAGATTAATAGATTCCATGAGGATGGTTCTTCTCCTGTGTCAACCTTGTTAAAAAATGAAACAGAATATTCCATGAGGATGGTTCTTCTCCTGTGTCAACCTTGTTAAAAAATGAAACAGATACCAAGAGGAAAGTTCCTATTACTGTGTCAACCTCGTTAAAAAATGAAACCGGTCCCTGATGAGCATAGTTCTTTTCCTATGTCAAGCTCATTAAAAAATGAAACAAATCCTCTCCTAGTCAAAGTCGAGTCTTTCATCTGATCTCGTAAATGAACCTTCATTCCATCCAGCTATTAGTAACTAGTAGTCTACTTGAATGAAATGAAGCTTGGGGGGCATGTGCTCTAGAAATTTACGCTTAGGGGGCATTCAAACTTATCTCAAGCATGATTTTTCCTTTGTTTCAAGCTTGTGTAAAAATGAAACAAACCCATTCTCAAGCATATTTTTCTATGTTTCAAGCTTGTGTAAAAATTAAACCTATCTCAAGCATAGTTTTCCTATTTTTCAAGCTTGTGTAAAAATGAAACCATTTTTAAGCATAGTTTCCCTACGTTTCAAGCTTATGTAAAAATGAAACCACTCTCAAGCAAATTTTTCTCCGTTTAAGGCTTGTGTAAAAATGAAACATATCTTGAGTCCATTTCGGTTATTATTTTCAAGACTCATTAAACTCATGAAAATCCCGATATTATTTTGTTATTTTTCTTTCTCGTAAAACACATGAAAATGCCGAGCTCTTTCTGTCTTTTCCTGCTCGTAAACTAAATTGAAATTCGGCCATATGAGTACAATTTTTATCACTTTTTCAAACTCATTAAAACTTACAAAAAAACAAAAACCATGAGTACATTTTTATCACTCTTTCAAACTCGTTAAAACTTACCCAAAAAAAAAAATTGAAACCCTGAAGTTCTCTTTTAAGCCCTTTTCAGACTCTCTAAACATGAAAAGATTGTCGAGTACTTGACTATTCGAACTCGTTAAATAAAATGAACAGTCGTCCCTTCAGTATAATTTTACCCCTTTTCCAGACTGAAATGGACTATTTACGAAAAAGGTATACATTGACTAATCATGGTCAATAGATTTCTCTCTTGTATTATTTTATCCTTTTTCGGGCTTGAGAGACTGAATTTACGAAAAATTACACCCACGGAGTTTCCTTAAGTTTTTCTTCTGACTCCCTAAAATTGAAAAAAACCAATTTTCTCCTATACTGGACTCGTTAAAATTTAACATTAAAGGACCTGTCAATTACAAACAGGAACAAACCATTCCTTCTTAGGGTTTGATTTTAAACTAAGTTGGACTCATCCGAAGGATGAGCTTATATAACAAGAAAATGTTTTCCTCCTCAAGCTTGTCAAAAATAAAGAGGTACTTGCCAGAAATGGTGGGGGAAAAAGAGAGAAAATGGATCCAGTTGTTAAACTTTGTTTAAAAGCAGTATACCACTCTTGAACACGACACTTTTTTTCCTGGGTTGGGAAAATCCTTTGCCTATCAGTTAATCAAACCATATTGAAAGTCGTCAGCCGGTTTCTGGGTATTAGCTTAGGTCAATTGTTACCAAACCATGTGCAGTGTCGTTACATGTTCAAGAGATAGTTCAAAAACCATTCATTTGTAAACATTTGTCTTCATGCGCGTTGACCATCCCTGAGTTAGTCCTTGCAAAATATTTCCACAAAACTTGATCTAATGGTTTCGTGTCATGGGCTTTCCTACGACGGGTCACTTTATATCGACGACAGCATATCATCTAGGAATTTGATCTAGAATCCTTCAGTACCTTGGAATCTGTATGCCTTAATGGCAGGTTTCTCGCTTTCGACGGCAGATTACATCATTGATCTTCAATCGAATGATTCCGTGAAGTGTTCGACTCCAAATCATTTATTCACACTTCATAGTTTGTATTGAGTACTTTGAAAGCCATTATTGTTATTGGTGGTTTCTCTCACACTTGTTAACAGTTCACATCATTGACTGGTAATCAAGTGATTTCTACCATGTTCGACTTTGACACAATCAATCGCATGGATAGAATTGTACTAGTTCGGGTAGCGGAAATCAAGACCCTGGATCTAGTTTCCACCATCCAGGTTACGAGGAGTTTTATTATTCATTATGTAGTAGACTATTCAAGACAGATCGTTGCGTTCATACTGTGTCTACTATTGATGTAATATTAAAATCATTTCTATATCAGAACATTTTAGTTAAGTTTTTATTTAGTTAGTTATTGTTCTGATTATGGGAATGCCTACCTCAGCGATGATGTATATATATATTTTTGCATTGAATGTTTTTACAGGTTCCAACCTGTGTCCACAAGCAAATCCTTGGAATGATAAATCACTTCACTCTTCGAATTATCTCAGACTTCGCGCTTTAGGGGGAAATCTGTTACACATTATTTTGTCACCATGAAATTTTACTGTATATATGGGTTCATCAATATCTATATATTTCTCCCTTAGAAGTCTACAACCCTAAAGTTCCTAAACCAAGTCCTGAATTTGGAGAAAAGCTCATAAAAATCATAAAAACCCTAGTTCCGCACTTTTCCGAGCCATTACCTGCGGTACCGCACCTTTTGTAAAGGAAAACTACAGTACCTACCACACATTTTGTGTATTAAAACTACAGACCCCTGTAGAAGGTATATGAGCGGAAAAGTAAATTCTAGAAGCCCAGCTGGTCGAATATTCTCCCAGCTGGAAGCTTCTAGAAGGCGTTATCCATTCAAAGCCTCTACTCCCTCCATTTATGAGCATTCATCCCTTCATAAAAGGAGCATATTCCTTGGTCTTTGGAACTTAATCCCTTGATAAGGGGACTATATCCCTTCCATTTTGGAGTTGTAACCACTTTCCTTCTCCTATAAATTAAAGATTTGGTTCAGTCTCAAGGGTACTTACTGAGATTGAAGATTGGAGATTGTACATGCTGATATATGCAAAACTTCTCTATCCATTTTTTATACACTTAGTACTTGCTTTGTACCTGGTAGCTACGATAGAGAAGGGAATTACTGAAGAAACATACGCTTTTGCTAGCTGCGAGAACAATTACATACTCATAGTTAGGCTGGTTCAAAGAGTGGAAAGGCTTGTCAGACCAAAGGAAAATGCTTGTTCCGGACCCCGAAAGGACCTGTACGACATCAAGGTGAACACGATTGTAATAATCCTTCTTTTATTTAAAGATAATACAATTGGATCCTGTTTTCTCAATAATTTTTTTGTGTGTTTACTTGAATGACTTATTTCTTAAATTCCTTGATCATTAAGATAGATTTGTAATTTTTGAATTAGTATATGTTGCAGGTGCTTTTGATTCTCTTCCATGTCTTTGTTTGTAGATCTTAAGAAGTGACTTCTTTGAGCGACGGGAAAGAAGAAATCAACTAGCATTAGATCACAGGTAGGTCCTTTCTTCATCATAGAAAATTCTAAATTACATATAATCTAGAGAAAGTCGTTTACATTTGTCCTGTTTGTTTCTAGCTATCCTTGTGATACTAGGGAGATCCTTCTTGTTCGTAAGAATGATTTATCTGCCTAACATGGTGTGCCCCGTCCTTTGGTTATTTCTTAATCATAGTGATTTTTAAGAATCTTCTTGTTCTAGTATATGTTAAAGGATTCTTAATTTCCCTTTAGTTTTACTATTTTCCCAACTTATTGTCATTTCATATGCCATCTAATCTAAGAAATGCACTTGATATAGTTAGCTTGCCCTATGAAAACCCTTGCTGAGTTGATGAACTATTAAATCCTTTTATGACTCCATGGCCCAATGGATTGATATTTCTCATGGTCTATCTATTCAGCTGAAACACTCCCTCAATTAAGCACACCACTGATCTATCAACCTATCAATAAAAACAAACAAGTCCTTAGAACTTCATAACTAGCCTAAGATCATAAAACAAAAGCATAAATACATATCATTCACAAACAAAAATATAGAGAGAGCCCTCTCTGAGTCCAGGAAGGCTAGGTCCTAGGACTCCTAAGTTTCTTTGATGTTACCCTTGTTTATTTGGTCTTACCAATCTGACAAATTACAGGGACCTAATAGATACCATCAAACAAGGATTAGAGAAGGTGATGAATGGAAGACTACTTTTAAGACCAACAGTGGACTGAATGAGTGCTTAGTGATGCCTTTTGGGCTCACTAATGCACCAAGAACATTTATGAGACTAATGAATGAGGTTTTGAAAGAATATGTAGGAAATTTTGTGATAGTCTATCTTAATGACATTCTGATTTTCAGTCAGATTAAGGAGGAACATTTGGAGCATGTCAAGCTGGTGTTAAGTACTTTGCAAAAGGATAAGTTGCTCATAAATTTGAAGAAGTTAAGTTTCATGAAGAAGGAGCTCATTTAATTGGGATTTATAGTCTCAGAAGAAGGCTTGAAGATGGACCCAGAAAATATCCAGGTAATACTAGACTGGCCAACTCTAAGAACTATATTTGAGGTAAAGAGTTTTCATGGTCTTGCAAGTTTTTACATAAATTTTATAAGAGTTTTTAGTCAGATATGTGCACCAATAATTGAAACAATAAAGGAGAGAAATCAGCCATTTAAATGGACAGAGGCAGCAAATAATTTCAAATTGTTGAAGAAGAAGATCACTAAAAGACCTGTATTGGCTTTTCCAAATTTTGATAAAATATTCCAAGTTGAGACTGATGCCAGTGGAATAGCAATTGGAGTTGTCTTGAGTCAAGAGCAGAGACTGATAACTTATTTCAGTGAAAATTTAAATGATGCCAAGAAAAAGTACTCATCTTATGATAAGGAGTTCTATGTTATTGTGCAGGCTTTGAATAAATGGAGGCATTATTTGTTGCCCAAGGAATTTATGTTGTATTCAGATAACCATGCACTGCAGTTCATAAACAATCAGCCAAAGTTGAACCAAAAGCATGCAAAGTGGGTGGATTTTTTGCAGATTTTTACCTTTGTAATCAAACACGGAAGTTGTAAGTCAAACAAAGTTGTTGATGCTTTAAGTAGAGTAAATATGATTATGAAGGAATTGAAGATTGGCATTTTGGGGTTTGAAGACATGATTGACATGTATGAGGACAACACATATTTCAAAGAAATATATGAAGTCGTAATAATCGAGTGATTCGTAATAGAAGCCAGTGGTTAGATTACATGATTCAAGGAGGATTGTTTTTCAAGAACAATAAACTGTGTATACCTAAGTGTTCCATGAGGGAAAATCTTATTAAGGAAAAACACAGTGGAGGATTGTCTAGATACTTTGGACAAGATAAAACATTTTCTCAAGTAAGTGATTTTTATTATTGGCCAAAAACGAAAATTGATATCAAAAAGTTTGTTGAGAAGTGCAGGATTTGTCAACATGCCAAAGGAAGAAGCCAAAACACTGGGTTATATCAGCCATTACCAATACCCAATAGACCTTGGGATGTTGTCAGCATGGATTTTGTTTTGGGTTTGCTGAAGACTCAAAGAGGACATGATTCTATCTATGTTGTTGTAGATAGATTTTCTAAAATGGCGCATTTTATTGATTGTAAGAAAATTAGTGATGCAACTCACATTGCTAATTTGTTTTTCTCTGAAGTTATAATATTGCATGGATTTTCTGTGAGTATTGTTTCAGACATGGATACAAAGTTCGTAGGACATTTCTGGAATACTCTATGGAAGAAGTTGGGTACAAACCTTATTTTCAGTTCCGCCTATCATCCTCATACGGATGGAAAAACTGAAGTGGTGAACAAGATCCTAAGAAATATATTAAGGATTTTGGTTTACAAAAATCCAAAGCAATGGGACTTAGCACTTTCTCAAGCTGAATTTACCTATAATGACACTCCTGATTGGAGTACTGGAATGATTCCATTTCATATTGTTTTTGGGATGCATCCAAGAGGGGTGTATGAACTTAGTGATTTGAGCAAACAAGAGACAAGGAGTGCAAAAGCTGAAGAATATTCAGAACATATACAGAAGTTGCAGGAAGGTGTCAAGAAGAGCTTAAAGAAGAACACCCAAAAGTATAAACAAAGATCTGATATGAAGAGGACTGAAAGGGAGTTTCAAGTAGATTATTTAGTCATGGTTTATCTAAGGAAGGAAAGGTTTCCACTTGGGACTTATAACAAATTAAAAATGAAAAAGATAATACCATGTATATTTTTGAGGAATTTTTCCTCAAATGCATATGAGATTGAATTACCAGCAAGAATTGGAATATCACCCATATTTAAAGTTGCAAATTTGTACCTATCCAAAGGAACAGAGTAAGAACTACAAGAAGAATCTACAAAAGTGGAGGACCAAACTTTGAATTGGAAGGAACAGATGCCAAAGACAGCAAAGAAAGAAGTGGAAGCCATTCTGGAGAAAAGAGCAACAAAGAAGACCAAGGGAAAAACCTACTATCAGTATCTAGTCAAATGGAAAAGACACCTAGTGGAAGATGCCAGTTGGATGACAGCAGCAGAGTTACAGAAGTTTAGTACAGATCCTGAAACATTGATGGATCAATATTTTCTTTCCCAGGAGTCTAATGCAGGAGCATCCGGACTTAGCCAGCAATGTGATTGTATGTTCACATGTTGTGGCTAACATGAGGTGGATAAACATTGGTTATTAATATTTTACTTCGTTTAAATGAGAGAAGTTAGTTGTTTCGATTTCCTAACTTAGGTAGGAATAAAATAGCAATTGGTTTCTCCCTACGAGGAGATTAAGCCAAGTAGGATAGAGCTTAGAAATAGGATAGCATTTGTTTGTTAAGATTGGTTCAAACATAAATCTATTAAAAGACGAGAAGAACCGCTTCAAATAGATATTTATATATGTATGAATATATGTGAAAGATAGAGTGTGGAATAAGAGTAAAATAGGTGTGGAATAGGTGCAAGAGAGGGAGGACAGATAGCAGAAATAAATGTAAAAATCAGTCATCCAAGGGCTTGGCTCTATAATTTTCATTTCTTATTGAATTCCATGTGTTTTGTATTTTTGATCGTGCTCTCTGTTTTATACCATCTGTTTTATTTCTCATTTGAAATCGAGCATTACATGTAATCGCACAGCAGGAAGGATTAATTGGATTTGCAGGCACATCGAGGCCATAGACCTTACATGAATCCTCTGTTGAATCACATATGTATTAATCGCACAATCGGAGACCAATTGGATTTGCAGGCACAACGAGGATCGTTGTATCCGGCATCGATCAACGATGAGAGATCACATCGCAGTTGGGAGGACATCGTACATCGCAAATTATAGTGGTTACGACTAAGAGTTTCACAAATTAAATTTATTAATTTGCGATGCGAAGCGAGTCGGTGGAGATATAACATGAACTGTCGAATCTGACAAAGGTCAACGGTGGAGATCAAAGTGCACAGGAAGCGACTTCGTAGATCACAATATTTAGAAGTTAAAGTTAAGGTCTTTTCAAGGTAAACTAATTTGTTTGCAATGAGAAATGGAGATGACACGTTGTCGGCTCAACGCAACTTCGCAAATCGCAATAAATAAGATTTAGTGTTAAATTAAACTCCAAATTGTGCGAAGTGCGATCGTCGGTGATTTGTCGGGAGTGTTGTGGGACCCCCGGTAAGATGTTCTGTGTGTTTCCATTTGTATTGGGTTATGTGTGGTTTTTGTAAAGTAAATTTGTGATCATGTGCGTATGTATGCTTGTAAAATGAAAATTTTGAAATCCGCTGCAAGAAAGGGAGTTTTGTGGACCCATACAGTATAAATTTTGCATGTATTCTGATATATTTGCAGCTAGTCTGCATCATACTTTCATCAAACATGTCATAAATATGCATTCTATGGGTTAAAACAAAAAATCTAAGTATAGGGGTCTCATACTTATCTCAAAATTGCTAAGAAGCATTGATTGCTTATCACATTAGTTGCAATGTCATCTATTAGGTTGTATGTTCATTGTTCTTTCATTTAAAAATAAAAACATGATGAGATTCATACATCATCACTGTCATAAAACATACTTTTAACTGACATATAAGAAAGAGAAATAACATGGATATGACAACCATAAATAGCACATATGAACCAGTACATTTACACTTGAAATACCAAGTAGAAGAAGCTCTTAATAATTAATGCAAAGGTCAACCATGTTTGGGACCTCCATGTTTCACCCGACCATAGATTGGATGAACCAAATCTCTTCTCATCCAATCACCCTCGTGCCATATTCCAAGCATGAATGTGGGGTCTCATGAAACAAATCCAACAAAACCGAACTAGGGCTTCCAGAGGCTAAGCCACCTCAACCCTCAACCAATTATTCCACCTCATGGTCAGACATCACTAACCATCACCATATTAGTCTCTACAGTTGTCCAGGGCTCTAGAGTGTTTATTCCAACCAATGCTCCAAGACTAGTAACTCAACCCACAACTTTTGCTGGGCTCCAGACCATTTGTCCAACCAAGGCTTTAGGACTAGTAACTCAACCCATCAAGGCCTCCAGAGCGTTTTTCCAACCAAGGCTCCAAGACTAGTAACTCAACCAAGTTGCTATAGGGCTCTAGAGCGTTTTTCCAACCAAGGCTCCAGGAACTTATAACACAACCCTCAGCCAAAGGAACATGAGAACCAACTAGAAAACAAAATGGAAAGACTCCCACGACACCATGTCTATCCAAGAAATGGCATGACTAGGAAAAACCATTGTCAATCTAGGCAATCCTCCATGCCAATGATAGATCATAACCAAGAAAATACATGCATGTTCCATGCATGCCAAAAATAGCAAGGAAAGCATACATGCAACTCGATACCTGCAAGAAAAATATGTTGTAGTTGCTGATCTCGATGTCCTCTTGCGCTTTCCTGCTCTCCATTTTCCTTCTTGCTCCAAATCCCAAGTATTCCACACTCATCCAAGAGTGCTCCAAGAAAACTCTAAGTGTCCAAGAGTATGAGAGAGAAAGAAAATGAGAGCTCCCAAATTGAACTGACAAAAGGCACCAACCAATCCTCAGAAGCCTTTTTATTAATGAAGCCTCTAATTTCTTCAATTTCCATTATTTTCCTTAATTTTCCTTCTCACAAGAAATGTGTGACCTTTCACCTTCTTTTTCTCCTATTTTATATTATTTTCATAAATAAATTCCTCATTCGTTTCCAAATCCTTAGTCATTGCTTTTGCCAATTTCAATAGCCATAATAAACCAAATGAACACCGGCACTAGGATGTTTTTACCCAAAATTTAGCTTGGAATACATGCCCCGTGACCATGCTTATTATTTTGCCTTTGTTAACTTTTATTACATGGAGTTTTAACCTGGGGTTGTTGCAATTGTGCAAGGAGAACACCATGAGGAGGCCTTATTAACACCCTTCGCCACACAATACAACCACCACCTTGTATCTTCTATATTTCATTCAACCATGTAATGTCAAATTAATGATATGGTCTTGTAGGCCTTCAATACGCACTAAACTATGCAGGGACATGTTGTCATACAACAACAACCCGCATTACCCATTTAGGGAAATTTATCATATATATAATTCAAAAGAATAAAAAAACCAAATTAATTTGAATTAACTAATTTATTTAATATAATTAATTCTTTGTAATATTCATTCATATTTTGTTTAAAATTGTTTTTTGTTATTTTTAATTGAAACATATTTAATAATATTTTTATGCTTAAATTATATACCTTTTAATATTACCAGCTTAGATCCATCTTAACTCCAAATCTACCAAGTGCAGAGAGGGATCAAATCTCTTTTCACTCTAACTAAAAGAGATTTGCATCTAAAGACATTTGATCTCTCTCTTAGTTTAGTAGATCCAGAGAAGATCCATAGTTAAGATGGATCTATGTTGGTTTAATTTCAGCCTTGATATAGGCTATGTTCCACACGAATACCATGGGTTCTCATACCATGTGTCAATACTATGGGTGAATACCATGAAGTGATTTTAGTTTAATGTTTTTATTTTTATCTATTCTTTAATTGAAAAAAAATTGTTTTCACATAAATTATTTTTATTTTTAGGATTAAAAATTACATAACAATATTTCTACCATAAATTTATTTATTTTTAACATTTTTTTTTAATCAAGTAGAAATATTTTAAAGTAGATTTTTATTTTTTATTTTTAAGATTAAACATTACATTAATTTCTCCACCCAACAAATTTTAATTGAGAAAATAAGAGTATGCAGTTTTGTTTTTTATAAAATTTCCAATAAAATGATTACACAACAATAAATCTCTTATTTCATAAAAATATGTACTTTTGATGTATTTATTTGATATGTGATTTACTATTTTTCTACATCATTTAAATAATTTATAAATTTCATCAATTTTATTGAGTAGTCTTAAGTGTGATGTTTTGGAGTTTCCAATATATTTATGGAGAGTAGTCTTTAAGTGTGATTCTTTGGAGTTTCCAATGTATTTCTAGACTAAATTTTGAGTACTCAAAGAGTTTATTTGAGAACTTCCATATACAAATATATGGAAGGAAGAGTCAATTGATTCATGACTTGTAAAGCTTTTTTTCCTTTATTGTTGTAAGGGTTTTAGAGGCTTTTGGAAGTGTAACGGTAATTATAAGGGTTTTCATATCAGAATTCATTGTAAGTAGGCCATTTTCCTTGGTATTGGAGCCAACATTAGTCAGAAAAAATTTGTTCATTGTAAGTGGACCATTATCCCTCGTACGAGAGCCCACATTAGCGTATCAAATTTACTATAATTTCCAGGGAGGTTGGGTGGTGCTAGGCAGGTGATTGAAGTCAGCTTTAGGTTGAAGCCTGAAAATCCTTTAGGGCGGTAGGGTGGCGTTAGGGAAAGTTGGAGCTTGATAGGGTATTCGAGTATCCTTTCAGCATTTGTTGATAAAACCAGGGTGTTGGAGCGTCCTTCCAATTGGAGCTAGAAAAATGAATGCTTTTCTAGAGTACTAGGGGGTTGGGACTTCCCTTTTCATTTGGAGTTGAATAATTTGATGTACTCATAAACTATTAGAGAAGTGTTCAGTGGTTTTTATCTGAGATGGGGTTTCCACCTAAAAATTCTTGTGTCTATTTTCTACTACTTATTTATGTTTTGAATTTTTGCCAAAGATTAGTTAATGCTCTCAAAATATTAATAAGTTAATAATTGCTAAGAAATATTGATTCACCCCCGCTCTTAGTATTTCCAATGATTGGTATTAGAGTCAAGTTCCTTCACAAACAAATTTAACAACTTGAAGAAGATCATGGAGTGGAATAAGCTAGGAATTCCAGTACTTAATGGAAACAACTATGCATTTTTTAGTGTAAATATAGAGGCATATCTTTAAGCACAAGTATTTGATGTTTGGAATGTTGTGTTGAATGAATACAAAGAACCTTCGACTCGTCCTTCAGGTGATTATGACCAAAGGCTTTACGAGAGCAATGCTAAAGCTAAAAATTCCCTCATGACAAGAGTTACAGATTCTATATATGTCAAAATAATGCACTGTAAATTAGTGAAAGAAAATTGGGTCAAGCTTCAAAATACATATGAAGGAGACAAGAAGGTAAAGGAGGCCAAGCTCAAGACCCACCGAGGACAATTTGAGTAGCTGAAAATGAATGAAGAGGAAAACATTGTAATCTACTTCCTCTATGTTAATGAAATAGTGAATGCTATAGAACCAATGGGAGAACCAATGGAAAGAGAGGTAGTTGTCTGAAAGGTTCTAAGATCTCTTCTAGAGATATTTGATGCTAAATTATTTGTGTTAGAAAAAGGATATGATTTGGAAAAGCTCAGCATGGACCAACTGCATGGAATACTTGTGACATATGAAATGAGGAAAGAACAAGATGGTCCATCTAACTGAGAAGCAACATTCACAGCATCCAAGAATACTAGGAAAGACAATTAAGAATCAAGACCAAGCTCCAATTGCTATGAAGAAGAAGAATACTCAAAAGAAGAAATTGCTAACTTTGTGAGAAAGGTGAAACGAGGTATAGATAAGTTCAAAGGTAAACGTCCATTAATGTGTTTCAATTGTGGTGATATTGGTCACTTTGCAAATAAATTTCATCATGAGAGTTATGGCAATGAAGATGAAGCACCCAGGAAAGGGAATAATGGCCAAAGAAGATTCAACAAGCAAGGTAAGAAGAAAGGCTTTAAGAAAAACATTTTCTCTAAAGAAGAAAACTCCTCATCTGAAGAAGAAAGTGACAATGATAAAGAAAACGACATCGGAAGATTACTATTCATGACTAGGTACAATAGGAAGGAAGCACCTGAATAAGAAGAAGAAGATGAAGAAGAGATGGATGGGATAGAATTTCAAAATGATATGGTCAAAACTATAAATGATCTCAAGGTTGAAAGAGGAAACATCAAATATTTGGAAGCTGAATTAAAAGAAGTAAAAGAACATGCTAGTAGCCTCAATAGGAATAATGAAGAATTGAATGAAACATTGGAAGAACCTAGAAAAATTGAAGAATCACTTACGGAAAAAGTGGGAGAAACCAACAAGGCAAGGGAAGGGCCTAGAAACAAAGTAGACTCTCTATGAAAGGAAATAAGAAATGTTCAACAAAACTTTAAAAATAGCTCTATAGAATTGGATGAACTCATTAACAATCATAGATCACACAATGACAAGACAGGATTGGGCTACAGGAAAACATTCGTAAAAGGCTCCACCTCCTCTATGACAGAAAAAGGATATGGAAAAAATAATAAGAAGAAATGACTAAAGGATCTATCAAGAAGAAATTAGGTTATCCAACATAATAGAAGGATAAAGAGACACAAAATCAACAAGAAGGATCTTGGAGAACTATTTCACAAAGGAGGTTTCCCCCTCTCTCTCAGGTATCAAACCATCTTTCTTGATGTTTTTTATTCTTGTGTAAATTTTGGACATAAAGTTGTAAACTGCCAGGCCTATGATAGGGACAGAGGCAATTTTGGAAGGTCATTCTAGAATTATTATCACATAAATTCTCAAGAGGGCTATACGAAAAACTATAATATGTTTGGATATTTAAGCAATGAAGTATAATTCCATAAATCTGAAAACTATGGACATTTGGCTAAAGACTACAGACAAATCGCTCCCCTAAGGGAATCACAACAAAATAAAAATGCTTAGGCCTGGAGGAATAAAACTGAGAGATGTTCAGTTTTCCTAAAATCTCTAAGCAAGAAAAATGTGTGGTATGTTGATAGTGGTTTCTCAATGCATATGATTGGAGACAAGAATAAATTTATATCTCTGAAAGAAGGAATAGATGGAACAATATCTTTTGGAAATGACAAATTTGCAAACGTTATAGAAACGTGCACGGTTAAGCTTGGAGGCAAGGATTCTATAACAGAGGATGTGCTTCTCATTTAATATATGAATCATAGTCTCCTGAGTGTAATTCAAATGTGTGATCGAGGACACATGATGCTCTTTATGATAGGAATCTGGATTGGGGGCAAAAAAAATTCAAAAATTCAAAGTGCTTACAATCACACCAAACTAGAACAACCGGATCGGGCTTGTTGCCGGGAATCCTGCACAATTTGTTTCACTCAAAACAGAATATGTATGAGGAAGTTAGAGCCCGTTGATCGTCATGCCAAACAGGCAAATTAAACAAACAAACAAACAAACAAAAGGGTCAAAGGACAAAAATTTGGGTTTTCTTCCATTTCACCCAATGACACCATGCCAAGTGTCAGAATGTGGATGGTTGCTAAGGGGGGTGACTTGTTTCAATTATATTGGAAGTTTTAAAAACCAATGGCATGAGGACACGTGGCTAGCCCAGAGGCCACCATGTGCCCCCTTCCAAGGTCCAAACTCCAACTTTGGTCAAATTTCGAATTCGCATTATAACTATGGTCAAATTTTCATATATATGTATATCAAAGGTTTGATAAACTCCAAATTATGGAGCAATTTCAAAGGTCGGGATATAATTTTTTGGGCTGCAAAATATATTACGACGGGAGGGTGGAGGTTGGGGCTCAACCCCATGACCTCCCCTAAGCAAGTGCACAACAAAACCAATAGACCACGGCATCAAAACTTAACCTTATATGTTGCCTACTTCTAATTATTCTGATATGTGTTGACTGGCGGGGTTTTAAAGGGCCAGCTCTTGGTCCACAAGACCACACAGCGAGAACTGTGGTAGAGCGCTATGATTAATTTGCGGATAAAATATTAATTTAGGTTTATTTAAACCCATAATCAAGTCTTAAGCACTGATCCATTTTTAATGTGGATTTTTGTTAAATGCGCTTATAGCGCTAATCTCCCACTTAATGTGCACTTATCATTTAATTAAACTCCAGTTTAATTTGGCAGAGGCTTGGAGGTTCCGCTATTTTCGGCATCACTACTAATTTTGGAGGACTTAACTGGAGTTTCTCCAGATTTAGTGGGATTTCCTAGGCCATAATTGAGGAGGCCATAAATTTTCCAAAATTCGACCAAATTAGGCTCAAAAAGAGTCATTCCTAGATAATTTAGATTCTCTGAACATGATGGTGCAGGTTGCAGAGGCGTTGGAGCACTTTTGTAAGTGATTTTTCCACTTTGAAGATTAAAGAAGCTTAGGGCCACCAGAAGAGGAGGTCATGCCTAGATTAGCTAAAGACCATTTTCAGTGCTTGAAGAGTCTTTCAGTGCTTGAAGAGTCTATTTTGAGGTTTTTAGGCCTTTTGAAGCCAATGGAGTAGTTTGTAAAGCCATTGGAGCATTGTAGGTGCATGTAATCATAGAATTGACCATTAATCCAAAGTGGGCCTAGCTATTTGAAGCGGGTCCATGGAGATGTAGCCCAGGAGGGGTGAACTCCATTATCAGCTATTATGTAATGTGTTTGTTGTGTTTTATTTCTTTGTAATTTACTTGTTTTACATGTGTTTTTAATAGCTAATTAACTCATAAATTTTTCATAAAAGACTCAAAACTTGACACATAAACCCTTTCACAACTTGCTAATTTGAGACGATCTTAAACACATTTTTTTTAATACTAATGAGGGAACTAGCACAACAAAACTAGTTTGCCCATATTCAGATCAAGTTGGTATCATAGCTCAGTTTAGCTCATTTTAGCCAAGGTTAGTTAGAATATTAGCTATTGGTTGTGTATTTGTGCAAGGAGAATTTAATTGTGTGCAAGTTCATGTCTGAAGAGAAGGTCAAGATTGAGAGCTTAGTTTTCAAATCGCAGCAAAGAAGCTTTTTATGCATTACAAGTGTGATGGCAGCTTCGTTAAGTGATGTTTCTAGAAAATCTTCCTTATCAAAACTCTTTGATAAAGAGATGTTGCAGAAGCTCTACATCATGAATTATATGGTGCAAGATATGTATGAAGATAAGAGGGAGAGAATTATACTTCAAGAGCAGTTGATTTCCATGAAGTAAGAGAAGCAAGAGCTTCTTGAAGAGATACAAGAGATGGAGACTCAGCTCCATATTGCAAATGAAGACCTAGCAAGGATGCATGATATGGATACTCAACTCCATGATGCCAAGGAAACCCTAGCCAAGTATGTGCATGAAAAATAATTATGCAAATCAAGTTTACCTTCTAATTCTTCTCAAGATGAATGTGTAGGTGCTTTTTAAAGACACACTAGAGGAATAGGGTCCAAATTATTGATGAAGATGGGCTATGAAGGTAAAGGATTGGGAAAACATGCACAAGGCATAGTTGACCCAATTGTTGTTGAGGAAAGGCCTAAGTATTTGGGTTTTGGTTATGGACAACATGATGGAGAATACTCCAAAGCTAAGGAGGCACACGAAGGTGTTCCAAGAAGGACTTGAATTACATGTTCGTTACCTCAAACTTGTGAAATTTTTGTTCATGTGGAATGAAAAAGTTTTACACCCACTTTGCAAGAAGATGTTCATAAGCATGTAGCTAATGTAAATGGAAAACAAGAGGATGTTGAAAGCTCTAAAGCCATAGAAGCAAATGTTGGTATTCCAAAGAGAGCCACTACCTCATCAAATTCACGACCTCAAGAAGGCAACAAAGGTGAATGTGAAAGGTATAAATTTGCCTTTAATCAAGTTGCTTTTGATTATGATAAACATGCTTCACATAAGACTTGGAGAAAGTTTACATGATACTTTTGTGGTTTGAATAACCATATTGTTTCAAGATGTTGGAATAAGATAGCCATGCACAGGAAACTTTCAAAACAAGGGAGACAGAAAACCAAAGGTCCATTGGATAATGGAAACCATGTTGAAAAGAAGATGCAATTATTTTGCACTCATTGTCATAAGCAGGGTCATCTTGTAGACAAGTGTTGGACTTTGTATCCAACAATTCATCTACGACATTTGAAGAAGGTGGAGAGATATTTTGACAAGAATGGAAAAGAGGATTCCATAATTGATGTGGGTTAGGATGATTCACATAATGAAGTGCAGCTGAAAGAAGCGCCATTGAAGTGGTTTGGAAGGAGATGGTTAGAGTTCTTAACCAATTAAGGCCTTGCATTTCTTTTGATGATTGATGCATTTATTTTCCAATTGAAAGCATTTATTTTCTCTTGAAAGTATCATGCATATTGCATGAAGCAAGATGTTGGAAAAGTAGAGTTATGTTGACTCACTTAGATGCAGAAAGATGGCAATTTGAACATGCATGAGTGATCGCCTTGTGTTGGTTGATTGATTTGTTTATCATGTATGTTGTCAACTTGAGAGTGTTGATCATTTTCACATGCATGAGTGTTGACTTGTGTTGGTCGATTGATTGTTACATGCATGTCATATCGACTTGGAAGAGTTGATTTTGTCTCCAGTGATGAAAGGGATATGTTGACGAATTGTTTAATGAGATGTGAAATTAATTTTGTTTTTTGGGAGAAGAATCATCAAGTTATTGAAAAAAGCATGTACAATAACTTTTTTTTGACTTGAGAGTCAGTTTTTTGAAGAGGCATGTTATGTCGACTTGTGTTTGGTCGATGGTTTGTACACCAAGATGTAAGAGTACATAGCGATGTTCACATGTTGTGACATTTGTTGCTTTGAAGGAGCAAAAGGATATGTCATCAAGTTATGTTTATTATATGATGTGTTTTTCAAATTGATGGTTGTGTTTGTGACAAGATGTCAGAGGATTTTGGAAGGTCCACTCTTGAGTGATAGGCTCGTGATTAGCCTTTGCTCCCAAATCATGGCATGAGCAACATGTCAACACTAGAGGATAATGGACAAGAGGGACAAGATGCTAAAAATATTATAGCCAAAATTCTGCACCCATTGTAGACCATTTGATGTGTTGACACCAAGAAGTGAAAGAGATGGAAAATGCATTCTTCCAGATCTAGAATTTAGAATCGTGGAGTGGTTTCCAAGGAGAATCTTGCATCGAATGCATGTTTGTGCAAAGGAGGAACAAGATTCTCAGTGGGAAGGCCATCAATTAGTTTTCCAAGCACTGAGGGATCACTTTGGTAAATCAAGGTGTTTAATCAGAAGCAAGTAACCATCCAGTGTTGGATTGGGTCTGCAACAAAAGGAGGACATTGGTTGAAGTGCCAAGCGATTTGCAAGGCAAGGCATGTTAGTGAACCCAAGTGGTGGTCATGGAGATTTTTTCAATTAGAATCAAGTTGATAGAACTTGGGAAAGAGAAGAGTGTTCAATTCATATCATATAACCATATTTTATGGGTCTAAAAGCTTGTTAGTGGGAAGGAGTGATCGGAATCTGGACTGGGGACAAAAATTTGCCAAAAATTCAAAGTGCTCAAAATCGTACCAAACAAAAATGACCAGATCAGGCCTGTCGCCAAGAATCTGGTGTAATTCATTTCACTCAAAATGGACTCTATATGAGGAAGTTAGAGTCTACTGATCATCGTGCCAAATAGATGAATTTTAAAAAAAAAAGGGTCAAACAAGGTCAAAAGCCAAAAATTTGGGTTTTCCTCCATTTCGCCCAATGACACCATACCAAGTGTCAGACTGGGATGGTTTCTAAGGGGGGTAACTTGTTTCAATTTTATTGGAGGTTTTAAGGACCAATGGCATGAGGACACGTGGCTAGTTTGATTGCGCCACGTGCCCCCTTCCAAGGTCCAAATTAAAAATTTGGTCAATTTCTGAATTCGCATTATAACTATGGTCGAATTTTCATATATATGTATATCAAAGGTTTGATAAACTCCAAATTATGGAGAAATTTCAAAGGTCGGTATATAATGTTTTGAGCAGCAAAATATATTACGACAGGAGGGCGGAGGTCAGGGCTCGACCCCATGACCTCCCCCAAGTGAACGCACAAAAAAACTAATAGACCACGGTATCAGAACTTAACCTTATATGTTTTCGACTTCTAATTATTTTGATATGTGTTGACTGGCAGGGTTTTAAAGGGCCAGCCCTTGGTCCACGAGACAACACAACGAGAACCATGGCAGAGCGCTATGATTAATGCGCGGATTAAATATTAATTCGGGTTTATTTAAACCCATAATCAAGTCTTAAGCGCTAATCGATTTTTAATGTGGATTTTTTTTAAATGTGATTAGAGCATTAATCTCCCACTTAATGCACCATTGTCATTTCATTAAAATCCAGTTTAACTTGGTGGAGGCTTGGTGGTTCCACCATTTTCGGCGCCACTACCAATTTTGACAAACTTAACTAGAGTTTCTCTAGATTTAGTGGGGTTTCCTAGACCAGAATTGTGGAGGCCATAACTTTTGCAAAATTCGACCAAATTAGGATCAGAAAGAGTCATTCCTAGATTATTTGGATACTCTGAGCTTGATGGTGTAGGTTGCAGAAGTGTTGGAGCATTTTTGTAAGTGATTTTTCCACTTTGAAGATTAAATAAACCTAGGACCACAAGGAGAGGAGGTCATGCCTAGATCAGTTGAAGACCATTTTCAGACACAAAAGACACAAAACTTAACACATAAAACCTTTCACAACTTGTTAATTTAAGACGATCTTAAACACATTTTTTTTAATACTGATGAGGGAGCTAGCATAAAAAAACTAGTTTTCCCATATTCAGATCACTTTGATTCAAAGAAATGTGAAAATAAAGAGAAAAATTCGGTAACTTAGTGGCTACAAAAACTAGGACTCCAAATGACATATATAATTTGGATGAGACTATTGACAAAGGTTTTTTCTAAGTAAAATAAGATGAAAGTTGGCTCTATCATAGATGGATGGGACATATAAACTTTGATAACCTTGTTAGAATCATTAAAAAGGAGGTTGTGAGAGAAATGTCGCAGATCTAAAAACCAACCAACACTACATGTAAACATTGCAAGCATGGAAAATAAACAAGAGTTGAATTCAAGACAAATGAATACTCTACGTCAAAACCATTGGAACTAATACACACTTATCAATGTGGACCGATGAATACTAAAGGACTAGATGGTGAACAATACTTCATGCTAATGTTGACGACTATACCAGGATGACATCAACCAATTTTTTGAAGAATAAGTTTGAAGCATTTGAATGTTTCAAAATATACAAGGAAACAATTGAAAATGAAACACATTTGAAGATCAAATGTTTGAGATCAGATAATGGTGGAGAATTCATCTCCAGAGAATTTCAACACTTCTGTGAGGAACATGAAATAAATATTCGGTTTTCAGCATCTAGGAAACCACAAAAAAACATAGTCGTCAAAAGGAAAAATAGAATAGTAGAAGAAATAGCTAGAACAATTTTTAATGATTCAAAATTTGACAAGAAATTTTGGGTTCAAGCAATTAATACGACAGACTACATTTTGAATAAAGGATTGTGTAACAACCCCTGGTTGATTTCTAAGCAAAAGAAGACAGTTGGATCAACAACTACAATAGGCTTACCTTGCAGATAACAGGTTGCATGTGTGATCTCCTTGCTATTTTTTTGATGCATGGTATATACATGTGGTTCCTTGGTTATGTGTTGTCATTGGCATGGAAATTTGCCTAGATTGACAGTGGTTTCAACCGTTCCTTTCCATTTCCTGGATAACCATGATGCAGTGGGTTCCCCATTTGGTTTTCTGATTGGTTATGATATTTTTTATGGTTGTGGGTTGGGAAAAATTCTCTGCAGCCCTAAAATAACTTGGGTTCCCTGGAGGTTGTGGGTTGATATGGGAGATCTATGGATCCTTATAACAGCTTGGGTTCTCTGGCAGCTGTGGGTTGATTTACTAGTTCTTGGAGCCCTGGACAGAGACAAGAACTCAACATAATACATATATAACCATTAATATAGAGATGCAACATAAATAACACTTCATTTCATTAATATCAAAGAACTGAAACATGCTTACAAACATAACGGAAATAAAATAACCCGGGCGATGGTAGCTTATCTCTGAGAAGAGATGTGGTGACTACATGCCTCTGAATTGTGTTACAATGACACTCGATGGCATTTTTAACATTGAGAAACAATGAGAATCCCTAAACATCCAAAAACCTAACCCTGGGAGATGAAGCGCCAAAATCTTGTGGGCCCCGTAGGGGTAAGTTGGAACGTCAACTTCTTAAGGTCGTAACTTTGGCATATGATCTCTTTTTGGCTATCATAATAACTAGTTTCGAAGCTATCGAAGAGAAGAGGAGGCCAAAAAAAATTAGGAAAACTAGTTTGGGACTTTTTTGGTCTCTTTTTTTTCCCTATAAAAAAAAATCTTTTAGTCCCTTAAAACGACTCTGGAAGTTTAGGACCCGAAAAACTGCCAAAAATAGTAAATTTTGCTACGATTAAGGAAACTGAAAAATTGAAAGAAACAATGGTGGGGTTCCAAGTGGAATAGGTGAGTGGCCACCAATATCCACCTGGATCATTCCTCCTCCCTTAGGAAGCAATGGTCCCCATTGAGTTTAGTGATTCCATGAGATAGGGAAACTTCTACTAAACTTGGTCCCTAGTGAGCCACTTGCCTTGGTGCAGGAGTTGGCGATCTTTGATAACCCGATACATTTGGATCTTCTACTGGCGAGTGTTCTTGATCTGTGTGTCCATGATCCGATCAGTTGAGGCCTATTCCATGCATTAGGGATTTAGCTCTGTTGGTGTGAGTTATTTTGCAATTTCGGATGTGTCCAGTAATGGTGGAAAGTATGGCCGAAGGCAGTCCACATTGAACACTGGGTGCGGGTCAAGGAAAAATGGAATTTTGAGCTTGAAATCATTATCCCCTACAACCTTGGTGATGGTGTGTGGCCCATATTGGAGTATATGAAGCTTATGGTGGGGCCCATTGAGGTGCTCCTTCCTCAAATGTAGCCAAATTTTATCGCCCACCTGGAAATTGTGTGGCACCCGATGTTGATCATGTCGTTGCTTGTACTTAGCATTGGCTTTGTCCAATATGCCATGGACCTATTAGAGGATGTGTTGGATTTAATTAATGAAGCTATTAGCCCTATCAATTTTAGATTGGACATGGGTCGAAGCTACCTCAGTAGCTGCAAATGGTATGGCCACATCAATAGGACATAGTGGTTGGAATATCAACCCCCACCTAAAAGGGGTTGTGTCTAGTTGATCTATGGAGAGCTCTGTTGTATCGGTGTTTGACATAGGGGATGATTTCGTCCCATGTATGAGGATGCTTCAAGTTTTACATGCACAAAATGTGTACGACCATCTTGTTGACGACCTCTATTTGGTCATCAATTTGGGGGTGGAAAGTTGTGGACTTAGTGAGCTTGGTATCCAGCATCAACCAGAGACTTTACCAAAACGTACTTAGGAACCTTTTGTCCCGATCTAAGATAATGAACTGTGGGATCCCAAAGTGTACCCACAATCGTTCAAAGAAGAGCTTAGTAGTGGTTTTTGTTGTGACACTCTTCTGGCAAGGTGCCAGAATGGCCATCTTAGAGAATTTGTCGATGACCACAAAAACACAGTAGTTATCATGTTTAGTCGAAGATAAGCACAACATGTATTCCATGGATAAGGATTACCAAGGTTTACTAGGATTAGGCAGAGGAGTATATATCCCATGATTCTTGATGGTCGGTTTGGAAATGACGCAAGAAGTGTAGGATATGATGTACTTCCCAATATCTTTTCGAAGGTTCGGCCAATAAAAATACTTCTATGGCATTGCCATTGTTTTCTCTACTCTGAAGTTTCCAGCAACCCGAATCTAGTGTGCCTCCAAAATAATCTTGGCACGCTCGCTTGAAGGAACATAGAGGTGTCCTAGGTGACATAAAATTATATCTTGTAGGTTAAAATTTGGAACTCGCTTGCCTTCCAAGAGTGTCTGGTATGTGTTGTCAAATTATGGATCACTCTTGTATAAATGTAGCCACTCTAAAGTCTCATTCCCACAAGAGTCGAGCACAGTGGTCAGTGCCATGACCGGTGGTCAGGTGAGGCAATTTGCAACATTATTGGTGCTTCCCTTCTTGTACTTAATGTTCAAGTGGAATTGTTTTAGGTATGTGGTCCATTTCTAATGGTGATCATTCTATAACTTCCCTTGTGTCTGTATGAACTATCTAGGTTATTGTTCTTTGTGGATGATTGTTTCCTTCCCCATAATGTAAAGCTTCCATTGTCGACATGCCTGCACAAAGTAATACATCTATTTTTCATAGGTGAGATAATTTCAGACTGTCTAAAAGTGTCTCACTGTTATATGCCACTGGGTGCCCTTGTTGAGTAAGAACAACACCAATAGTATATACAGAATCATCTGTCTCGATCTCAAATGGTTATTATAGGTCTCGTAATGTGAGCACTGATGTAGAGAAGAGGCGAAGTTTTAACTTAGAAAATGCCTTCTCTTCGGATTGTAACCAAAATAATTGGCTTTCACTCCACCCTTAGTAACTTGACTCAAAGGCCAAGTGATATGAGAGAACCCCAACACGAACCTGTGGTAGAAATTGGTAAGACCCAGAAAGCTGCGGAGCTCTGTTAGAGTGGTTGGGGCTAGCCAATCCCAATTGACTTGTATCTTGGCTAGGTTCACATGCACACCCCACTCATCAATGATGTACCTCGGATATTGAACGTGGTTCATACCAAAAGTTTATTTCTCCAAATTGGCACACAACTTGTGTTGACGCAGAGTTTGGAGGACTTGTCGAGTATGGCAGAGGTGCTCTTCCCAACTCTGGCTAAAGATCAGTATGTCATCCAAATACACCACCACGAATGAGTTGGTGAAGGGTCGCAATATTTCGTCCATTGGCCTCATGAAGTTTTGGGGGCATTCATCAACCCAAAAGGAAAGACCAACCATTCGAAAAGGCCCTCGTTGGTTTTGAAGGCAGTCTTCCACACATCGAAGGGTTCGATTGGTACCTAGTGATGCCTAGAATTCAAGTCGATCTTGTTGAAATATTTGGCCCCCTTGAGTTGGTTCAAAAATTCATCAATATGTGGGATTGGATACCTATTCGGACAGTGATCTTGTTCAGTGCCCGATAGTCAATAAAAAGTCCTCAAGTCCCATCCTTCTTTTATACCAACACAATCGGGCTCCCACAAGGTGATGAAATTGGCCTAATGTGCCCTTTCTGCAACAACTCCTGAATCTGCCTTTTGATTTCATCGCTCTCCATAACATAGCGTCAATAGATCAGTCCATTGGGCAGCAGTGTGCCTGGGGTCATATCAATGGAGTTCTTGACATGATAGTGTAGATTTACCCTTGTGTTTGAGGTGAAGATTTCCTTGTACTGCTCCACGACCTTGTCCATTTGATGCTTCCATGCGAAGAAGCCCTATCTGGATTCTTGTTTCCCCAAGGGTGAATCATAAGGAAAACAAATTTCCCAATCTGGGAAATGATCTTAATGCATATTTTCGCAGTGATCAAAGAGATGGCAGTAGGTGGTGCTACCTCTGGTATCATGTACAAATTATTTCCCAAAATAATAATAACAGTGCGAGGCATAGAATCATACACAACATTTCTCTTCCACAAGAATGGTTGGCCTAATAACACATCACAAAATTCAAGAGGAGAAACATCACATAGTACCTCATTTGTGAAGGGCTTGATGTTGTATGGAAGGCGACATTGATGGTTGACGTGAAGATCTCGTCCTTGGTGAAGCCATAAAATGGTGTACAGTTGGGTGTGGTTTGGTCATTAGGCCCATTCGCTTCATGACCTCTGCAGAATTGAGGTTCTTTTGGCTTCCATTGTTGACAATGAACTGTAGAGGAGAACCCTTCACTCACATATGGGAGTGGAAGAGGCGCTCCCTCTCCTCTGGATCTTCAGGCTCATCCTTTTGGATCTTGGTGGTGACAACTATGGCACTGGGCTCCGCATCAATAATATACTTCCATCTGTCATTCCAATTGTCGGGTTCTGACTCGAAGTCAGAGCATGCATTTGATTCGAAAGCCTTTAGCTCAGCCTCCAGTGATTTTTTGGCCCGACACTCACTTGTGTTGTGAGTGGTGATCTTATGGAACTCACACCACTTTCCCTTTCATTTCTTTGTCTTCGTGGTGTTGTTATTTTCTTGCAGCTTCGGTGTGCTGTCTTGGGTCACCCCAGCTTGGCTTTGTCCTTTGCTATACGATTTACAGGTGTCTTCTGTTTAAATTTATGCTCGATCTTGGAAGCATATCAGTATGGTTCACCAAGTGAGGAGATTTCGAGGAACTCCATTTCCTCCTGAATGTATATGTGCAAACAACTGTGGTACTTAAGCACCAAATGTTTCTCTGAATATTTGATACCCAACTTTTTGCGTTGGGTATGGAATAGATTTTTTAGCTCATGCACATCTTGATCCCTTTGTTGTCGCAACGTAGTCCATTGTATGTACTTGTCCTCATAGCTCCCCACAGGGTAATATTTTTCCTTGATGGCATCTCGGAAAGAATTCAAAGTGGGTTCATCTAAAACTAGTGAGGGTTATCTCTCGTACCTCTATTCGCAGTAGGTTTCGCACCAGTCCTTGACATGGGGGGCGGCTTTGAAGAGCGCAAAAGTAATATTTTCCCTATTGGAAAAATCATGAACTGAAAAGTATCCTTCCAAAATATTTTACCATATATCTATGATATTTGCATCTATCTGGACTTCAAATATGGGAATTTCAAAGCTGACTTGTATCTTGAATGGAGTGGTGCCTCCAGATTGATTGTCAAATGAAGATGTGTCACCTATGGGCATCTGTCGAAGGATATGGGCAAAGTTGTCCATCATTGTGTTCCTCTATCGCTTAAGGGATTCTTCGATAAATATTTTTAAAGGATTTCCTTCTACCTCGTCTTTATTTTCTTCTACCATGGGAGGTTGTCAGGGTTTTTGAGGCTGTTCTTGCAAAGGTTCAACCAGTTCGAGCCCTAACACCTTATACCTTGACCTCATTTGGGACATGCAAAGAAAAACAAAGAAAGAACAAATTTCTCTAATACCACTGATCTGAACTTAGATAGGAATGCAACATAATACATATATAACCAAAAATACATAGATGAAGCAAAAATAGCACTTTATTTTATTAATATTAAAGAAATGAAATGTGCTTACAAAAAAAATGGAAATAAACTAGCTCGGGAAATGGTAGCTTATTTTGAGAATAGATGTGGCGGATACATGCCTATGAATTGTGTTACAATGAGGCTTGATGGCCTTTTTATCATTTAGAAACAATGAGAAACCCTAAACATCCAAAAACCTAACCCTAGGAGATGAAGTGCCAAAATATTGTGGGCCACGTCGGGGTAAGTTGGAACATCAACTTCCCGGGGTCATAACTTTAGCATACGATCTTTGTTTGGCTTCATAATACCATGCTTCTAAGATCTTGAATAGAAGGCCAGAAGAAAACTAACAAGTTAGTTTGGGAGTTTTATGTTCTCTCTGTTTTCCATTAAAAATAATGTCTTTTAGTCCCTCAAAACAACTTTGGAATCTTAGGACCTAAAAAACTGCGAAAAATAGTAAATTGTGCTACAATTAAAGAAACTGAAAAATTGAAAGAAACAATGGTGGGGGTCCAAGTGGAATAGGTGGGTGGCCACCAATATCAACTTGGATCACAACTTGGGTAGATACTAATCTGGTTGATTTTAGTGATTTCTGGACCATATAGGTGAGATCATTATGCTTGAGGGTTGAGGTGGTTTGGCCTATGGAATCCCTAGCTATTTTTATTTTGGTTTAACCCTTATGATCCCACATTCATTTTTGGAATGTGGCGCAAGGCTGATTGGCTAAAAGAGAGATTTGGTTCAACCCAATCTATGGTCAAGTGGTACGTGGAAGTCCCTAACTTAGTTGGCTTTTTCATATGTTAATATGACATATTTCCTATTGTGATCTATGAGCACTTGCAGTGTTTATTATGGTGATCTTATGGTTGTTTTTTATAGTTTATATTATGATTATATGTTGGTTATATGCATGATTTTATGATGTGCTCAAGTTATGGATCTCTCTCATTATTTGATAAATTATTGAATGGTTGATGAATGCATGGCCTAAAAAGTGTTATGTAGCTAGCTTGAGAGGGAATAGATCCTTCTTGGTGATTTTCATGTGAAGATCAAAGTTTTATGATCATATATGCATTCATGACTTGTAACTTCCAATGTTTACTATATGTTTGCCAAAATTTCTATCATGGATGAGGCATGTATAGGTCAATATCTTGCTCAAGTTTTGATTGTTTAACATTGTTATCATCATTGTTATGATTCTGGAAAGTTATAGGCAGTTATGGGTAGTGGCCTGGAGGCTAGTTTGATAAAGTGGCATAGATCTCTTGACCAGATGCATAAAATAGAGGAAATTGGGTCATATCTACATGGAGACAACCTTTTGGGTGTGGTTATAGCCTCCCAACCACATGCATGAAGTGTTATTGGTGCAGTTGGGGAGTAAAACTAGTGAAAAATATTTACAGCTCAGGGATTGACCACTTAGGGTGGTTGGTAGGCTCCTGAGTGATCTATATTCTTTGAGGGTTGTCATTTTACTTCTGGTTTGTAGGCCCCACTTCCATAACTAGAACTTGGAGGTCAGGTCATATTATAATGACACTTAGCTCATGTTTACCCTGGAGAGCTTGTCAAAGTGGGTAAATGTCGGAGGGGTGGTTATAGATTGCTTAGAAACAACTACAATATGACTCCATATGAACTATGGAGGGGAAGACCAGTGAATGTCAAAAAAATTTGAGTCTTTGGAAACAAATGATACATTAAAATAAAATACCAGAAGATAGGAAAATTTGACTCTTGAGTAGATGAATACATCTTTGTTTTTTACTCACTCGAAATAAAAGCATACAGATGTTATAATCAGAGACTCAATCGGATAACTGAAAGCATAAATTTAACATTTGATGAAGCTTGTGGACCAAAAATTGAAGGAAGCCTATATTTAGGTAAACCAGAGACACAAAAGGTAGAACTAGAAAAGGTAAAAGAGGAAGCCCCATAGCAAGTGAAATCAAATGACGAAACAACTGCCAACTAGGAAGAGACAAGAAATGAACAACAGACACCTTAAAAGACTCCCAATAAATGGTACCAAAAGAACCATCCTTTAGACCATATCATTGGTGACATCAATGAAGGCATAGGTACAAGAAGAAACTAACAGTTATGCATGCTAGAACAAGCCCATCTTGTGATCTTGGCCATATTTGAGCCTAACAACTTTGAAGAATCTAGTCATGATGAAAATTGGGTAGCAACTATGAATGAATAGTTGGATCAAATTGAAAAGAATGATACTTCGGAATTGGTTCCACGACTAGAGGACAAAAATGTCATTGGCACAAAATGGGTTTTCAAGAACAAGCTAAATAAGGAGTTGCCAAGAACAAGGGAAGATTGGTTTACAAAGGGTATGCATAGGTTGACGGAATATATTTTGAAGAGACAGTTGCACCCATCACCAATATGGAATGCGTTAGAATTCTCTTTGCCTATGCATGTTCGAGGAATATCAAGGTGTATTAGATGGATGTAAAATAAGCCTTTCTTAATGGATAATTAGAATAAGAAGTATATATAGAAAAACCTGAGGGATTTCTGCTCACTCACAAGAAGGATTATGTTTACAAGTTGAAGAAATAATAGTATAGTATCAAATAGGCTCCTAGAGCTTGGTATGCCCATCTTGATAGGTACTCATAGAAACAAGGGTTTAAAAGAGGAAGTGTCAATAGAAACCTTTATGTAAAGGTTGAACATGATATTTTGAACATTATTGAAGTATATGTGGATGACATAATATTTAGGAGTGATGATGTAAGGTTAAGAAAGAAGTTTAGAGTATATATGACGAGTCAGTTTGAGATGTCATTATTTGGAGAGTTGACTTTCTTCTTAGGGATTCATATATCTCAGGAAGATAAGGGCATATTCATCTGTCAAACCAAGTATATCAAAGAAATGTTGAAAAGGTTTCAGATGGAAGATTGCAAATCGATCAGCACCCCAATGGTGACTCGTTGCAAGTTGATCATGGATGATATATCCAAAGATTTAGATCAGAGGATGTATCGACGATTGGTAGTATCATATATGTAACAAATTCCAGGCCAGATGTGATTTAGGAAGTTGGACAGATAGCATGTTTCCAAGCAGCACCAAAAGAGTCTCACGTTGATGTAGTGAAGAGAATATTTCGATATCATAAGGGAGAAATAGATTTTAGCTTATGCTATCCAAAAGGAAATGACCAAATTATCACAAGATATACTGATGCAGATTGCATAGGCGATGTCGATGATCGTAAGAGCACCAGTGGAGAAATTTTCTATCTAGGTGATTTTCTTGTATCATGGTTGGGAAATAACCAGTCTTCAATCTCCTTATCCATAGTATAATCAAAACATATCACAACAAAAACATTTTGTGTTGAGGTTCTCTAGATGAAACAAACATTGAAGGATATTCAAGTAAGTTTGATGAGACCATTTTGATGTTCAACGACAACACCAATGCCATAAGCATCTCCAATAATCCTATCATGCCTTCAAATAAAAAACACATTCCTATCAAATATCACTTTTTTCATGAACATATTACTGAAAGGAACATAATGGTGGAATATATTATGACAAAGGATCAAATAGCTAACATCTTCACTAAATGATTACCACGTGAGACGTTTGAGTATCTTTCGACAAAAAATTGGGATTTTCCCAAGTTCACATTGAAATAATTTCTATATAACCAAGCATATAAGAGGATTAGGTACACAAAATTAGGTATATTGTCAAGGGGAGACACCCTTTTACATTGATGTCAAAGGGGCAGAGAAAGTTGGTCAGGAAGATCAGAGGCATGGATTCAAGGGGACTAGTGATCATAGGTAGAGTACGTGTGTTTCCATTAATAACAAAGGGGGAGATTGTTGATATGTGGTTGTCATTGATGTAAACCCAAGAAACATCGGCAGATTCCCCACCTTTTTTGACCAAAATGACATGGAAATTCATGGTTCTTCGAATTCGAATCATCCATGTTGGATTCTCCTCATCAGTTTGATTCCAGTGGTATGTGGCATTCCATGAGAGTCTTCATGGTTTGTGATTTGTGATTTTTTAAATTTGGTGGACCCAATTTGTGGGTAAAAACCCCAAAGGATAATGATGTGGTAGCCTTTATTTTTCCATCACAACTTCTCATGCCATAAGGTTCCTCATCATGAATTTAAATATTTTTTCTCTTGGTGAAAAGGTACTTTTGGAGGATTTTCGATTTAATTTTACAATTCTTCAAAACATGCTTTTGACCAAAATTTAAATTGAATTTGTTTTTTAATCCATCCAAAAACTCACCTCTTTGGAATCCCCTTCTAAATTCTAAAATAATATATTTAAAGGCTTTGATTATCCCTCCTTCCATATGTGATTCGATGCATATCCTTTGTGCAAATGTTTTGAAATAGCCTCGACCCTTGTGGAGACATTGTTACATCTGAAGAGATGGGTAGGGTATCGTATTTGTTGGCTCAGGGTTTCGTTGATCTCTTTCAAGAAAGGAATTTTCTATGATTCATTTAAAGGACCAACGAAGACTATTTTGGTAGTTCGGATGTCTTCTTAGATATTCATCTAAAAGGACCAGTGAAGAATATTTTAGCAGTTTGAGTGTCCTTTTATAAACTTGTTTCAATGCTAAGAACGTCAAAGGCTCAGTTGAATTAGATATATGAAGAAACATGGGTTTAAATAATTGAAGTTCCATTGCAAAAGTATTTCAGTCCTTTTTGTGACACCGATACTAAGCTTATACACCAGTAGTCCTTAGAGATAGTGACAAATCGAATGTGAGGCACTTTAATTTCCTTCTTTGATTTGGTTTGTCCTTTGCGCTTACATCTATAAAAGGCTCATTTAAAGGAATAACACACATATTCGGCCTTCATTATATAGTGATGAAACCTCTGCAAATTTTTTTCTTGAGATTGTTTACAGATCCTAGATAAACCTAATCTCTGTGATCTGAAGTCTGAAAAGGATCTGTAGCTTGGTCATAATCCATTTGAAGGAGCGTAATTTAAGTAATAAATACTTATTTCATCAAATTCTCCAAGTCTCAACTCTGAAGCAATGATTATCTTAGAAATTCCAACAAAAATTGTTCTACAATACTCACTTTGAAGTAAGGGTATGCACATAATTTATGAGGAAACACTTCTTGGTTTCAATCCTTGAAGCAATAGCTTCTTATGGCCTTGATATTGGCAGACCTGAATGTGCTCACTTCTGAAGTATCTAAATTTGGTTCAAATCTTCGAAGGGTTTCTGAATATATACATATTGCTTATAGTCTAGTTGAAGCGGACCTTAATCTCATTCAAGCAACAATCCAAATTTGGCTCATTACAATGAAGGTATTTGCTTGAAAATTGAACAAGATATGTTTATGGTGGTATTTTTTGTAGATTTCACTCCCATATTCTTTAATAAGACAAGTGGATTCATAGTTATGGTTGGTGGCTCTAATAATATCGAAATGTGTTGGAGCAGGGTTCCTTAGGACCACATTTCAGGAGTAATTAATGGTATTTTTTATAGTTTTGAGTCATGCGTGCTAAGAAATGCATAGTCAAGGGGCTTTGGGGCGGGTCAAAGTCCCTTCATGAGTTGTAATGGGCTAAAAGGTGAATCTAGGAGTCGGAAACCACGGTATGCGGACCTTAGGATGAGCGCAGGCTAAGATGTAAATAGAAGTCTAGATCAAGTCGGATAAGAGAAGTTTGGAATTAGTTGTGATATTTGAGATTTGAAGTGGATCTATGGAAGTTTTTGTGTCTAAAAGGCTCCTGTTGGCTGTGTGCGCGGAGACCTTAGTCCAGCTGTGTGCACGGATGGATCTGAAGGATTGTAACAATTGTTACAACTATTGATGAATAAAGACCTGTTCTGATAACCCTGTGGAACAAATGCATTTGTGATTTGATTTATGATCTGTTTTTGTGTATGATTTCCATTTACCGCATTAAGTTATATTTTTTGTGACTGGATTGGCTGTGTACCTACTTTACTGCTAATATGAATGTTAAATACATAGATCTAGTTCTGTAAGGGCTAAATATCATATTATTAGAAATTTTGGATATTTTGTTTGGGTACACACACTATATTAATCTGTGTTAATCAACCTAGGGTTTTTGGTCAGGGTTTCTGGTGTGCAAGTCAGTCTGTGTGTTAAAGAAGATCTGAAGATTCCCATTTCATTTAATTCTCTCTCAGGGTGTAGAAACATGCTTCCAGCACCCCCCATACTTCTTTGGGTGAGACTTTTCCATGCGCAAGCAGGTCATTTCCGAAAGGGCCAGTAGTAAGAGGGTTTTTTGGTTACGTGCTAACTCTAAACCTGGTTCAGGACCCCTCAAGCCAACAAATGGTTATTTTTCTAGGACCAGGATAATTTTGAAAGAGATTAGGTGATGTGGCATCCATCGAAGACTGAATTAGAAGACAGGTTTGAACAATAGATACGCAAATTCTCCATCAAGGAGAACAGAAGTAAGAACTTGTCTACTAAAGAGTGGGAAAATAAGTATATTTTCACAGAGGTTCACGAAATATTCTTTGTGACCTTTGCACTTGAATTTCAGGAATGGTTATTAAGGTTAGCTTAGTTTTAGACTTGTTGGAAGGAAGATAAGATCACTCAACACCTAAGTTGATCCAACAGTTAGAGGAGACTGATAACTCCATCACGCGCATTGTATATCATTGGATTGATAGAATTCTGGGTGGGTTTGTGAGAGAGTTTGCAGTAGATTAGTTTTTATGATATTCTGAAGCTGCAAGGAGGTTATTCAAAGGACTAAGAGGTAAGTTCATACGCTCTCTACCTTTTTTTATTAAGATTCTATTGTGTGAAAAGGGTATTTTGTGCAGTCACACCGAGTGAATGACCCAAAACGAAGTTGAAAGCACTACGCGCAGTGGAAAGTACTTTTGGGTTAACCACAAAGGAGACAGATCTGTATACAACCCTCTGAGAAACCCGCCTAATAGTGATACAGAGAGTGGTGAGGCTACGCATGCCGTAGGTAGCCCTCCAGCCACTCCAAAGTCGAACTCGTGCAGGGGTAAGTCATCTCCTACTCCACCACCACCTCCACCACCAAGAGGCGATATGGCTACGCATATGAAGCTACCCACCTTCAAGGGTGTGGGTGATGAAGACATGGAAAGGTTTTGGTTTGTTGCAGATGCAGTATGAACTAAACAAAATGTCAACACTGATGATGTCAAGAGGACGCAGCTGGCTATGGCGTTTGATGGTCGCGCGTTGCACTGGTTTATGATATATCTGGCTTAGAATGTTGATCCTCCTGTCAATGAAATCAAGTAGGCCTTTAAAGAAACAGTGCAGAAAACCAAAGTCCTACTCACAATGTGTAACAGATCAGAAATATATCCGACAAGAACTAAACAAATTTGTCTGGGAAGCAGATCACCGATTGAAGTGCACCACCAGTAATGGAGGAATTATCTATGATTATAAGCAGCATAAAGAATGGTTTATTTTCATGCTCTTGCCGCACCTGCAAGGCCCTATGAATCAAAAGAAAATTGATTCTCAAGCAAAGGACCTTGAAGTTTCTATGAAATTAGAAGTCGTGCCCAGAATTGGTGACCAATTTGGGACTCTGCAAATCCAAAGCAATTAGAAGTGATGCACTTGGAAATTCAAAACCTGCGGAGAGACAGAGGGAAAGAATTCGACGCATATGTATGGTGCATACTCTGTAAAGGTTCCGGTCACACAAAAGATCAGTGTACCTTGCTTCAAAATTACATGCAAGTGAGAGGACCAAATCCATTGCAACCCAGGGATGTTGCAGGACCGAGTGGTACTCCCACAATGTGGTGCATTGATTTTCAAGTGGTGGGACGAAATGACACAAACCATTGCCCTCAATTAGGAAGTTATGTACCAGAACTGAAGCAACAATGGTGTAGGTTTTTCTCTTCAGTTGGCCATGATGAGCGTCATTGTCGTACCTTTGATTAGATGATAAACAATTCCAACCTCTATAGAGTGCAGGTCGACCCATCTTCACCAGCATCCCCCCCTAGGTGTGGTGGATCTCCAGCCAGAGGAAGGGGAGGAGGGAGAGGTGGAGGTGAAGGTCGTGGAAGAGGACAACTAATTTTCTATAACTGTGGAGACGTTGGACACTATCGCACAACCGTCCAAACCCTACGCGACATTATTTCAGGTATTGTAGACAGTTTTATCATGTTATTGAATATTGTCTTGTTTTTATTGCTAGAATGCAAAAGAAACAACAACAGACACCTACGCAGAATATAAAATTGGTTAGAGATGAGTTGCGAGATGATGATCCGAGTGTAAACATAATTACACATAGTGGTGCTGTCACTGGAGAAGACAAGGGAAAGAAGGTTGATGCGGAGCCAATGATTAGGAAGGCTTCTGAAAAGAAGGAAGGACTCAACCTACAGAAGGAAAAGGAGACTTTTATTGAAGCTAGAAAGGATTTTTTTGTTGCAGGTGCGTCCATATCCAAGTCAATCATAGAAGAAAAGATAGATGATGAAGTCCAATCTTTCCTACAAGCCTGCATCACGCTATTGCGTAACCAAAAAGTAGTAGACACCCTTCAAGCTCTGATAGACGGCTACGCGGATAAGGAGTTGCCTCGGACTGGAAGCAAGGTTGTAAACAAGATCTACAAGAATAAGAAGAGATTTGGTCAGGAGATGTGCATGACCATGCGAATTGGAGAGTATGAGATGGATCAGGTCATTTTAGACTTGGGATTTGATGAAAATTTTCTACCTAAGAAGACCTGGCAAAAGATGGGTGAACCAAAGCTTGAATGGTCCACCATTCAACTACGCATGGCTAATGAGCAGAAGATCATTTTGCTAGGAAGACTCCCACCGGTTTCGGTAAACATTGCTGGAGTAAAGGTATGTGCAAACTTTGAAGTAATAAAAATTGTGGATGATGTATACCATTACCCTGCATTGTTAGGGTTGGATTGGGCCATCGACATGGGAGGTATCATCAACTTGAAGCACAGAAGTATGATCTTTGAAAACAATGGTACTCGGGTTATAGTACCCTTGGATCCTGCGGAAGGGGATAGATATACAGAACCAGTGCGCGAAGGGGATTATGTCGACCATATATACAAGTTGAATGCAAGAGATGAGGATTGGATCAAGCCAGTTGCTGATGGGATGCTAAATTGGGAAAAGGATAGCTCATGTTTCTTAGATTCGGATGGGTAAATAGAGAACTGGAAGAGTCATTTTCATGATGTTTATGCACTGCGTTGCCTCATAGTCACTAAAAATTGCGGTTCATCTCTTCAGAGGTACGGGAATTACCCTATTTTGATGGTTCTAGTAGTGTTGTATTATTTTTGGAAAAAATGGAAAAGGATGTCCTGAAAGAGTGAAGGTTCTGGGGACTCGATCTTGCTATGCGCATGACTCCGACACGTTGGTGGGATACGCACAAAGGAAACTTTGAGGATTGGGAATAATGTAGCAGAATGATGTAGTTTCACTTTGAGCAACCCATGGTACCACCAACTGAGATTTTTGGTGGCCAAGGTGATCTGTCCAAACACCTAGCTACATGGATGGATGTTTGGGATAAGAAGCCCAGGGCCAAATGGGTTCACATGTTTGTCCATACATTGGTACCAATCCCTACTACATGGTATTTGGAGAGGGAGCTGCGCCAAGGGACCCTTAATTGGGTTACAATGAGTGAAAGCTTCCTGTTAACCTTCGGCATGGCCGATGGATCAAAGGGATTGGACAAAGCCCTGCGGGATATAGAAATAATTGTCTTTGATGATTATCGGCCTCAGATAGAATGTGTTGCGCCAGCATGGGAAGCACAGATGAGGGATATTTTCAGCTGCAGAAATCTATCAGTGGAAGATAATGAGGAAGATCCAAGAAATATCAACATCCGAGAATCTGAGGGGGAGCGCGCAGTCGCAGGGCCCTTGTTTGGAATGGTGGATGTAACTAAGCCTTTGAAACTAAAGGAAGTAAAAATTGGGATGAAGGAACAACTCAATTTGGCCAAAATAGGAGATTATTTGGATGATGACACAGTGGGAGAGGTTGCGGAGCTGTTGACAGAATATCAGGACCTGTTTCCCATGAATTTCTATGAGCTCAAAGGAATTTTTGGAGATTTGGGAGTTATGAAGATCAATCTAAAAATAGATGTGAGCCCCGTAAAGTAGCGACCATACCAGTTAAATCCAAAATATGTCAGGCCGTGCAGACCCTCTGTGAAGGCGCTGAAGGATTTGGACACGATGCACAATTATTTGCAAATGCCCTTATTTCTAGAGGCGGTCACTTTAGAGGGATATATGTTCAGGAATATCCCTGCAATCAAATTTGATGATTACTAACTACGTGGTGAAAAAGAAGACATTCTCTGAATTGGTGCAGAGTACTACTTGGAGCAAGTAGTGTATGTCGGAGTTGTGAAGGTTGAGCCCATGCCTTAGGCATGCAGGTTGAGTAATGTTGGAACTCTCAATCTGCTCAGGATTCCTCACTTTGGCAGATATCATATCACAGATATATGTGTGCACTAGCTATTGGCACTAGTACATGATGGGTGCCTATGGGTCCAGAATTGTATTGTTATAGATGCCGCGTTGATCCATCAGATCACTAGCCTGCCAAAGAAGGGGCCCAATCTTATAGCCATTTATGGAAAAAGCCACGAACTGAAGGTACCTACCAAGGTAAAAAATGATTACAAGGTGGGACGGGATTCTAGGGGCTTCATGATGCAGTAGATCGATGACCTAGAAGTGCGCCCTAGAACTTTGGTGCCAAGCTACATAATGATGCACAAATGTAGGCCTAAGGTGGTCCCTGTGCATGTCGTCGCACTGGCAGGGCAGTTTGAGAAATGTTTCAGCTACAACTGGTCCAAATTCCTCTATACTGAGTTATTGGAAAATGTATGTGAGGCGTAGGAGGAAGGAAATAAGTTCTACTATTTATGGTTGCTCCTTTTGGTTGCTTTGGTTGCATGGGAGACACTAGGGAGTGTAGTCCTCCTAGAGACAGAACCTCTTGTTTTTGAAGGAGTGCACTATGCTAATATATGGGAATCTGTAGACCCAAAGGGAATTATGGAGAATAAGATCCACTTGCGCTTGCACTTTTCCCCAACCACATATGAAAAATACAAGGCCATTGCTGACTTCAAAGTGTCAATGCACAATGTGCAGATTCGGGCGCGAAAATATCCAGTATGGTACAACCTACCTTATATGGTTACAGAAGCTGAAATTGACCAGGTCATTGTGACTTGGCCTGAAGCATGGAAGATCGAGCTAGACTATGCTATGCCTATCACAAACTCCATGTCTGGAAAAGAGAAAACAAGAGAGACTTCCAAGGACAAAGAAACAGAAAAGGAAGCCGAGAAAGAAGCAAACAAAGAGGTACAAAAGAAATCTTAGGAGGAGCCTGAGGTGGATCTCGGAGGAACAGATGGCCTAGATGATACAGAAGTTGAATCCCCCAGAGGTACCAAGGGTGGTGGTGAAACCCCCAAGGGCCTACGTAAGAAGTGAAAAGGCTTGAAGACAGGAGGCACGGAGGAAGTAACCCTCACAGAGGATTACTTGGATAAGATATCAGATGTGATCGCATCTACCTCGGAGAATAGGCGGACTGCGCACAAGGAACAGTACAAGGCTGCAATAGAGACTATGCAGACTATATTGCAAGTGTTACAGCTCAATACCGATACAATTCAAGCGAGCATGGCTCAGGCGAGGCCAGTTCAAGCGAGCGAGAGCAAAAGTATGATCGTCAACACGACAGATAGTAGGATTTTCCCCTTCCTTGGAGCAGTGGTTGCAATGGAACAACTTACATTGTGCACACAGGTTCAAACCTGCTAAGAAGTTGGTGTTGACTTATCAATTCTCCCCAGTGGAAATATGCACGTTATCCAGACAATCATTACAGATGAGGTGCAGTGCAGAGAGGCATGCATGCACTAGCAACTCACCGAGGCAAATTAGAAGGTCGCAGTAAAACATAGGAGTCTTTCCAGGCTCATACATCACAGCAAGCAGCGATGGCACAACGCATGGAGTTGGAGAAATTTACTGATCGTCTATGTGGTGACCTGCCTGAGGTTGTTATCCTTGTATCTGCACCCCAGGCCAAGATTGAAAGTTTAGTGGCTACCCTGAAGGCCAATCGTTCTGAAGTATAGGCAGTTAAAGCAGATTTCGAGCAACAGATCGCGGAGTTTCAAGCAAAGCTTCAGCCAGAAACTCTACCGGAAGTGTGAGCCCAGTGCACTGCTTTAGTCAAAGAAGCTTCGGCAATCATTCCAGCGACAGTCACCAAGGGAACTGAACTCCTGGACGCAGCGATGGGATTGTGGACTTCGATACAGACTAACCCACTTGTAAATAAAATCTCATAGGAGCTGCATGCCAAAGAGCAGGCGTTCGATGAGCTTCAGGAGATGCTTCCCACATCTGTGCATGCTCAGAGAATGGCGCAATTGTAGATGAGCCAGGTGTTGCGCGATGAGGTTGAATACTTGCGAAGGAAGAAGCACATCATGACCACCCACATGAAGCTGTGGGTAGATGTAGCAATGAAGTTACCCTAGGACTTAGATGTTGTTATCAAGAACCTGAGCCAGACTTATGAGAGTACCAGTCTCGCAGCAGAGGGCCTAACCTCTCAGAAGTTGGTGGATACAGCGCAAAGTGCATCTGATCAAAGCGCGGGTGTCCTTGCACCCTCCACTACCGCCATCGAGGAGCTAAAGATGAAAATGAATACCCCAATACCTCTCTGACTCAGGATGAGTCACAAGATTGTGTTGGGGTACTATTGGAGCAAGGTCCCTTAGGACTGCATTTTTGGAGTAATTAATAGTTATTTTTGTAGTTTTGAGTCGTGCGCGCTAAGAAATGCACATTCAAGGGGCTTTGGGGCAGGTCAAAGTCCCTTCATGAGTTGTAATGGGCTAAAGGGTGAATCTAGGAGTCTCAAACCACGGTTTTCGGACCTTAGGATGAGCAAAGGCTAAGATATAAATAGAAGTCTAGATCGATTCAGATAAGAGAAGTTTCAAATAAGTTGTGATCTATGTTTTGAGCTTTGAAGCGGATTTATGTAAGTGTCTGTGTCTGAAAGGCTCTTGATGGTTTTATGCACGGAGACCTTAGTCCGGCTCTGTGCGGACCCCGTTGGTTGTGTGCGTGGGTGGATCTGAAGGATTGTAAGGGTTGTTACAATTGTTGATGAATAAAGACATGTTTTGATAACTCTGTGGAACAAATGCATCTGTGATTTTCTTTATGATCTATTTATGTGTATGATTTCCATTTACCACATTAATTTATATTATCTGTGATTAGATCATTTGTGTACATGTTTTACTATTGATATGAATGTTAAAAACATAGATCTAGTTCTATAAGGGTTGAATATCATATTATTAGGAATTGTGAATCTTCTGTCTGGTTGTGCGCACTGGATGAATCTGTGTTAATCAACCTAGGGTTTCTGGTGCACAATTCATTTTTTGTGTTAAAGAATATTTGAAGGTGCCCACTTCATTTTATTTTCTCTCAGGGTGTGGAAACATGGTTCCAGCACCCCCCCATACTACTTCGGGTGAGACTTTGGCCTGCGCAAGCAGGTCATTGCCGAAAGGGATAGTAGTAAGAGAGTTTTGTTGGTTACGCGCTAACTCTGAACCTGAGTCAAGACCCCTCAAGCCAAAAAAAGGCAAGGGTTTATTATTACAAATATGCCACATACATATTGTTGATGTCTTTGGAACAGTGATCGAGGACTCACAATTATATTTGGAGTAGTTCTATCACAACATTTGTATCACTACTCTATTGCTTTGTTGTTGGAAGTAAGCAAAAAAGGCTTTAATCTCACCTCAGGGTTACATCATTATCTTGCAGTAAGGGTTTTTATATTTAATTCATCAATAATATTAGTTGAAGTGAGAGTGGTTTATTTACAAATGACAACAATTATTTCACCTTTGATATAATGCTCTATCATTCAATTGCAATGGTATTAAATATTTTTGTTGCATTAAACATTATCTCTTCATTGCATCTTACTTAAGTTCCACAACAATAAGGTAGCTACATCATCCTGCAACAACTTATGTAAAAAAGCCTCATTGAATCATCTTCAACAATGCAATAATAGTAAGGGTATGATCTCACAAAGGTACAATTGTTTGTGAATTGTTTACACTTCAATGGTATAACATGTTACAGGTATGTGGAAGAAAGATTCAATTGATTCATGACTTGCAAAGGATTTTTCCTTTATTGTTGTAAGGGTTTTTGACATTTTTGGAACTATAAGGGTAATTATAAGGGCTTTCATATTATAATTCATTTTAAGTAGGCCATTTTCCCTCGTACAAGATCCTACATTAGTTTTAAACAAATTGTTCATTATAAGTGGGCCATTATCGCCGGTACAGGAGCCCACATTAGTGTATCAAACTTATTATCATTTTTCAGGGAGGTTGGGTGGTGCTAGGAAGGTGGTTGAAGTCACCTTCAGTTTGAATCCTAAAAACACTTCAGGGTGGTAGGGTGGTGGGGTGGTGTTAGGGCAAGTTGGAGCTTGCTAGGTTGTTGGAGAATCCTTTCAAAATTTGCTGATAAAACCAGAGCATTGGAGCGTCCTTCCAGTTGGAGCTAGAAAATTGAATACTTTTTTAGAGTACTAGGGAGTTGGAGTTTTCCTTTTCAATTGGATTTGAAGCATTTGATGTACTCATTAATTATTAAATAAGTGTTCAGTGATTTTTGTCCCGGAGGGGGTTTCCACCTAAAAATTGTTCTGTCTATTGTCTATTGTTTATTCATGTTTTGAATTGATGACAATGATTAATTAATTCTCCAAAAAGATTAATAAGTTATTTATTGCTAAGAAATATTGATTCACCACCCTCTCAATATTTCCAACAAAATAATGATTAAAAATTATAATTAATTATGAAAGAGCATGCCAAAAATACATGACATTTTGTGAAAGGAAATTCCCACTAGATATATATACAGGGCCTCATTGTATTCAATACATAAATTGTAGATTCAAACGTTTATATATAAACATTATTTATCATATGATGGATATTTTCATATTCCATATATTTTGAATATATATGTGTGTGAACGAACTCTGTTCGTCACAAAATATATGGTCAAAATAAATGACAATGTCAACTTTGTTGTCATCATTGATATCTAATTCGAGCATATTTTTTTTATTTTTAACAATTGACGTTTGTGCTTCCTTTGAATCCTAAACATGTGTGATTGAGTCCCTAATTCCTCATTATATTGGACTATTGTCTCAATCTATGGGTCTTAATCTTTCATTAAACTACTTCAACTTCCTTTACTTGATTCACTAAACTTATCCTAAGTTGAGGGTTAGGTTGGGAGCCTACTTGGTCAAGAAAATATAATTTTTGGGGGAAAAACGTATTTCACTAGATATGCAAATTCTTAGGGACAAGTATATACTCCTAAATCAAATCAAATTGGGTGCCTCTTGAGATGGCTTCAATTCTGGGACACCATCCTCACTAATCAACTAGTGTTATTCCTTTGCCCTATCCCACTGTCACCCACCATGCAAGTTTGTGATGGGAATTCATTATGCTTTTGTTTTTACAATCCTTAGTGTAGTGGGCTACAATCTATCATGTTTCATAACATGTTCTGCATTGGAAATGAAACTTATCAATCATCTATTTTTTGGGTTTAGGAATATTTTTTAGTTATTAAATCAATTTACATTACAAACCCTTTTTTTAAGTCTATATCCATGTATATTTGAGTGTATGTCATAATGTGATGATACTTTGTTTCCTTATCTTTGAAATAAAACTTGTTAAGATTATTACCAATAACACAAAGTGAATCATAGCCTAAAAAATGAAGTGGAAAATTTAGGAGCCTAACCCATACTAATGCCATGGAGATAGAGCTTGTCGTTGGATCAAAGGAAAGGGTCCAAGGTTTTATACAGAATCCAAATTTTCCCTAGAAATAAGGCCTCGAGTTTGAGATCCAATCTCTATCTATTGCTAAATCAAACTCTATAATGAATAACCCTTGGCACAATGGTAAATGAATATCTTGTCTTGAAGTTTCAGGTTCTAGGAGCACAAGATCCATGATGTAGATCACTCAGACAAGGCCAAATACCATTAATTCTATAGATGCCACCATTTGTTTTGTAGACTGAGATTTTATATGCTACATCTTAAACTATGGAGAGGGATGGGGCTAAAGCCTTTTGGACCATAAATTGATTTGAAGGAAGGGAACCATTGCTACTGTTTTTCCTAATCACATTATTAAAGAAAACTGCAACTAAGCATCCATCATGACCACTATTGTTTGCAATTTTGATGGAGTGATGAACTAAACTTGAAGGAGGGGTTTCCAAAGGAAATAATGATAAGAAGAATTAGGTGAGCAAGAAGCTCTTGCAAGTTGGCCAGTTGAATAAGTGAATTAAGTTACCACCATGGAAAGAGAGATCAAGTATGGAGAAGGGATTACAAAAGGAGCAACCCACATAGAAGAATAAGGAGAAAGAGGACCAAAGCTCATTAGGCCACTTATGAAGGATTGGAGGTAAGCCATGGTGAGTAGTTAGAGGTGAAACCCTGCCGCCACACTTATGAATGTGCACATAGAGCTCATCGTAGTAGACTAACAATGCCTCATCTTTACCAACCAACCAATCTCTTTAGGAGATTAAGCCTTTGTGCAAAAGATAGCCTATTATAACAAATATTATATAGGGATAGTAATTTAAATGACCTCACCATTTCATAAAATAAAAATAAACAAATTTAATTGAAAGTATCAATAATTTTCTTATCCAACTAATCTAATTCTCCACAATATTAAATGAAAATTATTTAAAACCTTTATCTTTGATATTTTTTAACCATTTAATCAAATTTTTGATGATTTTTTAATTGAATTCTAGTGTATTCATGAGTCATGACACTAGCCTATGGTTTAAGAAATCATGACCGAGTGACATCTAAGCTGTCAAAATTACTTTGACAATAAAACTTGGCCTAAGTCACAACCAAATTTTAATGTGGTTAAATTTTAGGTGTTTCCTATCAACTATCGTAGAGTTTGGAACCTAGGTCGTCATACAAAATGAGGCATTTTTAAACGAATCATGCTAGCAAGATTTTATTTTTTACAAGGAAACAAGGATGAGTTTTGATCCACTTATGTGAACACAAGTCATAAGATCGTGTAATATAATCTCTATAGGTGCAACCACACATTCAACCACTACCTCAAGGTGCCTCGTGACTTCAGGCTAGACCCTAATGGAAATTGAACCTTGCCCAATAATGAAAATCTCATTTTTTTCCATCATTAAATATAAACCCTTAAAACAATTTTCTATAATACCATTATAAATATAAACAAATAAATTTAAACTTCTAACTTTAATATTTATCAAATCTATTTATTTTTTTAAATCCACAATACACATATTGTTTTAAACATTTTTATTGTTATCTTATATCTAAATTAAATAAATATTAATATTAATATTAACTCAATATTTTCCCGGATGCGAGTGACTCCTAGACAGAGCAATGTGGACGCCCCTATGCAAGGCACATGGCATAGCCACATGGCTGCACATGGCTCAAGCACAGGCGTTCATAAAAGCTGCAGCTACTCCTCCGGCACCTTTACTGATCCACTTGCTCCGAGCATTAACACCTGTCCTTGTTGCTACTCTTCACAATATTTCATGGCTCCCTGCGACGACATTCACATTGCCTCCTCCTGTTGCTTATCTACTCATGTTACTGGTCTCTGTGCTAGGCATTCTAGTTTTCATTCCTTGCCCCCTCTGTAGCTCGAGGTCTCCTACCATATCTCCACTTGAAAGCCCGTCTCCCACCTCACCTCACCTGCGCATTCCAGTGATGCCATGCCTTGTCGCCACAAGATGAGATGTCGTCAGGGCCAAGGTCGAGGCCAATCCTCCCACCCTCCCATCTCCCTCTACGAAGAGAGACATTCCCCTCTCTGTGAGGACCGACTGGTTGAATTCATGCTCAATTTGGAATCTATTGAAGCCCTGGGACCAGCATAGTGTCTTCACCATCTTTTCTTTGTGTCTTCTAGAGGTCCCATCCAGCTCCACTGCCTCTGGGTCACGGAAACACTTAAGAAAATCCACCATCACTTTGTCTCACCTCCAGCATTCCAGAAAATTGTTGGCCTTGTCAACTAAATCTGCAATTCACTCCTTAGGCAATGACTATGGTGATAGCTCAACAAAGGATAAAAAGGTTGCAGCTGCAGGTGCACGCTCTGCCTCCACGCCAAAGCTGACTACCCAGTTGTCGAAGAAGGAAGATGACTCCTCAGAAGACTACGACTGCTTCATTGTTGAAGAGCCACCTCCTGAAGACTTGAAGAATGATTTTCCATGGAAGGATTAGCGCCAAGAGGTCTCTTACACAGTTAGTTATTATTCCACAATTTTTATGTTTTACTTTTTCTTACACAGTTCTATAAATTTTTGGACAATTATGTCTCATGTTGGTTTCCCCATCAGGGGTAGCAATTCTTGGGCTGGTTTCCCCAACTAGGGCAGTCCCAATTTTGTTTCCTTTGAACTCCCTCTGATCGAGGTGGAAATTGGTGGCCACCCGCCTATTCCACTTGGGGCCCCACCATTGTCTCTTTCAGTTTTTTTCACAACTTACTATTTTTAGCAATTTTTCGGGTCCTGAACTTCCGGAGCCGTTTTGAAGCCCCAAACGGAGATAGTATGCTGAAGTTACATCCCCAGGAAGTTGAAACACCAATTTACCCAAACAGGGCCCATAGTTTTGGTGCTTCATCTCCTAGGGTTAGGTTTTTGGACGTTTAGAGTTCTCCATGGTTTCTCCATAATAAATGGGCCCTCGAGCCTCATTGTAACACAGTTCAGAGGTTTGTAGCCGCCACATCTCTTCTCAGAGATTCGCTACCATCACCCTAGCTATTTTATTTCCATCATGTTTGTAAGCATATTTCTGTGATTTGATATTAATGAAATGAAGCCTTATTTCCGTTGTATTTCTATGTTTATGGTTATTTCTGTATTCTGTTGCGTTTCTGCATAAATCCGTATCAGTGGTATCAGAGCAGTCTGCTTTTTCTCGATCCTTCTTTGCATGTCCCCAACGAGGTCGGGGTATAAGGAGTTAGGGCTCGATCTGGTGGAACCTTTGCAAGATCAACCTTGCAAACCCCAACGGACGCCCATGGGGGACGAAAAGAAAGATGAGGGAGTAGGAGATCCTATCAAAATATTGCTCGAGGAGGCCCTCAAAAAACAAAGGAACGCGATGATGGATAACTTTTCCCAGATCCTTCAACGATTTCCCACCAGCGGAGCATCTGCATCCAGCAGCTACTCTGGAGGCGCGACTCCCTTTAAGGTACAAGTAAACTTTTACATTCCCATATTTGAGGGTCAAATAGACGCAGAAGACGTAGATAGATGGTTGAATCTATTAGAAGCATATTTCTCAGTTCATGACTTTTCCGACCGGGAGAAGATTATTTTTGCACTCCTCAAAGCTACCCACCATGTCAAGGACTGGTGGAAAACCTAATGTGAGAAAAAGGATGAGACAGAACCCTCTCTATTCTCAGTCGTACCCACTTGGAATTCTTTCCAAGATGCCATCAAGGAACAATACTATCTCATGGGGAGCTATGAGGACAAGTACATACAATGGACCACACGCGGCAACAAAGGGATCAATATGTGAATGAGCTAACGAATCTGATCCATACCCTGCGCACAAAGTTGGGTGTCAAAGATTCAGAGAAACATTTGGTGCTAAAGTATCGCGGTTGTCTGCACAGATATATTCAGGAGGGAATGGAGTTCCTCGACATCTCCTCGCTTGGTACGGCATTACCGGTATGCTGCCAAGATTGAGCAGAAATTCAAATAGAAGGAGTGAGACTTTGGATCTGTGAATCAAAAGCAAGGGAAAGGTTCCCCCAAACCGCAGAACAAAGGACAAAGCCAAGGCATGGCGGCCTAAGAAAACCTGCCAGAGACACAAGAAAAGAGCAACACCGCGAAGCCAAAGGACACAGGAAAGTGGTGTGAGTTCCATAAGAGCTCCACTCACAACACAAGTGAGTGTTGGGCCAAGTAGTCGCTGGTGGCTGAGATGAGGGCTTCTGAATCAGATGCATGCTCTGACTCTGAATCAGAACCTGACAAGGTGAATGAAAAAGGGAAGCAGATTATTGATGCAGAGCCCAACGCCATTGTTACCACTACGAAGATCCAGAAGGAGGAACTAGAAGATCCAGAGGAGGCAGAGCGTCTCTTCCACTCCCAAATGTGGGTAAAGGGTTCCCCGCTACTGTTAATTGTCGACAATGGGAGCCAAAAGAACCTCATTTTAGTAGAATTCGTGAAGCGGTTGGGCTTTCCGACCACAGTGCACCCACAACCATACACCATCGGGTGGCTTCACCAAGGACGGGATCTCTACGTCAGCCAACAGTGTTGCCTTCCCTATAGCATCAAGCCCTTCACAGATGAGGTATTGTGTGACATTGCTCCTATTGATGTTTCTGATGTATTATTAGGCCAACCATACTTGTGGAAGCGACATGCTATGTATGAGTCCTAGCCTTGCACTGTTATTGTTACTTTGGGAAATAAATTTTATAGGATACCAGAGGTACCACCGCCTCCCACTATCTCTTTGGATACAACAAAACAATGCCGTAAGCTCATTTCCCAAACTAGGAAATTTGTTTTCCTGCTGATCCGTCCCCAGGGCAAGAAGTAGAATATGGTCACGACCTCCAGACATGGCTCCTCTGCACGACAACGACAAATGGACAAGGTTGTGGAGGAGTACGGGGACATCCTCACCTCACCCACAGGGGTGCCTCTACACTGTCAGGTCAAGCACCCCATTGACCTAACCCCAGGTGCACCGCTACCCAATGGACCAATCTATAGGCGCTCTGTTCTAGAGAATGATGAAATCAAGAGGCAGATTTAGGAGCTGTTGCAGAAAGGTCACATCCGGCTAAGTTCATCGCCCTGTGGGAGCCCGATCGTGTTGGTATAGAAGAAGGATGGGACTTGGAGACTCTGTATTGATTATCGGGCGTTGAACAAGATCACTATCCGGAATAGGTACCCGATCCCATGGATTGATGACCTTCTGGACCAAATCAAAGGGGAAAAATATTTAAGCAAGATCGACTTGAAGTCTAGGTATCACCAGGTACCAATCGAACCCTCTGATGTGTGGAAGACTGCCTTCAAAGCCAAGGAGGGCCTTTTCAAATGGATCGTCATGCCTTTCGGATTGACAAATGCTCCTACAGCCTTCATGAGGTTGATGGATGACATCTTATGTCCATTCACCAACTCATTTGTAGTGTTATACTTGGATGAAATTCTGATCTTCAGCCAGACATGGGAAGAGCACCTCCACCACATCCGAGAAGTCCTCCAAACACTGCGGCAACACAAGTTGTGTGCCAATTTGGAGAAGTGCAATTTTGGCATGACCTACGTTCAATATATTGGATACATTATTCATGAAATGGGGTGCATGTGGATCCAACCAAGATCCAAGTCATTCGGGATTGGCCAGCGCTAACCACCCTAACAGAGCTTCACATCTTTCTGGGTCTTGCTAATTTCTACCGCAGGTTCGTGTTTGGATTCTCTCATATCACTTGGCCCTTGAGTCAAGTCACCAAGGGAGGAGCGAAAGAAAAATTATGTTTGTCGGAATCTCAATAGAAGGTGTTCTTAGAATTGAAACATCGCCTCTGTTCTGCCCCAATGCTCACATTACCAGACTTGCAACAACCATTTGAGATCGAGACAGATGCCTCTGAATATGCTATTGGGGCAGTTCTTACTCAACAGGGGCATCTAGTGGCATATCATAGTGAGACATTGTCCAACACAATTCGAAAGTATCCCACTTATGACAAATAAATGTATTCCATTGTGCAGGCTTGTCGACAATGGAAGAATTACATTTTGGGGAAGGAGACAATCATCCACACAGAACACCAACCCCTGCAGTTTAGACAGACACAAGGGAAGTTGTAGAATGATCGCCATCAGAAATGGTCCACATATCTGCAACAATTTCATTTGAACATCAAGTACAAGAATGGTAGCACCAATAATGTTGTAGACTACCTCAGCCGACCACCGATCGTGGCCATAACCACCATTCTCAACTCTTGTGCACATGAGACTTTTGATTGGCTGCTTCTCTATAAGAATGATCCAAAATTTAGCTACACATACAAGGCACTCTTGGGGGGTATGCAAGTTCCAAATTTTCACCTCCAAGATGCACTATTATGTCACCTGGGACACCTTTGTTTTCCTTCAAGCGAGCATGCCAAGATGATATGGGAAGCGCACTACAGTCCAGTCGCTGGGAATTTTGGGGTCGAGAAAACAGTGGCAGTACTGCAGAAGTATTTCTATTGGCCAAACCTTCGACAGGATGTCAGGAAGTACATCAAATCCTGCACTACTTGCACCATTTCCAAACCGAACATCAAGAAGAAAGGGCTCTATACTCCACTACCTACCCCTAGTCGACCTTGGGAATCCATCTCCATGGATTACATGTCAGGCCTTCCTTCTACTAAGCATTGAAATGACTATGTTTTTGTGATCGTCAACAGATTCTCAAATATGGCCATTATGGCGGCCTGCAAGAAGAATATCACAGCAGAAGCCATTGCTAAACTCTTCTTTGAACGAGTTTGGGTGCACTTTGGAATCCCACAGTCTATCATATCAGATCGCGACACCAGGTTCCTCAGCACATTTTGCTCCATCCTCTGGTCAATGTTGGACACCAAGCTCACCAAGTCCACAACTTTCCATCCCCAAACTAATGGCCAGACAGAGGTCGTCAACAGGATTATTGTACACATTCTGCGCATGTACAATTCAAATCATCCACGCACATGGGATGAGAACCTTCCTTACGTACAACATAGTTATAACCGGGCTCTCCACAGCTCAACCAGCCACATCCCCTTTCAGGTGGGCTTGGGATTCTAGCCACTATGTCCCATTGATGTAGCCATGCCATTTGCAGCTACTCAGGTCGATTCGGGTCATGTCCAGTCTGAAGCTAACAAAGCAAACAACTTCATCGAGCGCATTCATCACATCCGCCAACAGGTTCATGACATATTGGACAGAGCCAATGCCAAGTACAAGCAATGACATGATCAACATTGGGTGCCACACAACTTCCAGGTGGGCAAAAAAGTGTGGCTACATTTGTAGAAGGAGCACCTCACTGGACCCCACCGCTAGATTCACCCGCTCTGATATGGGCCGCACACCATCACCAAGGCTATATGGAACAATGCCTTCGAGCTCAGTATTCCATCATTCCTTGGTCTGCACCCAGTATTCAATGTAGACCGCCTTCGTCCCTACTTCCCACCTCTATTGGACACCTCTGACACTGCAGAAGAACTCACACTAAAAGAGTCAAACACGAACTGCATGGAACAGGCCACCATAGACTGTATCATGGACATGAAAATCAAGAACACTCGCTGACAGATCCAACTATATCAGGTTGTCAAAGTTGGCCAACTCCTGCACCAAGGCAAGTGGTTCACCAGGGACCAAGTTTAACAGAAGTTTCCTCATCTCATGGAGGAACTCAACACAATGGGGACCATTGCTTCCTAAGGGGGGAGGAATGATCCAGGTGGATATTGGTGGCCACCCGCCTATTCCAGTTGGGGCCCCACCATTGTCTCTTTCAGTTTTTTTCACAACTTACTATTTTTAGCAGTTTTTCTGGTCCTGAACTTCCGGAGCCGTTTCGAAGCCCCCAAACGGAGATAGTATGCCGAAGTTACGTCCCCGGGAAGTTGAAACACCAATTTACCCAAATGGGGCCCATAGTTTTGGCGCTTCATCTCCTAGGGTTATGTTTTTGGACATTTAGAGTTCCCAATTGTTTCTCCATAATAAATAGGCCCTCAAGTCTCATTCAAGCTTGGGGATTCTCTTGGTTAAACCTTGCCGGAAAAACTGTCCTCATCAAATCCATTCTCAGTAGCCTCCCCATTTTTCAATTCTCTGTTTTTCTTGCACCTTCAGGCATCATCAAAAAAATGGAAGCCTTCATTCGTAAGTTCTTATGGAAAGGGGGCAATCACAATGACAGGAAAATCCCTTTGGTAAGTTGGGAAAAAATTTGCAAGCCTCAGATTGAAGGAGGCCTCAATTTCAAAGACCTCAGCCTCCAAAACATAACCATGGGAGCCAAGATCTTCTGGAGGATCATTGGACCACACCCAGGTTGGGCGCAAAGAGCTCTATGGAGGAAATATTTCAGGGGGAAGAGGAAGAGATGCCTGGACACCTCTCTACCCACTACAGGCTCGCATCTGATCAAACTCTGCCACAAAGCAGCCCCTTTAATCAGACACAAATCATATTGGATTCCAGGCAACGGAAAAGAAATTAGGATATGGGACGATTGCATCATGATGTATCCTCCTTTATCGTCTCATTGCTCTCTGCATGCGCTTCGTTTGTGGCTGAACAACGCAGGTTACGTAACTCTATGGGACATCTCCCAGTGGGCAGGCAGCAATTGGCTGCGTTGGAGTCTTCCTCCCATTCCTCCAGAGCTGACTCCCGCTCGTGATCTCCTCCTGTCTCTGCTAAATGGTAAGGCACCTCTGCGCGTGGGAAAGAAGGATGCTCGTGGTTGGGGAGCCGCCCCAGGGTTGTACACTGTTGCGCAAGGATATAAAAGCCTTCAAGATCATCCTAACGTCCCTCCTGATCCTGCTGTTTGGAAAGGGCTCTGGAATTTCAAATCCATGCCAAAGGTTGACTCATTTTGTTGGTTGTTATGTCACAGAGGGATTTTAACAGCTGACAGATTGAAGAAGAAAGGGTTCCAAGGTCCCTCTCGATGCCATTTATGCTGTGACAGTGAAGAGAACGCCCAGCACATCATATTAGACTGCAAATTTTCAAGAGAAATCTGGCAAGGCCTATTGAGCTATTGGAAAACTGAATTCACCTTACCCATGTCTATCACAGATCTATTTGCAAACTGGCGAAATCTCTATCCAAAAATGCTCCCAAAGAATGAAAATTTTAAAGCTACATGGCTCTCCTTGCCGAAATTTGTTTGCTGGCAAATTTGGCTTGAGCGTAATAGAAGAGTTTTCAGAGATGAAAGCTTAAATTCACAGTCCATCATCATTAAAATAAAAAGTCTATGGAAAGAAAGTCTGGGGGAACATTTGCCGGATTTGAATCTAAGCCAGCAAGACTTAGAATGGGGTGCCTCGTTGGATCTCCAATTCTCTGGCGATATAAGGCAGCACAAGGACATAAAAGAGTGGCAATTCAGAGGAAAGGAGAATGATCTATCATATCTGCTCCTCAGGCAATCCAGATACTCCTTGTTTTTCGATGGGGCAGCGAAAGGCAACCCCGGATTGGCTGGGGCAGGAGGAATTATAAAAAATAAAGAGGGCGTAATTGTGACAAAGTTCTCTTGGGGATTAGGGCAGTCTACTAGCATGCAATCTGAGGCCTTGGCACTTCTGCAAGGTCTCAAGAAAGCAAAGGCTATCGGTATTTCAGATGTCAGTATCATTGGAGACTCTCAGTCCATTATCAAAGTCTTAGTGGAGGATTCCTCTCCAGCAGATATCAGATTGGCAAGAGTGATTTCAAGAATCAGAATTCTGGTGAAATCTTTCCGGACTGCATCCTTTCTTCATGTTCTGAGGGAAAATAATAAGGACGCTGATTTGGAAGCCAACAGGGCAGTTCCACTTCCCACAGGCTTCCTCTTGACAGAAGGAAGTGAGGAGTGGGATTCCATTCCATAAATTTTGCTATGTTTTTCTGCATTTTACTGAAACAGTTTGTATGTCTATTTAAGAAAGGGAAAATAACGGAGATAGACTCGATAGTCTCAAGTAAAATCTGTGGATTCCCAAATTTGGGGGCCTATGATCAGTTAGTGGAAGAAATTTTAAGGGCTATACCCGACCTAATGTAACCGGTGAAAGGCATTTTGGCCAAACTCTAATAGAAATCCATACCCGTTCTTGTTAAAAAAAAACACAGTTCAAAGGTCTGTAGCCGCCACATCTCTTTTTAGAGATTCGCTACCAGCACCCTAGCTATTTTATTTCCATCATGTTTGTAAGCATATTTATGTGATTTGATATTAATGAAATGAAGCCTTATTTCGGCTGTATTTCTATGTTTATGGTTATTTATGTATTATGTTGCATTCCTACATAAATCCGTATCACACTCCCTGCCAAAATTGGTTCACATAACAGCTTCGACAGGAACGTTTAGAATTGTATTTCCTTTGTACTATATAATAGAACTAGACTTACTTATAATATATATATATATATATATATATATATATATATATATATATATATATATATATATATATATATATATATATATATATATATTAATTCAATATTTATCAAATTTATTTTAAATTTTTTAAAACATTTTTATTGTTTTCTTATATCTGAATTAAATAAATATAAATATTTATTTTATTACATCTCAAAAATATTTTTTATAATTATAAAGTTTTCTTCCTATTATTATAATAGGATAAATAAACAGTGTTCGCAATCTACGACTTCATAAATAAGCTTAGCAAAGATTTTGGAGATCTATGATGGGGTTTATGGTCACCAACTTTATCAAATATATGGCATAATGCGGTGATCTCCCTTCTTTTTATTGAAAGGACCAACCTCTTTTTATTATTTATTATTAGTTCCTGCCCAAAGGGCCAGCAGGGACTCTTGTAATCGATATGCTTTAAAATATGAGCCATTGTAGTAGCTATGCTTTGAAATATGAGCTATTCGCAGGATTAAAAGCAATTAACCCTTAGTTTAGTTTGCTATTTTATCGGTGGCTTTTAGTTTCCTTATCACATACTCACAACAAGTTTTTTTAGCCAATAAGAAATTTGGAGGTCTTATTTGGCCTTTACCCGAGGAATCTCCTACATCATATTCACTGATATCTTAGGTTAAAAGATATATTTCATGAATAATTTTTAGGAATTGAAGTAATGCTAACATAGCAGTATTCATAGCTTTAAATAAGTAGTGCCACATGTCACGTACATGGTCCTCCTATGCAACCGTGTCCAAAGAGGTGTGTTGCGGTGTCGTCTACAGAAGGTGTGTTGCCAGGTGTGCTGTCGTGTACAAAAAAGGTGGCAAGAAGTAGCATTGGTGCCATATACATAGTCCTCCTACCTGAAATCTGTTATCGGTTCTTCTTCAAGCGCGGCCTTCTTTCCCTAGCTCGCTCAGGCTGCTGGTTTGGTTTTGCAACTACTGAAACAAATATTTTGGAGACCCTATTCACCAATTCTTCAACAAATATTCTAGATGCCCTGTTCACCAATTCTCTAATTCTGCTTGCATGGATTGTTAGGTTGGCTTTACAAAATTGCTCTTTTTCTAAGGTATGTGCAGAGCCTCATATTTCCTTTGCTCCAATTGGCTTTGTGGAACAACACATATTTCCTCTGCTCCAACCGCGTGTTTATTGGCTTTGTGGAACAAAGCATATTTCCTCTGCTCCAACTTCCTGTGTGGTAAAGCAGATTCTAATTCCTCCAACTAATTCCTCGTGCCATTCTGTATTTCTATAATAGCTTTTTAGTTTTTTCGTTTAATTTCTCAGCTTTGTGTCTCCTCCTCAACTCGGTCTGTATCCTCCATCTTCCTCAGCGTTGTTTTCAAATGGAACAACGAACTTGATATTAACTTCACCAACCAGGTAATGAAGACCTCCATTTAAATCCCTGGCCACGTCAATTGTGCTCATGTGAATCAAGAATTTTGATCCTGACACAACGGTCCACAACGAAAAATTTCCATAGCAGTTGTAGCAACATTGAAAACTCAGGAAGCGATATGGTTGTGTGCAATTCTTTCTTTACACATACATTTACAGTTTTTAATAATCCCTGTGTTAATTGTTGGGTGCCTTTCCCATTTACTTGAAGGATAGTGGAATGGTAGAATGATCCATTTAAGAACACAGCAACAACATACCAAAACTGCTGAAAAATGACATAGTATTTATACATATGTAAGGAATTGACGTTGTCTAACTTCATTCATTCCTTTCTAGATGCTGAGTGGCGAATGACATTGTGTTTATACATGTAAGGAATTGACGTTGTCTAACTTCATTCATTCCTTTCTAGATGCTGAGTGGTTGTTTTGTAAATATAACCGTAGATTTCATATTCCTTTTGTCCTCCGTCTTCTAAGACCATGCTCATCTGCAGAAACAGAGTGCCAACGTGATCAAAGCAATTTCAAGGCCATAAATAATATTCTTGAAAATAACTATATAGCTAGAGAAGGCAAAGACATTATTGTTTCCTTAGCACTTATATTTTTTATCATTTGTTTTGACAGAGGCCATATCCAAAGAATTTCATTATGATTGTACACATACTACATAAACAAATTTTTGAAAGTAAATCATGCTCAAATTCAATGACGCGTCTACATCTTCAAGGAAATTTCAGAAATCCAAAATAAGATACAGAAAAAGTAGTGTGACGGAGAGAAAAATTAAATAGAGATTAACAAAGGAAAAAAAAATGTTGTCATGCCAGGAGTAAACCAGAGGCACAAGTAGAGAAGAGAACAACATAACAGTAGTGAAGACATCAAATTTACCCAACTCAAAACATGCTTGAGAAGTTTAAAATATTCATTTATTACATATAGTTAAAAGCTTCAAAATTTCAATTTATGAAATGAAAGGGTGCCTGCCAAGAGCCTAGAATCCTACAAAAAACCTAAAGCAGAACTGAAGTTTAAGAATCAAATATCCACATTTAATGCAAGGCCGTAAATGTAAAAAAGAGATATGTTCAAAAAGTTCACAACACAAGTTTCCTGTGAAGTACCCAGAAAGATTATGTGTTGATAAAGAGTGTTGACATTCAGTTTTAATGTTGAAGCAAGTTTTTGATCCCATTACTGCATGTCGTATTACAAAGACAAATGTAGATGGGGAGTCTTTATCAAAGCAGGGCGTGCTTCTAGACATGGACATGGGCACTTGTAACAATAAGACTTATTCCTTGACTATGACAATGTAATTCAATATAGTGGTATATCTTTCAATGAAAGGGTGCTAAGGACCATTTAAGAACACCAGAAAGTTGAAATAGATTTATTTCTCACCTTATGAAGACATTATCCTTCCTTATGTGTGGTACTCTGGCACATCAATGTTATTCCTGAAGCGAGATTCATGAAGAGAGGATTTTGAGAGCTTGCATCTCCTGCAATAATACCAAGAGAATGCCAAGATGTTCGGGTCACACCAAAAATTGAATCGAGTCCATATTGGGACCTGTCCTCCCTTAACGCACACCAATCCCTGAAACACCTGCATAACTAACTCCTTCAGTGAGTGTGAATATGGTAGGGGCTTTAAAAATTAAAGTAGGGGCTTTCTTACAGTAAAGGAGAAAGCAGGAGAAAGAAATTCCGCAGAAAAACTGATTTTATAAGTGGCCTATAGGTGGTTTGCCTGTGGGATGAATTAGGTAGGAGCTTCCAAAATTACAAGGTAGGGGCTTAGTTACAGTAAAGGTGAAAACAATTCCCCAGCAGAACTGATTTTATAAGTGGGTTGTGAAATTAGCATCGATGCCTTGGTCTGTGGTCTAGAACTACCCAAGATTATGTGAAACATGTGTAATGCATGCAAGCTGGTCCCCTCGTATAATGCATGCATGTTGGTCCTCATAATCATGGCCACGGTCCTTTTGTTCCATCATGACGTGGGTGTTTAGTGATTTTTGGCAGCCCGTGTCTATTACCGGAGGGCGGGGGTATGACTCTATCTAGTACATTGGATATTTCAGAGGAAATCATTAACGAATAAAGGGTTTCATTAATTTGTTCACTTAATATCTCCTCTTTATTCATTGCCCAACTCTGATCCTTTTCTCTGCCCTTCTCTCGAAACCTCATAAAAACCAATAGTTATGATTAACACATTTGGAATGTAGTAGTTTTAAAGAGTATTAAGTTGATGGATTGGCTCACCTGTTTTGCATGAGCTTATTATTAATGTTAATTATTTTCATATATCGATTCTACTTCTCGTTGACAAGTAGAGGCCAGAGAAGAAAGAACAAACCTCCTGGCTAGTGGTTTTGAAAGGATTCTTGGTAGAATCCAAGAACAACTTTGTCGTTTTGAGTAAAAATTATGATATTGACTACTGATCTTTGAACATGGATATTATATGGGATTCATAGTTTCAAGACTGCACACATTTGGTTTATGATGGACACATAGACATTCAATATTTTGGACTGTTTGAGCTGTCAATTTCATAATTTACGCTTTACGTGATGCATGCATACATCATGTATATTTGAAAGTTATCATACATTTGATATATTAAATATTTTGAGATCCAAATTTAATGGATGTGAGTCCTCCCCTCTCCAAGTCATCCCCTATTTTTAGGAGTCCAACCGTGGTATTCTTACTTTAAAATTTCAAGTACATTAGCAGGGACTTGCTGCTTTGCAGCTCGTCTTGTTATATTAAAGGATTCCAATTATGACGAAAGGCTACAATCATATTTATGGGCAGTAGATTTATTAAAGCATAAAGCACACTGGGATTGTTTATTTTAATTTTAACTCGGTTCGTTATTGTCCTTAGAGTTGAGAAGTGAAACTAAGTCCACCAAGCTTAAAGTTTATTTAGCATCACTACCTTTTAATGAAAAGTCATATGTATATATATTATATTTTTTTAGAGAAAATAAAATAAATTGATAATTAAATATTTAATATTAAAATTAATGAGGTGTAGATTAGTTGGTGTGTATGGGGTTTAGTTTTTCCTAGGTCACAAGTTCAAATTTTATTGAGAGGATTGAGGAATGGAAATCGTTTTAGAGAATTAAACTTCTCAAAACTTGACCAAATTCGTGCACAATCATAGTGATAAAGCATAGATTAATGTTCTTCCAATCAATAAAGAAGCTGAAGTTTAAATAATAATAATAATACAACTAAAATCAAATAAAATGCATATTTAAATATTACAAAAGCAACTCATGGAAGTTTATTTTTATTTATTCAAACTATACTTTCATTAGTTTCCTACTATATTTTTAAAGTTTCTATGTTTTTACTTTTTTATTTATTTATCAAAGGTAAAAGATGATATATTTTTGCTTAGTCTAATTTTTATTTTAAAGCTATTTTTTAATCAATTTTACTTGAAATTTGAATGGATTGGTAGAATTTGTATGTTTAAGTGGGATAGTCTCCAAATGAATTGTTTAAGGTGTTGAATTCATTTATGCATTCAAAAACACAATTTAACTAACAAGAAATTACAATCCCACAAAGAATTGGATCACCAATTAAACAAGAGCATAGATCAGTGTTCTTCCAACCAATAAGGAAGTTGGCACTGGCTTAAGCTCTGCCTAGTTAAATAATAGTAATAATAATAACTAGAAATTGCACCACATGTTGCAAAGAAAACGTCATAAGGATGTAGAATAGGAAAGAATAACATAAATGAAAGAAGTTAAATTATTGTGCAATTTTGTTTCTTTATTGGCGTTTTTCTAAGAAAAAAATCAAAAATCCTTAATTTTCCCATATAACAAAGAGTAACAATCAAATATGCTAGTGAGAAGAATGGTAGAAACTTTTAAATGTAAGAAATCTCTTCCTTGGTGATAGTACATTTTGGTTTTCAAAGAAAAATATTTTCCTGGTCTTTAAATAATAGATTCCTCTCCAACAAACCCTTCAAAAAGACCCATTTTATTCAACTGATAGAAATAGGCAACTGTGTTTTGTCTAGTTCTTTCTAAGTTATTAAAATTAAGGTAATGGGTAAAGAGTTTGCTAGACAAAAAAGAGCAAAGTGACTTAATGTCAAATGGCTATGCCATCAAGGAATCTCTTCAAATCTTCTCATGTGGGCCTTCTTCAACTTATGAGGTAGTAGGAACTTTCTTGGTTCCAACTCCTCTAGAATAAGGGGTGGAGAATTATGTTCACTGAACTACTAGACCTCAAATCAAAATATCCAACTTGGTAATTGTTTTGGAACAACTTTTTTGTTATTAATTGCATGTAAGATGTGCTTTTTCATAATGGATGAGGCAGTTTGGCCAAAGTACTCAAGGCCTCTATATGAGGAAATCTGCATGTTTATTTTATTATGCATGAAGGATGCACTTGGTTTTTATGACTAGGTTGGGCGGACTTCACCCTTCCATGAAATGACTTGCTTCTATCACATTCCCAATGTTGAATTCCTTTGATACTACTCATGGAACTCTCACTCTGCTTTACAACTAGAATTATTTAATGCCATAACAACTTATCACTATGACAGGTTGTACTTCATAAGAGACCAATAAGAAGCTTAGGTATGATATATCCACTTTCACCTGTCATTTGAAAATAGAGAATAGGGTTATCTTAATCGTAAATTTTTATGGATAAGGGACATTTGGACCTTTTTTAACCCCTGGGGATGCTTAAATCTTCATCCTCCTTTGTTTGCCTTTGGAAGTGTTTCGAAGGATTATATTCATATTATGTTATATTTTATAAAAATCCAATTTCAATGACTTTATTGACTGAAATTAATTTATTGGAAAGCAAAATGATACTTTAAAATTTCAAAGGATTATATTTATATAAGCATTATATTATACTTAAATATGGAGAAATTTTTCCTCATATGTTTAGACTTTTTATTTATTTTTAAATTCTAATTCTAATTCTTTTAATTTGTATGAATTATTGTATTGGTAAAAGAAAAATATACTTTAATGTTTGAAAGGATTATAGAAACGATAAAATTTAAAGTTTGAGAAGACAAAAGTTAAAAGACTAAGGTTAAAGTTAAAGCTTCATAGGATTATAAGGTTGTAGTTTTTTCCTTTCTCTCCCAATTATAACATGACAAGAAGGGATTCATCTAGAGCCTATGGACCTCCTTCTCAATACGCTAGAATGAGTGAAATTCAAAATTGTTGCTAGAGTGAAATTCAAAAGTGTTGGAGCAGCTACAACTCTTGGGAGTAATTTAAAAGTTCATGTTTTAATAAAAAGTGAAAAAATGAAGATTAACAACAAAGAGATAAATATACCCTCTATTGTTTTTTTGGTTTAAATAGGGATCGAATGTGCCTTCTTCCAATGTTAGAGAGATGTATGTGAAATTCAATGACTTTAATTGATCCAAATTAATGTATTGGAAAGCAAAATGATACTTTAAAATTTCAAAGGATTATATGTGTATAAACACTATATTATACTTAAAATGGGGAAATGTTTCCTCATATGTTTAGACTTTTTATTTAATTTTTAAATATAATTTTAATTCTTTTAATTTGTATGAAGTAACATATTGGAAAAACAAAAAGAGAGAGAGAGAGAGAGTTTAATGTTTGAAAGGATTATAGAAATGACAAAAATTAAAGTTCGAGAAGACAAAAGTCAAAAGACTAAGGTTAAAGTTAAAGGTTCATAGGATTATAAGGTTGTAGTTTTTTCCTTTATCTCCCAATTATAACATGACAAGAAGGGATTCATCTAGAGCCTATGGACCTCCTTCTCGGAAAGAGTGAAATTCAAAAGTGTTGCTAGAGTGAAATTCAAAAGTGTTGGAGCAACTACAATTGTTGGAAGAAATTTAAAAGTTTAGGTTTTAATAAAAAGTGAAAAAATGAAGATTAAGAAAAAAGAGATAAATATACCCTCTATTGCTTTTTTGGTTTGAATAGGGATCGAATGTGCCTTCATCCTGTGTTAAAGAGATGTATGTGAAATTTTATTATATTTAATTATTTATTTTAGGGTAGAAATAATAATAATTAATATATTTGTATAGATATTTTTATTATTGAAATTAGAATTATTATCTTTATAGTAAAATGAGTGTTGGTCAATTCTCAAAACACTAAAGAATTAGTCATGCAGAATCTTGGTGATAAAGCATGGATCAATGTTCTTCCAACCAATAAGGAAGCTGAAGTCAACTCTCCCTAGTTAAATAATAATAATACATATTTAAATATTACAAAAGCAACACATGGCAGTTTATTTTTATTTATTCACACTATAGTTTTAATAGTTTCCTAATATATTTTTAAAGTTTCTATGTTTTTTCTTTTTTATTTATTTATCAAAGGTAAAAGATGATATATTTTTGTTTAGTCTATTTTTTATTTTAAAGCTATTTTTTTAAATCAATTTTGCTTGAAATTTTAATGGATTTGTAGGATTTGTATGTTTAAGTGGGATAGTCTCCAAATGAATTGTTTAAGGTGTTGAATCCATTTATGCATTTAAAAACACAATTCAACTAACAAGAAATTACAATATCACAAATAATTTGATCACCAATTAAACAAGAGCATAGATCATTGTTCTTCCAACCAATAAGGAAGTTGGCACTGGCTTAAGCTATGCCTAGTTAAATAATAGTAATAATAATAACTAGCAATTGCACCACATGTTGCAAAGAAAACGTCGTAAGGATGTAGCATAGGAAAGAATAACATAAATGAAAGAAGTTAAAAATTTGTGATATTTTGTTTCTTTATTGGCGTTTTTCTAAGTAAAAATTCAAAAATCATTAATTTTCTCATCTAACAAAGAGTAACAATAAAATATGCTAGTGAGAAGAATGGTAGCAACTTTTAAATGTAAGAACTCTCTTCCTTGGTGATAGTACATTTTGGTTTTCAAAGAAAATTATTTTCGTGATCTTTTAAATAACAGATTCCTCTCCAACATACCCTTCAAAACGACCCGTTTTATTCAACTAATTGAAATAGGCAAGTGTATTTTTTCTAGTTATTTATAAGTTATTAAAAGTAAGGGAATAGGTAAAGATATTGTTAGACAAAAAAGAGCAAAGTGACTGAATTTCAAATGGCTATGTCATTAAGAAATCTCTTCAGATCTTCTCATGTGGGCCTTCTTCAACTTATGAGGTAGTAGGAACTTTATCGGCTCCAACTCCTCCAGAATAAGGGCTGGAGAATTATGTTTACTGAACTACTGGACCTCGAATCAAAATATTCATCCTGGTAATTGTTGTGGAACAAATTATTTGTTATTAACTGCATGTAAGATGTGTTTTTTCATAATGGATGAGGCAGTTTGGCCAAAGTAATCAAGGCCTCTATATGAGGAAATGTGCATGTTTATTTTTTTCTACATGAAGGATGCACTTGGTTTTTATGACTAGGTTGGGCGGACTTCACCCTTCCAGGAAATGACTTGCTTCTATCACATTCCTAATGTTGAATTCCTTTGATACTACTCATGGAACTCTGACTCTGCTTTACAGCTTGAATTATTTAATGCCATAACAACTTATCACTATGACAGGTTGTACTTCATAAGAGACTAATAAGAAGCTTAAGTATGGTATAACCACTGTCACCTGTCATTGGAACATAGAGCATAGGGTTATCCTAATCGTCAATTTGATGGTGTTACACAGCTTTTTGTCACCGTCCCTGCAATCCCTCGTCCCGCACATTGGAGGACTATTCCCGTGACTTGTGAACAGTAAAATGACCTGAAACCACCTTCATGGCATCCTCTTGCATAAGGAAAAACATTCCCCTGAAGAACATTTCCTCTAAGAAACCCTAAAAGCAGATGTTTTAACCTTGGTGCGACTAGCCAGTTCAGCCCCCGCGCCAATGGGGGAAATCCACACTAGAGGGCACGCCAACTGGCGCCCTGTCCCTGTGTTTCACTCGTGCCAAGCTTAATAAGGGATGTTTTTTAAAAATAAATGGCGGAAGTATCATTTCAACAAACTCCTGAATGAATCATCGAAAGGTGTTGAGTGGTTTGGCCCCGGATCTCCATGTATAGGAAGTGGTTTTCCACCTATCATGGAAGCTTCCTTAGAGATAGGGCCTATCCCATGATTATAGGGATCCCAACTTCCTTTCCTCCATCTATAAAATCTTTCCTTCTCCATTAGCAAGCTAGCTTAACTTGTAGGAAGGAAAATATAGTCGGGCAACCTTTGAGAGCCACGCCAAAGAGAGAGAGCTTCGTCCAGATTCCCGACAGGCTTTGTTGAGACACGTTCCACTGTCAGTGCCGCCGAAGGAAGATCATAGCGTCAGACCATTTGGTTGTAATCTCCCTTTTGTCATTTATAATATAAGTGACTCTGATTTTGGTTTCATTCATGTGTTCGTTTCTTTATGTAATGTAATGAATGATATCCTCTCTGACTGATATATGGTTACATGCTTTAGATTTTACATCGTATGTTTTTGTTTCCTTGCACGTGTACAGGTGTTCGGACGTGTCGAACGAAAGGATCGTGATCTGTCAAGCGAGGGACGGGAAACGTCATCTTTTCTTCAACGACAAATACGTGGGATTTGAGGTAGGCTACTTATCGAGATCTTTGTCTTTTTGTAACTAAGAACCAATGTCATCGTGTGACTTGATTGTTGCTAGTCCCAATTTGGGCTAGAGGGATCGCCTCTGTCTGCAGAGGGGATTTACCTCTTCAACAAACTGTCGACTCCACTGGGGAGTCAGTTGGAGTTAGTCTTTCTTATTTTGGTTTTTTGGCTTTTGATTAATTTGTTTGCTCTTCTGGTTCACCTCCTTTGGTGTCAAACCCCTGTTCAGCCCCCAGAAGACCTGATCCAATCTCTGTTTGTCCTTTTTTCATCTTTTCCCATAGTAAACTCGATTGGTACGGTTTACCTCTTGACAGTCGCACCAATTGGCGCTTGTTGCTAGTTAGGCCCCCGCGCCAACGCTTTTTTGGCGCAGATTAGGCCCAAACAGGCACGCCAACTCTGTTTGGTGTTAGGGTTTTCTTGCTTTTGGGCTCTCTGAGCTTGATTTTTGGTCCTGGTGTCAATTTTTCTGATTATTTGAGTGTCTTGAAGTCTTTGTTGACTGTGTTTGGCCCTTGTCCTCCGGTTGTTTTCCCTTTACTATCAGTTTTTCATTCTAGCCCTAAGGCTTCTAGGTGCTACACTATGTTGAGCCTCCTGTGGGAGTTTTTGGTTCTTTCTTTTCCGATCAACTTCATTTTTGCTTCTTTGTATTCGTTTTGCTGGATTCCATTGTATCATTGCATCAGTTGAATGATTGTTCTCTCTTTCATTCAAGCTTCACTTTGTCTCATTCCAAGCCTAGATTACACGGTTTGTGTGAGTCTTTTTGAGTTTCTTCTTCGATTTGAGGTATTTCTCCATCAGTTTGGGTCTTGATCGTGTGCGTTTGAATTGAGTGAACTTGTCTGTTTCAGCTTTCTCACTTTCAATTCTTGAATTGATTTCTTCATTATTTTTTTCATTCATTTAGTGCATTTTCTCTAAAACATTGAATAATACAAAAACAAATTTCTTTGCATTTTGATTAGTCTAGTGAAAATTGAAAGCTCTTTTGCGTTATTAGTGTTATATAACTCTAAGAAAGAAGTTTTCTAGTTTCATTAGCTTGCATTAGAGACAGTAGTGGATGTTTTTGTGCTCATTTTGTTGTTATTTGAAAAGCTCTCAACCCTCCCGTAGATAGCTCTTCATTGAACAAAGTGATATTTTGTGGCATGTAGTGTGCATTTAGAGGATTTTTCAGATCCAACATTCGATAGGGCCTGAAATTGAAACATAAATTGAAGATCAACTCTAAAATTTATTCAATTAACCTAAGGCAACATTGAAACATTAACGGAATATCTAGAGGTCTAGGCTAGTGACGTGTTCCGGCGTCGTTAAACCTAGTAGTTGTCGTTCGCCATCTGGCTTTAGTCAGTGCTAGTACGGACTTGTGCTCCATGTACCGTCGAGTATATAAAGGGAGACCCCATTAGGTTGATATCCTTTATCCGTAGGAAGCTGAGTCTGTCGCCTTTTACCCATGATACACCGGACATAGCATTCAGGGAGATTACCTGCACGTACGTCAAGTCCTTGGTTGATTTCTCTTTCATTTTTTAACCAAGGTGTATATGGCAGTTCACGGATATCTGGTACACCCATCTGCCTAGATTACCAGAGCAGTCATTTTGATCTTTACTAACTCATTAAATTTGAAAAGATCATCAAGCGCTTGTCCTTTCACGCTTGTTTCCAAATTGAAAGTGATAGAGTCATCTTTTACTTGTTTCTAGACTCTTAAAACATGAAATAGTAAAATTTCCAGTTTCAATGTAGTAAAATTAATCACCTACGATCACATGCCCATTTAGAGATTGATTTTTCGACCTGTTGTTGTTTGCCTTGGTTTTTGCCCATGTGTCTTTGTTTTTATCTCTCCCTCTTTTCGTTACAGTCACAGTGGCGGAACCCTTAGTTTCGTCTATTGGTAGTCCTTACATAAATGATTCATCAGAGGTCTCCCAATCCTCTGCTGAGTATCAGTAGCCCATTGTATCCAAGTTTCCTGACGGGGGACCGGTTATATCTGAACTTCCCTTTGGAGGATCAGTTGACTTCAATTGGCCCTTTTCCAACGCTTGGTTTGGATTTGGAGTAGGGGAACACTTCCCTCCTCTTACATCGGGATCGCCTTTCTTGGATGCTATTATACCTCCTAGTCCCTATCGTCTTTTAGAAGATCTTGCGGCAGGGTCAGATATGGACTCACCCAGTCCTTCTCCTAGTGAGGAAATTCCTACATATGGTGAAAATTACCAGCTTTTTCCCGAAAACATCCCCGAATATTCTGTTATGTCTTCACCTGGTCCTTCGCTCCCAGCTGGATATAGGTCTTTAAGTCAGGTCATGGTCGTTGTTACCTCTATGGGAATATCGACTCCATCCACGAGGCCAGTTATTCCTTCATTAGGGATGTCATCATAGACACCTCTCACAGCATCTCCTTTCGTCACATCAGTACCTGTTAGACCTACTGTCTGTGTGGCTGCGTCTATGCTTGTTGTCACTACTCAGTCAACAAGGACCTCGTCAGTTCCTGAAGACATTTACATAGCTTCTGCTATTCCTGAGAATATTTCTCTTGAGGAGTATCGGTTGTCTTTACAGCAATCGAACTCCAAGGTTGGTTAGTCCTCTCAAGATCTCAACCGTTCTTACTTTTCCCATTATGGACCGGATGGTGCCCCGATTTACATATTTCCATATCAATATGATGAGCAGGGAAACCCCCTTCGTTTTCCTGCTCCTGAGGCTTATCAGTATATTAATGGTTTTCTATCTGCCCAGGCTGGGCAACCTTCTAACCCACAAGGACAACCCTTCCAGGGACAACCTTCAGCCCAACTTGGTTATCTGTACGACCCGCAAGGACAACCCTTACAGGGACAACCTTCGAGCTAGCAAGGATTTTTGTATGGCCTGCAAGGGCAGTCTTACAACCCTCAAGGTCAACCTCTGCAGCCTCAACCTATGGTCCAGCCGGGGCAACCTCAAGGACCCACAGGGCAACCGGGGTATCAACCTGGACCGTTGTATGGTCCTGGGGGGAAAACCCATCCTTCTCAACCGTTGGTGCAACCTCAGCAACCTCATTTTCCAATTGGTCCAAATGTTACAAAACCAGAGCCATCTTATGGTCCTGTCACAGGTCAACCTGGTTATCAGGCACAGCCTGGCCCTCTCCTGCCATCAGGCCAACTTGCTCAGTCGGTGCAGCCTGGTGTCCTTCATCAACCGGGTCAACCTGTTCAACCAGGACAACCTGTTCAGCCAGGTCAACCTATTCAACCAGGGAAACCTGCATAGCCAGGTCAACCTGTTCAACCAGGACAACCTGCAAAACCAGTTAACCCTGATCAACAGCCAATCTATTTTATGCCACAGCCGAACCCGCCTGTGCACCCAACTTATCAGGCTCAGCAGGGTCCCACTTACCAGGGCTACTACCTTCAAGGTTAGTCTCAATTGATTTACAACCTGCCCCAAGGTTCTAGTTATTACCTTCAACAGCCAGGCTATACTTATACTCCGCAGTCAAAACCTTCACTGCTCAAACGGGACCCACATATAATCAGAGTCAGTACCCTAGTTATCAAACCCCGTATGCTGGTTTTCAATAACCGTATCAACCCAATTATACGGCTTATACCCCCTATGATCATAATCCTCCAGGACAGAACCAATGGGGGTAGAGTTATGCTCAACCAGGATGGAGTACAGGTACAGGTCCTTATTGAGGACCTGGTATGCCTTTCAATCCTCAGTTACCTTTTCTTGCCACATTGGAATTACCAGATGTATCCAAATTGACCAACGATCTGATTCTTCATAATCCATATTGGCCTCCGGTTCCGACAAAGGTACTTGGTGACTGTCCTAAATTTGAAGGAAAATCTGGAGAATACCCCCAAGCACATGTCATGACCTACCATTTGTGGTGTTCTTTGAACTCTTGGGTGGATGACTCGATTCGTCTACGTATTTTCCAACGCACTCTCACCGGAGCTGCTGCTAAATGGTACATAGAACTACCCCATGGTATTTTTCAAGACATTAATACTCTAGCTATGGCATTCTTGACACATTTCCAGTTACCGGTTCGTTATGAAGCCAGGACGCATCTCCTGACATCTCTAAAGCAGGACAAAGCCACTCATATTTCAGATCATATTCATGAGTGGAGATGTCGTCATCGTCTGATCAAGTTTGACATTCCTGATCAGCTTCTAACTCACTGGTTCACTACCTCCTTTGTCAACAAGATTGCACATGACATTGCTATGGGGGCTTGTGTAATCGAGGAGCAAGCCATCACTCGTGCCCAATACCTCGATTTAATGTACTCTCAGTCTGTCACGTTATATGATATCTTGACTGATGCCCTGCGGCCAGGGACCTCTAAAGCACCAGCTACCCCATCGGTTGACGGTGTTATTGGTTTTGTCTCGCAGACTTCTTGTAAGTCTTCTAATGGGAAGCAGAAATCGAATTCTTCCAATAATTCTGCTGCTCCCACTACTCCAGATTCTGGTAAGACCACGGAGGTCAATGTTGTTCAGGCTAATCCTGCAGATTCCAAAGGGAAGAAGAAGGGCAAAGGCAAGGCCAGATCCGATGCCCCAAAACTAGAATCCTCCAAACCACGTGCTGATGATGGTTCGCAACGAAACCGAAGTACCCTTTCCTGATCTGCAATGAAGACCACTACACCAAAGATTGTCCCCGATGATCCGAGGTTAGTCAACTCCTTAAAGGCTCTAAGGGAACTTCGGCAGTTCTTGAGGAACCTTTTGCATCTCAACAGACCCAGATGGTCGAGCAGCCTTCACCATCTACACCGTTTTGGTCTTAGGTTTTCATGACGAATGGTGTTGCACCTGTTCTATTTCCACTCGATCGAAGGATTATGCCGGATCATGCCAGGCAGCTGAGACGGAAGTCGTTGATGGCCCGCCTCCCTCGCCTGCCTCTGGTCCTTTAGAAATTGAGAAGCCCAGCGTTGACCCCTTTATACAGCCACCTTCCAAAGGTGTTCTTCGAAAGTCTTCCTATAATCCAAACGCCTGTGCTGCTCAGCATCACAGCATTGTTGAGAATTTGGCATAGGCACCCTCCACAATGTCTGCATTGGCAGTGCTTCAAAGTTGCCCATCTCAATGGAAAGATCTATTATCTGTAATCAGCAGAATTGATCCTGCCGATTCCAGCCTTCTCACCTTCGATCTACTGAATTTCGTCCCTCGACTTCCACACCAGATTGCCCTTGTTATACAAGTCGGCATCAACGGCCTCAATATTCACAGAGCCGTTGTGGATGAAGGTGCCTCTACTTTCGTTATGTCATCTACTTTCTGGAAATCGATCAGCTCTCCAGCCCTCACTTCATCTCCCAATGCCCTCGAGGCATTCGATAAAAGGGAATCAAAACCCTTGGGTGTTCTCACGAGTCTATCGATCACATTGCAAGGTAAAACAATCAACATTGAAGTGGAATTTGTTGATGCTAAACTCAACTAAAATCTTCTACTTGGTCGCATCTAGACCCACGCCATGCTATGCATTCCGTCCACCCTCTTTCGGCTTTTGAAGTTTCCACATGAGGGCAAGATTATTACTGTTGATCAATTGTCTTTTTTAACCTCCTCCTCCGAGAATAATGTGCCATACGTGGATCAAATTCCCAATCCCCCCAACAGTGTAGGACATAGTCTTTTTAAGGACCCCGTTCTCATGGGTATTTTTCCCATTCCGCCACCGAACACCGTTCAAGTCAACATGATCTCTAGGTCGGATGACTCGTGGATCATCCCTTCTCCTAAACAGGTTACCTCTTTTGGAGAATCGCTACCTCTGACCCCAGTTGACATCAATTATTTTGAGATCGTTGCCACATCAGTTCCTCCTCCTACTGAAAATTCTCCTTTGAGCATGCCTCTTGATGTCTATTCTCAATCCCCTTGGCTCGACGCTTCTGACTCGCCCAATCCTTTGAGAGATGTTTTTTCATCTAACGAAGCTATCATGGAGACTATGTCTCTCGAAGCTCTGCCATGGAGCGATGGGCATTATCATTCCTCATTCATGCTCGACCTAGGGGAAATGTCTAATTGTCTCAAGCATTTTGTATCTGGTTATCCCCCGCCTGAACCTTCTCCTTTGAGCTCGTCGGAGCATAGTTCCTCTTCTTGTGTCAAGCTCCCTAAACAATGAAACAAGTCGTTTCAAGGACAGTTCTTTTAAGTGTGTCAACCTCGTTAAAACAATGAAACATGATCCTGTTCGACTCCTTGATGTGATCTCAATCTCGTGACTGGTCCTCTGTTATTCCCAGATACCAAGTATCTTTAACTGATCCATATATTAATGAATTCCTCCATGCATATATTCAGTTCCATGGATTTGATGTCGCTCCTCAGTCAGAGATAGCTCAATTACATGCTTCTATCTGCATTAGATTTGTTTCTTCCACCATGCCACCATTGAATCCTAAGTTAAAAGAAAGAGCCCTCAAAGAAGGTGTTATTGTTGGTCCCGGTAATACTTCACCGCTACAGATTGGGTTTGCAGCCTGTACTCTCCTTGATGAATGGAGTAGTACTTATACTCCTCTTGCACAAAAATATCCTCAACTGCAAACATCCAAGGCTCCGCAGCAATTATCACTTGTTCAACATTCAGATGGATCTACTGGTCTCAAATTCACCTCTCCTTCTCTTCCTAGATCTATCTCCCATTTGACTAGTTCTCCATTTTTGAGGGGTAGGGATAATAACAGATCCAGATCCATTTCCCATGAAACTATTCCAGATGTTCACAGAAGTCTGTCTGTCAGATATCCGACCAGATGCTTTCTGGACAAGAGAAAAGTATTTTGTGGCTCTTCCATATAAAGAAGGTTATGTTCCTAAACCACAAAAAGCTAGCGCTAATCATATGAGTCCTTCCGAACAGGAGTTGTGTAAGCAAGAAATCAGCCAGCTGCTAGACCAGAGACTAATTGAGCCCTGCAACAGCCCTTGGGCTTGTCCAGCCTTTTATGTCAACAAGCATAGTGAACAAAAGAGAGGTAAGAAAAGACTTGTTATTAATTACAAGGCTCTTAATGATGCATTACTTCCCATTCGGTATCCTTTGCCTCATAAAGAACTCTTACTTGCCAAAATTGCTAACGCAAATGTTTTTAGCAAGTTTGATTTGAAGAGTAAGTTTTGGAAAATTGGCATCATTCCTGCTGACAGATACAAAACTGCATTCACTGTTCCACATGGACAATATCAATGGACTGTCATGCCATTTGGCTTGAAAAATGCTCCCTCATAATTTCAAAAAAGAATGGAAGACATTTTTGGTGGGGAGGAGTATATCATAGTGTATATAGATGATTTGCTTGTTTTTAGCAGAGATGTAAATAGCCATAAAAAGCACTTAGAGAAGTTTTATGAATTGGTCTTTAAACATGGTCTGGTACTTTCTGATTCAGAAGAAAAGTTTCAAATTGGGAAAGTCAGAATAGATTATTTGGGTCTGCATATAGAGCAAGGACATGTTAATCTACAACCTCATGTTCTTACACATTTATTAAAATTTCCTGATGTAATTCCAGATGTCAGAACTTTGCAGAGATTCCTTGGGTGTCTGAATTATATCAGACAATTCTATGAAAATCAAGCTGATGACACCAAAGTGCGTGCATCGGTGCTGTGCATCAGGATGGACAGAAGAGATGACTCTAGCAGTCAGAAATATTAAAAGTAAGATTAATGAATTGCCTAAGTTAAAGCTTCCTGATACTAAACTTCCTTTCATTCTTGAAACAGATGCTTCTGATCATACATGGGCATCCGTACTTCTCCAGAATCATGGAAGGAAAGAATTAGTGTGTGCCTATTCCTCTAGAACCTTTGATGATACTGAGAAAAAGTATCCCTCTTATCACAAGGAGATACTTGTTGTAAAAAGAGGAATTAAGAGATTCCATCTGTTCTTGAAAAGTGTGAGGTTTATTGTCAGGACAGACCTGAAGCACATGAAAAGCATTTTGGCAAACAAAAGACTGCTAGAACAAGGGAGTACTAGGATATTGAGATGGGCACTGTGGCTTGAAGGTTTTGATTTCGACATAGTTTATAAATCAGGTGCAGAAAATTATCTTGCTGACATGCTCACAAGAGAAGGTTCAGAATAAGTCAAAGAAATAAAGATGTTCAGACCACTTCACCAGCATGAGGCTTCTACCAGTTCAGTTCAGTCCAGTCAGTCCAAGTCTAGAAGAGTTAGTCAAGTCATTGTCTGCAGTAACTGTCACTATGAGTTCTGTTTAGAATGTTTTGCTAGTAAGTTTTCCATTTTGCCTTTAGAAGTAAAGCAAGTCATACTTCAAAAATGGTTTGATTCTGATAAAGCAAAGTGGTCATATACTAAAGAATTGCCATATAGGATTAGGCCATGGAGAGTCTACTATGCATTGTCTAGAGAACCCAATCCTGTATATTTCGGTTGTATCCAACAAACAGATTGGACTTGGGCAGATTATTTTTCTATCCATCAAAGAGCTAGGATTCATGGTTCTGTAAAAGTCATATTTTATGCATTGGCTATTGACCCTAGTAGGAATTGGTGGATTCCATGGTTTAGATTATTTTTGTTTAGGTATATTCCTAGAGATAGAAATATTTTTGATAGAACTTTTACAGAGTTTTGTAGACTTTTTCATTGGGAAATGCATGTAGCAGTCCAGAATGATTTTGTTATAGAATTTGAATTTGTCCATCGGCACACTAAGGTGATTCCTATTGAAGAAAGTGATTCATTCAAACTATGTGTCAGTTTCAGAGGTGTAATATCTGTAGATGAACAAGATCGACCTCCATATGTATATACTTTTCCATTTTTCTGTTGTACCAGAGAAGAAGCACCTTATTGGCTTGACAGTCAGAGATAGCTCAATTACATGCTTCTATCTACATTAGATTTGTTTCTTCCACCATGCCTCCATTGAATCCTAAGTTAAAAGAAAGAGCCCTCAAAGAAGGTGTTATTGTTGGTCCCGGTAATACTTCACCTCTACAGATTGGGTTTGCAGCCTGTACTCTCCCTGATGAATGGAGTAGTAGTTATACTCCTCTTGCACAAAAATATCCTCAACTGCAAACATCCAAGGCTCCGCAGCAATTATCACTTGTTCAACATTCAGATGGATCTACTGGTCTCAAATTCACCTCTCCTTCTCTTCCTAGATCTATCTCCCATTTGACTAGATCTCCATTTTTGAGGGGTAGGGATAATAACAGATCTAGATCCATTTCCCATGAAACTATTCCAGCTGTTCACGAAAGTCTGTCTGTCAGATATCCTGCTTCTTCTGTTCCAAGAGAAAATCCCAGAAATTCTACCTCCCATATAGGTAATGACTATTAGTTTTGTGTTCCATCATCTTCTTCAACTTTCCAGGTTGAATCTCCAAAGCATGAATCTCAGGTTATGATACCTGATATAAAAAGCTTCTCTCTTCCCAGAGCTCAACAGGAGCTGTCTGCAAAGATCAATGAGAGATATTTAGATACTGGTAGTTGTTGAGTCTCAAAAGTGTTTTCCATATTCATACATATTTCCATTATGTCATAACCATCTAGCCCTTATTTCATAGCCATCTGACCTAAAGCCCTACATCAAATAACCATTTTTCATAAATATATGGGTTAGGATCCTTGTTTTCCAAAGTTATTTATTTGATGTATTTAAAGTGAATTTATGATTAGAAACTAGAAAATTAACATAGTTTCATATATCTATATATGTGTTGTGAGTTTTGTGACATGTGTAGGTCAAAAAGGAGATTTCTAGGAGACCCTTATGTGGCACTCTAAGGCCAAATTCGAATTTGGTTGGAGAAGATCATGGGATCATGAGAACATGTGTCTCACTTCCTTGTTGTATTGAAACTCTAAGAGGATATGTATCTCACTTCCTTGTTGTATTGAAACTCTAAGAGGATATGTGTCTCCTTTCTTAAGTTGTGTTGAAATTCTAGAAAGACATGTGTCTTATCATTTCCTAGTTTGATTGTAACTCTAGAGTTGGAGGGAGAGATTCATGGACTCTCATTAATGAGATGACTCCTCATATTTTGTATAAATATGAGAAACTTTCTCCTATCATGGTTAAGGAAGAAGTAGGAGAAAATAGGAGTATTTTGTAACAAAGTTCAAGATGGAATGGGATGTAGATTTGTGAGATTTTCAATAAAGAAATTCAGTTCTTTGATGATGTTTTGATTACAACTTTAAGGAGCTGAAGGACTTCACAAAATTGGTAGCAGAGGGCCCCTGCTATCCAAGGAGGCTTCTACATGCTTTCTAGATAAGTAGCTTTTAATTCATGTCTTGCATTATTTGTTTAATTAAAAGATCCTCATCATCTTACAATCATTCTTTTTCTTAAAATGCTCTTCCAAAATATCATAATTAGATGAAAAAGATTTGGTTGTATCATGTTGAGTATCTTAGTTGCCTTTACGTTTCTGAAGTTGAATTTGTAGTTGTTTTTATTAACAATTAGTTATACTCATTCTAATCCCATAAGAAGAAGCTCTTCCAAAAGACAGAAGGATGAAATGTAGCATTATGTAGTATTGTAGGATTAGAAGTTGAACGTAGTTGCTTTTGGCTAGTTATCAGAAACTATACTTCCATCTAACTCTTCCACAAGAAGAAGCTCTTCCAAAAGATTATAATGATGAATGGGAAATGGCTATAGTGTTGTAGGATTTAATTGTAATTTCTTTTTGTTCACTATCATAGTTACACTTGTTCTAAACACTCTTCCAAAAGAAGAAACTCTTCCAAAATATCCTTATGATGTCCAAGGCATGACTGTGATCTTGAACGTTTTAGTTGTGTGTTTTCACTAAGTACCATCGCTGTTCTTGCTCTTAAACGCTTGTCCAAAATATCATAATGACGAGTGAGATGAAGCATGAGATTCTAGTTTTTTTTTTATTGCTTTCATTTATGTTTCAGATTTACACCAGTTCATACGTGTCAGATTGTTCTAAAAACTTTCCAAAAGAAGGAACTCTTCCAAAATACCAATCATGATGGACAAATGAATTTAGAATTCCATAGACTAGTTGCATGTTAATTCGCTAGAGCATCCCGAGGTAGATTACATAAAACAAATATGTACATACAACAAGGGTGAAGAGGTCACTTAAGCACATATAGTGCACCACACTTCATCAGTTTACTAGCCCTGGTTGATAATTTATGTTAGCAATTTAGGACGCTAAATTGACTACACATTTTGGCGCCGTTGCCGGGGAAGTGTAATTAGGAGACCTTATTTCTTACATCTAAAAAAAAAAAATTAATAATTCTTAAGTATGCTCTCCTCCTGCACTTTGTGTGGTCTGGAGGATCAGAAAAAAGAGTTGTTATGTAAAAAAAAAAAAAAAAAAAAAAAATTAATAATTCTTGAGTATGCTCTCCTCCTGCGCTTTGTGTGATCTGGAGGATCAGAAAAAGAATTGTTATGTCAAAAAAAAAGAGACAAAATAAAACTTCATCATTTCAATTGATTCAACAATTTAAAAAAAAAAAAAAAAATTGTTTTCATGAAAAACTTTGATTTCAATAAATTGTTTTGTTTAATGAATATATATGTGTATTTTTAAATTTTTAAAAATATAACATATATAATTAAACAAATCAATTAATTAATTAAAAAAAAAATGAAAAAATAAAAATTTTTAAATTGTTTTGTTTACTAAAATATATATATGTATATTTTTTTTAAAAAAAAATTTGAAAATATATATATATATATATATATATATATATATAATTTTAATAAAAAATCATTTTAAAAAAAAATGAAAAAAAAATTGAATAAATTATTTTGTTTAGTAAAATACATATGTATATTTTTAATTTTTGAAATATTACATATGTCATTTTATTAACAAATTTAAAAAAAAAATCAAATCAATAAACAAAAAAACCAAACTTTAAAAAAAAAAAAATTTGAACAATAAAACAAAAACAAAAATTAAATCAAAACAAAATCACATAATAAAACAAATTAAAATGCATCATTTGAAAAAAAAATGGAGGTCGATACCATAGTTTGAAATTGCGAAATTCGGAACTGCATACTCAGCAAGTTTGTGCCAGTGTTACAAATAGGCAGCATTGTGCTTATTACTGCAGGGGATCACATTTTTCCTACACTGGGATACACAGCGCTTCCTCCTTCGTACTACTCCCTGAAACAGAAACGCTTTAGAGTTATTACAACTACCTGGCTTCTTGGAAATGCATTGCAAACGCCGGCTTCCATACCCAAAATGATGGAGAATTCAAGCGTTAAGAGCAACTGGAATGAAAGGATTTTGCTGGGTGAAAGAACTCCCAAACAAGATGGTGAAGGAGACGCTTGCATGATGTCTCATAATAAATATTTTTCAGAAGATGGCAAAGAGGCAAAACGTGCTTTGACTGAACTCAAGAATGCTCAGGTGAAGGATAAGCGTTGTTGTGTGACACCAAGTCAAGATAATAACACTCTTTACATAGGCAATATTTGCAAGACAAATCAAGATGAAGATGTCCAGGAAGGTGACGAGGAGGATGCAAAGATTTAATTCTCAGAAATCTTACGGAACTAACCAGAAAACGATTTTTTTTGCCAAAGCATCTCCAAAAACGCAACTGTATTTGACACATAATTTTAAAACGTGAATTCTGATCAAACCAAAATGATTTTCAAAAAATGAAAACATGGGTTTTTTCGCCAACAGGGTCAATTAGATAACCCAGAAATCGTTTTACGAAATTCGTGGCGGTCTGGGAGAATTTCTCGGTTCTTTGAAGCCCATTTTTGCCTGCCGCGTGAGAAAAAAAACGGTTTTGTACAGTGGAGAGTTTGGAAACGACACTCTGCATTGATAATCCGGTTTTATAGATTTCAAGAAGACGAATTTTAAACAAAATCGAAGTCTATCGTGGCATGATCACAGTAGAAATCAAGGGAACTAATACCCAAGTTCAAACAGCGCAACAACTTATTCAGAATTTCATGGCAGGAGGTCATAAGAAGTTACGCACAATGTTGATGCTGGTTATGGTTCTTATGCCCAAAATTCAAATTCTTTTTATCTTTCATCCACTGAGAGCAGTCACACGGTTGGTGGATATGGATCCCCCTATGGTACAGGATATGGTTATTGATATCTATGGATGTATATTTTCATTATATTATGTTTTTGGCCGACTCCAGTTTCTATTGCAATTGACATGGTCTAGTTTTTAAATGCTATGTTTAGGAGCAACCGTTGACCTTTTGTAGAGTAGTAAATGTTGCTTCTAAGATGTGTCAAAGTATTCAGGTAACTGGAAGAGGGGGCATGCCATGTAATGTTGTCTTATAGTAATGGAAAACATTTGGCATTTAAAATAAAATAAAATAAAATAAATAAATAAAAATAAATAAAAATAAAAATAAAAAATAAAAAAAAAAATAAACTAGCTAACACTATAGTGACTTTGTGTTAATAGTTCAAAAAAAATAAAAAATAAAAAAAATAAATAAATAAAAACAAAAATAAATGCATTTCTCTTTTTCAATTTTGTTTTGATTTTAAAAATAAAAATAAAAAATTCAATAATTTTGAATCAATGAAATGAATAAGTTATTTGCTTACTTTTCTGAAGGTATTGATTAAATTTTGGACTGATGATGAAAGATGAATGGCTAACTTTTTATTCAAGATTTTTAGCTACAGAACCGTCGACATTCTGCAGCTAAAGTCCAATTTCGCAGCTATTCTCCAATTCCGCAGCTGAAAAACCTCATTGTTCAAATCAGCCTAACTTTCTCATACAAAATCAGATTTTGATGATTCAAGTACCGTTGGAAAGGTCTCAACAAGATCTACACAGTGAGAAATCCATCATTAAAGTTTGAAATGGCAAAATTGCTGAAAAGCAGCAACATTCAACTTGAGGCACTAATTCCAAAACAGGTATAAATTCTTTTGATTTTTCCTTTGAGAACTTGTTTCATTAATACAAATTCTTAGTTTTGTGTGTAAATATCATAACTAGAGAGATTGATCACCTCTCTCCTTTGATAATCTTACATTCCATTGTAGAAGAAGTATTAGTTTTTTTTGCAGGTTCCTGGAGGAAGGACAAATGACTACAAGAGAATGATGTCTCTCTAAGAGACCAATTTGTTTCATAAGAGGATGATCGGAAACAAAGAGGAAATATGCTGATGTAAAATCAGATCCAAACACTTGAAAAACTTTCAGATACTATTGTCTCCATCACATCCATACCTCATAATAAACCATTCACCTCATTTCACTTCATATTTTCCATTTACATTCACATCCACTTTCAATTTCTTTTTGTCCATTCATAACCACAAATAAAAGCAAGAGGCTCATTCACATGCTTATTTCCCATTGCCATTTCTCATTCACATGCTTATTACCCATTTTCATTTCTACTCTCCATTGCCATCTTCCATTTTCATTTTCCATTTCTTGTCATTTTCATTCAGCAAATAAGCCCTGCTTCAATGCAAACTATTGAGTCTATAGTCCTTTGAGTCTAAGTTCTTTGTAAAACACCTTGAGGCTTGCATGCCTTAATGGTAAGTTATCATGCTGACAAACAATGGGAATACATTAATGTCTCTTGTTTGTCAGATCTTCTAGGTGACTCGACATCAGCAAAATCATTCGTACCTAGCAAGATGTGTTTGGGCATCTTGACTCTCATTGTCATCAATGGTGAGAGCTCTCGTGTTGACTAGTGGCATCCATTAATGGCCACTAATTCAACAATTTCCTACTATGTTCGACATCAGAACATCTTTCACATAGTAGGAATTGTGCCAATGAGTTTTGAAGACATGAAGACTATTATTTTCAGCATTTTGGAGCAGATTCAGCAAGTTTTAGTAGGAGCAATAAAAAGTCATCTTATCTCTTTATCCATGACTCCTCTTGTTCAGCCACTTGAAGAAGAATATGATCAGAATTTTGCCGCCACCACACATACACAACTCATCCACATTTAAGGTAAGTGAAGGTATGTTGTTTTCTAATTTTTAGTCATGTAATTCATTAGAATGCTAAAATTGTAACTTTGGAAAATTTCCTCACTCCCTTTTCCACATTGTCATATCTTTAGTTGGGGGGGGAAGGGACATCATTTCATATCCACATGTCATACACTATCACACATTTTCATGTCATTTCCACCCACATATACTTCCCAACCAACTATTGTTGCAACATGATCCAAAAGATTATATGCCTTGCAAATGATCAATTCATTGATGAAGTAATTGATTGTAAATGTTTTCATGAACTTTGATGCAACAAAGAAAATAAAGCATTGTTACACAAGAACCATTGCTCAAAAATAATTGGTTGTCACACAAGAACCAACCATTAAAAAAAGAGGTTGCAATCAAGGTATTATACTTTGCCAAAAAAAAAAATATCAAGAAGCAAAGTTTGGAACGAATTTATATGAGTCAAAGATCAACTCATGGACAAATGAATCATTGCAATAGTTGCATGAGGACATGCAACAACTTCAGTTGGGGGGTATGTTGAGTCTCAAAAGTGTTTTCCATATTCATACATATTTCCATTATGTCATAACCATCTAGCCCTTATTTCATAGCCATCTGACCTAAAGCCCTACATCAAATAACCAATTTTCATAAATATATGGGTTAGGATCCTTGTTTTCCAAAGTTATTTATTTTATGTATTTTAAGTGAATTTATGATTAGAAACTAGAAAATTAACATAGTTTCATATATCTATATATGTGTTATGAGTTTTGTGACATGTGTAGGTCAAAAGGAGACTTCTAGAAGACCCCTATGTGGCACTCTAAGGCCAAATTCGAATTTGGTTGGAGAAGATTATGGGATCAAGAGGATATGTGTCTCACTTCCTTGTTGTATTGAAACTCTAAGAGGATATGTGTCTCACTTCCTTGTTGTATTGAAACTCTAAGAGGATATGTGTCTCCTTTCTTAAGTTGTGTTGAAATTTTAGAAAGACATGTGTCTTATCATTTCCTATTTTGATTGTAACTCTAGAGTTGGAGGGAGAGATTCATGGACTCTCATTAATGAGATGACTCCTCATATTTTGTATAAATAGGAGAAGCTTTCTCCTATCATGGTTAATGAAGAAGTAGGAGAAAATAGGAGTATTTTGTAACAAAGTTCAAGATGGAATGGGATGTAGATTTGTGAGATTTTCAATAAAGAAATTCAGTTCTTTAATGATGTTTTGATTACAACTTTAAGGAGCTGAAGGACTTCACCAAATTGGTAGCAGAGGGCCCCTGCTATCCAAGGAGGCTTCTACATGCTTTCTAGATAAGTATCTTTTAATTCATGTCTTGCATTATTTGTTTAACTAAAAGATCCTCATCATCTTACAATCATTCTTTTTCTTAAAATGCTCTTCCAAAATATCATAATTAGATGAAAAAGATTTGGTTGTATCATGTTGAGTATCTTAGTTGCCTTTACGTTTCTGAAATTGAATTTGTAGTTGTTTTTATTAACTACTGTAGTTATACTCATTCTAACTCTTCCACAAGAAGAAGCTCTTCCAAAAGATTATAATGATGAATGGGAAATGGCTATAGTATTGTAGGATTAGAAGTTGAATTCGTAGTTGCTTTTATTAGTTACTGTAGTTATACTCATTCCAACTCTTCCACGAGAAGAAGTTCTTCCAAAAGATTATAATGATGAATGGGAAATGGCTATAGTGTTGTAGGATTTAATTGTAATTTCTTTTTGTTCACTATCACAGTTACACTTGTTCTAAACACTCTTCCAAAAGATCCTTATGATGTCCAAGGCATGACTGTGATCTTGAACATTTTAGTTGTGTGTTTTCACTAAGTACCATCGTTGTTCTTGCTCTTAAACGCTTGTCCAAAATATCATAATGACGAGTGGGAGATGGCTATGATATCTTAGTTTTTCATTGCTTTCAGTCTTTATGCTTGCATTTGCACTCAATTACACAATCAGGATTGTTCTAAAAACTCTTCCAAAAGAAGGAACTCTTCCAAAATACCAATCATAATGGACAAACAGACTGTAGAATTCCATAGACTAGTTGCATGTTAATTCAGTTAGAGCACTCCGGAGGTAGATTACATAAAAACAATACGAAAAACACATACAACGAAGTAAGGAAGAGGTCACTTAAGCACATATAGTGCACCACACTTCATCAGTTTACTAGCCCTGGTTGATAATTTATGTTAGCAATCTAGGACGCTAAATTGACTACACAGTAGTTCAAGAAGAACTTTCAAGAATGGAACCATAAGAGCTGATATGCAATGGTTACATACTAAATCTGTAACAGAACCAGATCAGTTGGAATCAGAAAAGGTGCACAATTACACAAACTATCAAATTGTGTGCATGTTACAAAATATTGATGACCTTGCCAAGGGATGTTTTAGAAGTTAAGGAACATATTAAGAAGATGCATTTTGGTTATAATGAAGTCTTAGGAATCCAGAATGAACATACCCAACAGTTGAATGATATAAACTCTAATATGGGCATAATTGCAAAATCCTTAGAGCATTTGAGGGATGTTCTACCTGAACCTACTTCTCCTCCTCATTATAGAGAAGTAGACTTATCCAGTTCAAAATTAAGATTCTCCTCCTCAGCTCCTGAAACCTCAGATTCACAAAAGAGAATTTCTTTTAAAGGGGTAGAGAATATTAATGTTACAAAGCTTGAAAAGATTCAGAAAGGACTAATTTTAGCCAGAGAGAAAACAGATTTGATGAAGAATAGGCTAAAAGGATTTCCTGCTATTGAAAGCTACAAATTGCCTAAGAAATATTTGATTCTTAGAAGTTTGATTGAAAATGGTCAACCATCTGCTCAAAAAGATATACTAGCCATGTCAGGAGTTTCGGGGACTTCTAGAACCACTGGAGAACCTGCACAAGGTGAACCAAGTTCTAAACGAGACAGACATGAGCCCTTTTTCTTCTCACACAAAGCTAACAGAGGCCAAGAAGAAACTAATGCCCATGAAGCCTCTGCTTCTAGTCCTTTTGGTAGATACTCAGAAAAACTGCAAAATACTGCTGCAAAGTTTGAAAACTCTGCTAGCAAAGGATATGGAAACACTTTGCTTGTTAATATTGACTGCTTAAGCCATGAGGAAGTAATCAATGTTTTGCATAATATCCATGCTTGGGCATTACAGAAAAACGCTGAAACAAAAGGAAGTTGGTCTGACATAGTTACACAGATTGTCTGGTCTTTTATTGGTATTGTCAAACAATGGTGGGATAAAATTTCAGATAGGGAAATGACTCAAATAGTTGAACATGAGACAGATCCCTTAAAGGCTTTATTTGATGCCATGAAACATGAATTTGTTGGAATAGTACTAGAAGACTCAACACATCATGCACAAATTTTTCTATCTCAGAGATTATGTAATATTGTGTAATATTGACTATCTGCCACAATAATTTTGCACTATGCAAAAGCTGCTTTACCAAGCTCAAGATCCTCATAATATTGCATATCTGAGGTACTATATTGCCTCTATGCCTGGAAAAATTCCAGATTTGATACATCAGTATTTTGAGTTGAATAGAGTCAATATTGAGAATCTATCTTTTGCTACAGTACATCAATTGATTGTTACTATTTTACAAAAGGAATGTGTGGCTAAGAAAGCCAAAAAGAATTTTAAAAAACAGATGCATGTCAGTACCAAGTTGTGCAATAATTTTCCTGAAACATATGATTTTGGATGTCATAAGAAGTCTAAATACAAAGTTGTCAAAAAATCCAAAGATCATTGTTCTTGTCAGCCAGGAAAATATATTCCCAGAAAGAATAAATATTATCCTTCCAAGAAATTTTTCAAAGGACGAAGGATAGTATTCAGGAAAAGATCAAGACCTTCAAAGAATGTTACTTGTTTTATTTGTGGAAAAGAAGGTCATTATGCAAATACATGTAGAGAGATGAAAATTATGGATATTTTCTCTACAGTTCATGACCCAAAAGAATGGGATCTCATATCTCATTCTGATGGTGAGTTTTTTGAAGTATCAAGTTCTTCTTCTTCTAACAATGACTCTGCAGATGACATGCCAGATATCAGGCAATTAAATTTGGATACCGATTCTTTTTATTCAGAAGAAACCTTTATACCTGATATAAAAAATTTTCATTTCAATCCTTCTGAAGATTTGCAGATGAAGATTGCAACCGTCAAAGATGAATTGGCACAGCTTGATCCAGTTCAGTTTACTGCTCAAAGAAGATTGACAGAAAAATTAGAAAGCTTAGAGAAGCAGTTGCCATCTAAAGCTAAAAGAGAGATATTTGAAGAAGATTTTATTGAAAAGGAATTTGATTCAATGTTCACACCATTAAAAATTGCAGAAAGCCCATCAGAGGGTATGGATAAAATCAGTTCCCTCCAGATAAAGATAAAAGGTTTAGAATCATCAATTCATCATACTAGGACTGAAATGGTTCAGTTGTCATCCAAACTTCAAATGCTTATTGCAGATTATGATGATTGTAATTCTAAATTGTCTAGTTTGCTTCTTGAAGATTTTCCCTCTGAATATAAGAAAGTTACTCTTCTAGAGGATGTCAAGATAATGGGAATTGGTGATAGAGTAGTTGTTCCTATAAAGATTAAGTTACCCAAGATCAAGGAATACACTCTGGATGCCCAGATTGACTCTGGAGCTATGAGTAGTGTTTGCAAATATGGTGCTATCCCCAGTTACTATTGGCAGCCTACAAAAATCAATTTTCGGGCTATCACGAAAGATTTAATGGCAATAAATCATATAGCCCCTGATTTTCCTATCTTTTTGGATAATGTACAGGTGAAGGTCACTTTGTATAGTTTTGATTCAGGCTCAGATTTTTTGTTAGGACAAGATTTTTTGAATAAATTTTTGCCTGTCACTTTTGGCAAAGAAACAGTCACATTCACCACTAAAGAAGGCCCGGTTGAATTACCATCTTCCAGTGAATATCGGGTTAATGTACAGCCAGCAGAAGAAGATATACTTCAGGGCAATCTGCAAGATCTCACAAAGATCAACAAAATTGTCAGGCATGCAGAACTCCATGGTCCTCAAGCTCTTGAAGGAATTTCAAATAAGCTTAGAAAAGAATGTACGGCTAGCCGACCAGATGCTTTCTGGACAAGAGAAAAGTATTTTGTGGCTCTTCCATATAAAGAAGGTTATGTTCCTAAACCACAAAAAGCTAGCGCTAATCATATGAGTCCTTCCGAACAGGAGTTGTGTAAGCAAGAAATCAGCCAGCTGCTAGACCAGAGACTAATTGAGCCCTGCAACAGCCCTTGGGCTTGTCCAGCCTTTTATGTCAACAAGCATAGTGAACAAAAGAGAGGTAAGAAAAGACTTGTTATTAATTACAAGGCTCTTAATGATGCATTACTTCCCATTCGGTATCCTTTTCCTAATAAAGAACTTTTACTTGCCAAAATTGCTAACGCAAATGTTTTCAGCAAGTTTGATTTGAAGAGTGGGTTTTGGCAAATTGGCATCATTCCTGCTGACAGATACAAAACTGCATTCACTGTTCCAAATGGACAATATCAATGGACTGTCATGCCATTTGGCTTGAAAAATGCTCCCTCAGAATTTCAAAAAAGGATGGAAGACATTTTTGGTGGGGAGGAGTATATCATAGTGTATATAGATGATTTGATTGTTTTTAGCAGAGATGTAAATAGCCACAAAAAACACTTAGAGAACTTTTATGAACTGGTCTTTAAACATGGTCTGGTACTTTCTGATTCAGAAGAAAAGTTCCAAATTGGGAAATTCATAATAGATTATTTGGGTCTGCATATAGAGCAAGGACATGTTAATCTACAACCTCATGTTCTTACACATTTATTAAAATTTCCTGATGTAATTCCAGATGTCAGAACTTTGCAGAGATTCCTTGGGTGTCTGAATTATATCAGACAATTCTATGAAAATCAAGCTGATGACACCAAAGTGTTACAAAGAAGACTGAAAAAGCAGGCATCAGGATGGACAGAAGAGATGACTCTAGCAGTCAGAAATATTAAAAGTAAGATTAATGAATTGCCTAAGTTAAAGCTTCCTGATACTAAACTTCCTTTCATTCTTAAAACATATGCTTCTGATCATACATGGGTAGCCGTACTTCTCCAGAAGCATGGAAGGAAAGAATTAGTGTGTGCCTATTCCTCTGGAACCTTTGATGATACTGAGAAAAAGTATCCCTCTTCTCACAAGGAGATACTTGTTGTAAAAAGAGGAATTAAGAGATTCCATCTGTTCTTGAAAAGTGTGAGGTTTATTGTCAGGACAGACCTGAAGCACATGAAAAGCATTTTGGAAAACAAAAGACTACTAGAACAAGGGAGTACCAGGATATTGAGGTGGGCACTGTGGCTTGAAGGTTTTGATTTCGACATAGTTTATAAATCAGGTGCAGAAAATTATCTTGCTGACATGCTCACAAGAGAAGGTTCAGAATAAGTCAAAGAAATAAAGATGTTCAGACCACTTCACCAGCATGAGGCTTCTACCAGTTCAGTTCAGTCTAGTCAGTCTAGTCTAGAAGAGTTAGTCAAGTCATTGTCTGCAGTAACTGTCACTATGAGTTCTGTTTAGAATGTTTTGCTAATAAGTTTTTCATTTTGCCTTTAGAAGTAAAGCAAGTCATACTTCAAAAATGGTTTGATTCTGATGAAGCAAAGTGGTCATATACTAAAGAATTTCCATATAGGATTAGGCCATGGAGAGTCTACTATGCATTGTCTAGAGAACCCAATCCTGTATATTTCGGTTGTATCCAACAAACAGATTGGACTTGGGCAGATTATTTTTCTATCCATCAAAGATCTAGGATTCATGGTTCTGTAAAAGTCATATTTTATGCATTGGCTATTGACCCTAGTAGGAATTGGTGGAGTCCATGGTTTAGATTATTTTTGTTTAGGTATATTCCTAGAGATAGAAATATTTTTGATAGAGCTTTTACAGAGTTTTGCAGAATTTTTCATTGGGAAATGCATGTAGCAGTCCAGAATGATTTTGTTATAGAATTTGAATTTGTCCATCAGCACACTAAGGTGATTCCTATTGAAGAAAGTGAGTCATTCAAACTATGTGTCAGTTTCAAAAGTGTAATATCTGTAGATGAACAAGATCGACCTCCATATGTATATACTTTTCCATTTTTCTGTTGTACCATAGAAGAAGCACCTTATTGGCTTGATGAATCAGTTCCATATGAAGCACTTGCTCTTGACATAGATGCTTTGTTAGAAAGACAAGAAGATGAAAGAAGGGAACGTGAACATGACCCTGACTACGATGACAGGGAAAATAGTGATTGATTGTAAGGATCACTCATTTGAAATCCTTGCATATCTTGCTTTATTGTACATATTTTATCTTTCGGTTTCCGTGGGATTTGATCCGAATAAAAATCTCCACTGTGTAATTATTTTATAAAAGAGCTGATTCCGACCTTGGTTGTCATTTAGTGTAATAATTAGATTGGGTCAGATTTGGTCCCCATATGGCCTAGCCTCCAAGGGACGAGATAACAAGTGGTCGTTCGCACTTGCCCGAATCTTAGGTACATTTTCCTGGTTATTCACTTTAAAGTACCCTCGTGACTGGAATCTTGCATGATGGCCTATCTGATGTCTGTTTCTCATTGTCTCAAATATCCGGTAAATATTGTAACCGGATGACCTGCTAGGATATTATAAATATTAGCATTGCGAGGTTATTTGGCATTCGAAGTTTTAGAGTTTGAGCGAGTCGTGAGTCTGAGTTTGAGACTATCTCCCTGCTCTTCATCTGCGAGCATTCTGCTCGATCTGCTTGCATCATGGAGTTTTTCTCTAAGTTTGTAATATTCAGAGTCTGTGTTTGAAATTATCTCCCTGCTTTGCATCTGCGAGCATTCTGCTCGATCTGCTTGCATCACGGAGCTGTAATTTCCATTCTGTAAAAGTTGTTTAATGTAATACTGAGCATGCAATATGAGTAATTTGTGTTGAGATCTGAGTTGTGTTGTATATATATATATATATATATATATATATATATATATATATATATATATATATATATGTTGAATGTTTGCAATGCGTGCATCATATAAAAATCCCAAAAAATACATGTCTATTTTTAGTTACATCCGGAGATAACATGTCTCTCAAAAATATGCAAATGAAAGCCTAGGCGACTAATCAGCATGGTGCTCATGGTAGCATGTTACTGCCTGCACCAATCGCCTCAGTAAGCGATGAAGGCAACTAGGCACCCCTACGGTGTGCCTCTGATAAGCCATAGGGACATCAGCTAGACGAGCATAATCAGGAATCCCACGGGCAATTCCCTCTAAGTTTTGAACCATCTTGTTCCCCTCGCCCCCCTCACCTTGAGGCTCATAGGCGAGAGGGGTCCTCCGTGCGATCGGCAACATCCCGGCGAGCCTCTCTGGGCCAACATCTGCATACATATAGGATCAACTGTTAGAACATGCATGTATACCAAAAAAATCATAAAATTCATAAAATCAAAAAGAGTCTTACCCAACTCCTCATCCCAGTCCTCTCCTTCCGGGAGTGGAAGGTATAGGTCTCCTGTGAAATCAATACCGGCATAGGGCCAATCCTCTACGATGATCAACTGTCGTCGAAGCCACCAGAAGAATTCGAGTTGCCATGAAATTTGCTGGCCCCCTCCTGCTCTAGGCATCAATGCTGCCCATCGAGCCATCCGTGGCTCTCTCAAAGGTGGATCTGCGACTATCGCCCCCTGGCCCTGGAAGATAGGTAGTCGTTCTAGGATGAACGATACCAAGATTGACTTGTACCCAAACTGCTTTAGTTTGGCCTTTTTACATTTATTCAATCGCCATTTGATATTCATGGTTACACCTGTGGCCCAATCAAATAATGTCAGTTTCATACATTCTGACGCCAGGAGGAGCTGTGTTTTGGTAGCCTCATGCAGTGCCTGCGACCCCGCAACCCGCGTGATGGTATGTATCACCATTCTGAGTGCTAGATCAAGAACAGTGTGAATGTCAACTTTGCTACTACCTGATCCTATTTGTGCCCCTGGGCACACTCTCTCCATAACCGTCGACATCTTTTCACCAGAAGGCCTGGTACCTGTCATAATCGGAACTAGAGATCTACGAGACAACCCAATGATGAAGTAGACATCGGACACTTCAAGTTCAAGCACTTGATCTCGAAGCCTAAACTTCTCTTCATTCTCATCCCAGATACTTATCAAATATTGTAACAATTCAGGTTGTGCCCTGAGACATGGTGTCAAGAAGAATTTCTTTAATCCGCAATTCAGAAGAGCATCCATGCATTGCTCATTCCCCATTGCCATTTTTCCCTCTTCGTTGTGCTCCCTTTCTTTCCATTCAATCACCATTGTGGCTTTATACCTACATCAAATTGGTCATAAGCACATCATAAGATCCCTTGGGCATTCAAAAATTCAATTGATTGGTTCATTTTTTGTGAAATTTGAGCGGAATATAAGGTTATGCGGTTGGTGCGACTGTTTTACTGACATTCACGCCAGCTAGCGTGACCCATTTGCAAAAAGACCTCGATTGGCACGGGTCCGTGCCTCATACCCACGCCAACCGTGAAAGCCCTAAATTTTCAAATCCTCCCCTCAGGGATGCCAAATCACAATGGAAAACTATGAAATATGGATTAAAACATAGCTAATGGAAGCGGCCCTTCCCTGGGAAAGACGGGATCTGGAATGATGCACTGGATCGTCCACAATCGTCACCGCAAGATCGCAGGGAAATAACTCACTATCGCTCTACACAAGAGGTAAAAAGTAAAAAGTAAATATGTTTTTAATATTTGGTCATATTTATAACTTTTTGAAATCAAAATTAGGTTTTGGAGCTTGTTTTTCTGATATTTTATCATATTTTTGTCGGAAAATGGGTTTTACGCTTGCTTTTTGTGCAACAACAGGTTTCCACGTTATTAGGATGACGAGACGAGTTGCATTTTATACTTTTTCGGACTCGATAAAAACACGAAAAATTCACTACTGGAGTCATCTTTCAACTCTTTTCTAACTCTCTAAAAATGAAAATATTGTAGAGACGCTTGTCATTTTGAGCTCGTTAAATTAGCTGTGAAACGGCATCTACCCAGTATACGATTACCCCTTTTTCGGGCTTGGATAGATTATTTACGAAAAAGGAATACCCTAGCCTATCGCGACTAGGAGATTCTCTCAGATATAGTTTTCTACCTTTTCGGATCTGTGGGACTATCTACGAAAAGGGACTGTTGGAGTTTTCTTTTCCATTGTCTTTTCAAACTCTCTAAACATGAAAAGACGTCGAGTTCTTCCTTTGTCAGACTCGTTAAAAACTGATGATATCGGACTTCATCGTAATGACGATACTCTAGTTCCTCCTTCCTAGGGCTCATTAAATGTACTAGGTTGGATTTGTTCGAAGGACAAAATTATATCGCAAGCATATGCTATCCCCTTCAAGCTTGTTTCCAAAAATAATTGGGGTACTCGCCAGAAATGGTGGGGACAAATGGAACTAGTATCACTGTCGTGTTGGCAGTATGTCGCTCTTGAACATGGCACTTGTCTGCATTCATGTCGGGTTGGGGACACCTCACCTCGTTCTCTGCTTGCCTCTGTGGGTTTGGGTAATCCCTTTTGACTGCTCATCTGCTCTTTGCCACGTCGTCATGACCTTAGATCCTTTGATGTCAAATACTACCAAATCCAATGTCGTGCCGCCGATATTTTCAAGAGAAGTTGGCCTCTGCATTTTTCAACTACCCTCTGATTCTCTATTGATCTTGATGCACAAACATCATGTTCCTCCATCTCGCGTTGATGATGTGGGAAACACTATGGCCCACCTTCGATCAAGGTCACTTCCTATAGACTTCAGCTCATTATCCAAGAAGCTGATCTAGAGACTCCCTTCAGGTACCTTGGAGCCTGCATGCCTCAATGGCAAGTTCTTCTCATTCGATGCAAGGTTTTCATTATTGACCTTCGATCAGATGATTTTGCGGGTGTTCGATGCCAGCTCATTGTTCACATTCCGTGGATTGTACTTATAGTACCTTGAGGGCCATCCTCATTATTGGTTGTTCCTCTCATGTCTGTTAACGCCTTTCATTATTGGCTAGTAATCAGACAATGTTCTTGCATGTTCGACTTCAGCTCACTTATTCACATGCTCGAACTTTTACTCTGTTCGGGTCGAGATGGAGCGCAAGACCCTGGATTTTGTCTGATGAAATCCAGGATGCAGATTATTTGTGGATTATCATGATTATTTACATGACTCGTTTGATTGGATGGTTGCGACCATACCTGAGTCTACTTGTTGATCCTTCCTTACTGGATGGTTGCGTCCATACCTTGGATCCCGGTTATTGTACACTCTATTATGGATGGTTGCACCCATACCACATATCATGTATTTGAGATATCAATTGTATTTCTCTTCGTAGGTTTTCCGACAGTAGTGTTTTCAGTTGGACGCATTCTCATAAAGAATTTCACCCCTCTCTCTCTCTCGGACCTTATGCTTTGGGGGGCATCTGTTACACAGCATTTTGTCACCATCCATGCAATCCCTCGTCCCGCACATTGGAGGACTATTCCCGTGACCTGAGAAAAGTAAAATGACCTGAAACCACCTTCATGGCATCCTCTTGCATAAGGAAAAACATTCCCCTGAAGAACATTTCCTCTGAGAAACCCTAAAAACAAATGTTTTAGCCTTGGCGCGACTAGCCAGTTCAGCCCCCTTGCCAATGGGGGAAATCCACACTAGAGGGCACGCCAACTTGCGCCCTGTCCCTGTGTTTCACTCGCGCCAAGCTTAATAAGGGATGTTTTTTAAAAATAAATGGTGGAAGTTTGATTTCAACAAACTTCTGAATGAGTCATCGAAAGGAGTTGAGTGGTTTGGCCCCGGATCTCTATGTATAGGAAGTGGTTTTCCACCTATCATGGAAGCTTCCTTAGAGATAGGGCCTATCCCATGATTATAGGGATCCCAAATTCCTTTCCTCCATCTATAAAATCTTGCCTTCTCCATTAGAAAGCTAGCTTAACTTGTAGGAAGGAAACTATAGCCGGGCAACCTTTAAGAGCCACGTCGAAGAGAGAGAGCTTTGTCCAGATTCCCAACAAGCTTTGTTGAGACACGCTCCACTGTCAGCTCCGCCGAAGGAAGATCATAGTGTCAGAGCATTTGGTTGTAATCTCCCTTTTGTCATTTATAATATAATAAACTCTGATTTTGGTTCCATTCATGTGTTCGTTTCTTTATGTAATGCAATGAATTATATCCTCTCTGACTGATATATGGTTACATGCTTTAGATTTTACGTTGTATGTTGTTGTTTCCTTGCACGTGTACAGGTGTTCGGACGTGTTGAACGGAAGGATCGTGATCTTTCAAGCGAGGGATGGGAAACGTAATCTTTTATTCAACGAAAACTACGTGGGATTTGAGCTAGGCTACTTATCGCGATCTTTGTCTTTTTGTAACTAGGAACCAACGTCATTGCGTGACTTGATTGTTGCTAGACCCGATCTGGGCTAGTGGGATCACCTCTGTCCGCAGAGGAGATTTACCTCTTCAACATATGAATAAGGGACATTTGGGCCTTTTTTAACCCTTGGGGATGCTTAATTCTTCATCCTCCTTTGTTTGCCTTTGGAAGTGTTTCAAAGGATTATATTCATATTAACAGTTATGTTATTTTTTTTTTTAAATCTAATTTCAATGACTTTAATTGATCCAAATTAATGTATTGGAAAGCAAAATGATACTTTAAAATTTCAAAGGATTATATTTATATCAACATTATAATATACTTAAAATATGGGAAAAAATTTTCTCATATGTTTAGACTTTTTATTTATTTTTTTAAATCTAATTTTAATTATTTTAATTTATATGAATTAATGTATTGGAAAAAGAAAAAGAGAGATTAATGTTTGAAAGGATTATAGAAACGATAAAAGTTAAAGTTCGAGAAGACAAAAGTTAAAAGACTAAGGTTAAAGTAAAAGCTTCATAGGATTATAAGGTTGTAGTTGTTTCCTTTCTCTCCCAATTATAACATGACAAGAAGGGATTCATCTAGAGCCTATGGACCCCCTTCTTAATACGTTGGAAAGAGTGAAATTCAAAAGTGTTGCTAAAGTGAAATTCAAAAGTGTTGGAGCAGCTACAATTGTTGGGAGAAATTTAAAAGTTCATGTTTTAATAAAAAGTGAAAAAATGAAGATTAACAACAAAGAGATAAATATACCCTCTATTATTTTTTTGGTTTAAATAGGGACCGAATGTGCCTTCATCCTATGTTAAAGAGATGTGTGTGAAATTCAATGACTTTAATTTATCCAAATTAATGTCTTGGAAAGTAAAATGATACTTTAAAATTTCAAATGATTATATTTATATCAACATTATATTATACTTAAAATATGGGGAAATTTTTGCTGATGTGTTTTGAGTTTTTATTTATTTTTTAAAATCTTATTTTAATTATTTTAATTTGTATGAATTAATGTATTGGAAAAAGAAAAAGAGAGTTTAATGTTTGAAAGGATTATAGAAACAATAAAAGTTAAAGTTCCATAAGACAAAAGTTAAAAGACTAAGGTTAAAGTTCAAGATTCATAGGATTATAAGGTTGTAGTTTTTTCCTTTCTCTCCCAATTATAACATGACAATAAAGGATTCATCTAGATCCTATGGACCTCTTTCTCGAAAAGAGTGAAATTCAAAAGTGTTGCTAGAGTGAAATTCAAAAGTGTTGGAGCAACTACAATTATTGGGAGAAATTTAAAAGTTCATGTTTTAATAAAAAGTTAAAAAATGAAGCGAATTTTGACAACTGAAAAATGAGGCTGGCCTCTTGTGCATGACCTAACCCTAGGTCCCCCTGTTCTCGATGTGGGCTTCTGCGGGCTCTGCCCTCGCAATCTGGCTCACCAACGTGCTCCCCTCGACGCCATGGAGCAGGCGGTCCCTCCTGTAGGCCCATCTTTCAAAGATCAGGTCATGGGCTCCTCCCTTGTGCCTAACACCTCTTTTTCATGCGCCTTATCTCTTCTTCTGCCATTCTGAGGTCTGATCAAGAACTCCGTACACGCTCTCCTATTCATGAAAAAGACAAATCTGTCAAAGGCTCTAAGCAAGGTGCTTCTGACAATTGGGGGAAAAATAAGTCAGGGGATACGGCTTGCACCTCACATCTGTCAAAAAACCCTGACAGCCCAGGCTCGGACGTCACTGCGACAGATCAGGATAAGTTTCAATCAGCAAAGGCTTGTCATCCAAAAGCAGCAAAAGTCCCAGAAATAATCATTCAAGAACCAGACATAGAGGTTTACAGAGAGTACATGAAGGAACATGCGGTTATATGTAAGTTTATGGGAATCTGGCCCTCTGAAAGAGCTTTGAAAGGTTGGATACAAGCCAAATGGAATCCTAGAGGGGCCATAGAACTACAACTCGGTTCGAAGGGTTTCTTCACTGTATTTTTTTCTCTTCTCGAGGATAAGGATCGCATATTTGAGGGAGGGTCGTACTTCTTCAACGCGGCAGGACTGTACATGAGATTCTGGAAGGAGAACTTCATGCCCGAAAAAGAAGACTTCACCCGTGTTCCTGTATGGATCAGACTATACTCTCTCCCTACGGACTACTGGGCACCATCAGTGCTTCAAGCCATTGGAAATGGTCTGGGAGAATACATCAAAATGTCAGAAGGCACCAAGAATGGCCACTACATCTCATATGCTCGCATATGTGCCTATATTGATGTTTCTGGAGCTTTACCCAAAGCCATCATCCTAAACTTCAGGGATGAAACATGGACCCAGGCAGTTGATTACCAGCACATTCCTTTCTGATGTCGCAAATGCCACAAGCACAATCACCTCTTCAAAGGTTTCCCTCGAAATAAACTATCTGTCAAAGGCTCTAAGCAAGGTGCTTCTGACAATTGGGGGAAAAATAAGTCAGGGGATACGGCTTGCACCTCACATCTGTCAAAAAACACACTGACGGCCCGAGGCTCGGACGTCAGCTGCGACGGATCGGGATAAGTTTCAATGACAAAGGCTTGTCATTAAAAACGGCAAAGTCCCGGAAATAGTCAGATTCAAGAACCGGACATGGGGGTTTTTACAAGGGGAGTACATGAAGGAACATGCGGTTATATGTAAGTTTATGGGAATCTGGCCCTCTGAAAGAGCTTTGAAAGGTTGGATACAAGCCAAATGGAATCCTAGAGGGGCCATAGAACTACAACTCGGTTCGAAGGGTTTCTTCACTGTATTTTTTTCTCTTCTCGAGGATAAGGATCGCATATTTGAGGGAGGGTCGTACTTCTTCAACGCGGCAGGACTGTACATGAGATTCTGGAAGGAGAAATTCATGCCCGAAAACGAAGACTTCACCCGTGTTCCTGTATGGATCAGACTATACTCTCTCCCTACGGACTACTGGGCACCATCAGTGCTTCAAGCCATTGGAAATGGTCTGGGAGAATACATCAAAATGTCAGAAGGCACCAAGAATGGCCACTACATCTCATATGCTCGCATATGTGCCTATATTGATGTTTCTGGAGCTTTACCCAAAGCCATCATCCTAAACTTCAGGGATGAAACATGGACCCAGGCAGTTGATTACCAGCACATTCCTTTCCGATGTCGCAAATGCCACAAGCACAATCACCTCTTCAAAGGTTTCCCTCAAAATAAACTATATGTCAAAGGCTCTAAACAAGGTGCTTCTGACAATTGGGGGAAAAATAAGTCAGGGGATACGGCTTGCACCTCACATCTGTCAAAAAACCCTGACAGCCCAGGCTCGGACGTCACTGCGACAGATCAGGATAAGTTTCAATCAGCAAAGGCTTGTCATCCAAAAGCAGCAAAATTCCCAGAAATAATCATTCAAGAACCAGACATAGAGGTTTACAGAGAGTACATGAAGGAACATGCGGTTATATGTAAGTTTATGGGAATCTGGCCCTCTGAAAGAGCTTTGAAAGGTTGGATACAAGCCAAATGGAATCCTAGAGGGGCCATAGAACTACAACTCGGTTCGAAGGGTTTCTTCACTGTATTTTTTTCTCTTCTCGAGGATAAGGATCGCATATTTGAGGGAGGGTCGTACTACTTCAACGCGGCAGGACTGTACATGAGATTCTGGAAGGAGAACTTCATGCCCGAAAAAGAAGACTTCACCCGTGTTCCTGTATGGATCAGACTATACTCTCTCCCTACGGACTACTGGGCACCATCAGTGCTTCAAGCCATTGGAAATGGTCTGGGAGAATACATCAAAATGTCAGAAGGCACCAAGAATGGCCACTACATCTCATATGCTCGCATATGTGCCTATATTGATGTTTCTGGAGCTTTACCCAAAGCCATCATCCTAAACTTCAGGGATGAAACATGGACCCAGGCAGTTGATTACCAGCACATTCCTTTCCGATGTCACAAATGCCACAAGCACAATCACCTCTTCAAAGGTTTCCCTCAAAATAAACTGCCCCCACAAGAGAGCCCAACAGGAGCCAGGGACGAACATGGTTTCACCAAAGTAATAGACAAAAACAAACAAGGAAGAAGGAATAATGGAGGAAGGGAAACCCCCAACCATGCGACACAAAACAAGTATGAAATAATCTCACAAAAAACAGAGGAAAAGGGACAGCCCAGTAACTACATAGAATAGATCCAGGAACAACACAAGGAAATGGATACAGAAATGGAGAACAACGACAACCCTTCATCAACAGCCCAGGCATCACAAGAAGAAACAGAAATGGACTATACACAGGATCTCCCCACCTCAGAGGAAAAAGCTATAGAAGAAATTCTAATGGGGATGGATCTTCATAAGCTTTCAAAAGAGTGGACCTCAAAAGGATTCGAAGATATAACGGAAGACCACCTCAAGCAAATAGAAGAGGTGTACTCTCTACAACAGAAATTTCGAAAGAAAAGAGAGCACCAGAGCACAGGAGGGAAAAATCAAACCAAGGGCATCAAAGCGACTCTCAAGGCCAATCATCAGATCACTAAGGGACAACCTAGAAGAAGGGGCAAGAAAACAAATGAACAACACCTCCAAGAGCTAGGACTTAGCCTAATCAATGCGGGCAAGGTAAAGGTTCTTTCCTTCACTCCCAACCTGTTATTATGAATTGCACATCTTGGAATATTAGGGGACTTAACATCCCTACAAAAAAAAGGATTCTTAAATCCAAAATAATATCTAGAAAAACAGACATTCTAATGTTGCAAGAAACAAAGAGCAGCCTGTCAGAAATTATGAACATTCAGCAGGCCTGCTTCAGGAAGCAGTACAGTCACGTGGCCATAGCTGCAATGGGCACTGCAGGTGGCATTGCCACTTTCTCGAAAGAATCAAGGTTTCATTTGATTGATTCCTTTGCATCTAAGTAGGCCCTCACCACAATTATCCAAATCATTGGTACCAAAGAGAAAATATGTATCGCCAATGTCTATGGTCCTCATACTGTCAGAGAGCATCTTGCCTGGCTCAACCAACTAGAAAATTTTCTCCGGCCTCTGGATTTCAAGCTCCAGATCCTGGCAGGAGATTTCAACATGATCCTAAATCTGGATGAAAAAAGGCATGGCATCAGACTTCTAGATTCAGACTCTCAAGCATTCCAACGAATGATTGAGGACCTTAATTTCATTGACATCCCCACCAAAAATGGTATTCATACTTAGAACAATAGAAGACGAGGAACGCGTCAGATAGCCTCCGGACTAGACTGCTTCCTCCTCTCTAAAGATATTTTCCTTTCCTCTTTGGAAACGGAGGTTGTTATTGCCCCGCAGGCGGGATCTGATCATTGGCCGATCGTCCTAACCTTCCAGATATCTGAGCGCCCAAAAAATGCGCCCTTCTGGTTTGAAGCCTTCTGGCTTTCCCATCCGAAATTCCAAGATAAAATCAAAGAATGGTGGACCAAATATTTTCCCCCTCGAGGAAGCAAGATGAATGGTTTCCACCGAAAACTTAAGTTCATCAAGCAAGAATTGAAAAAATGGAATCAAGAAAACTTTGGAGATATCACTACGGAAACAAATATCATAGAGTCAAAGTTAAAATCATTACAACGAACAATCATTCAGAATGGGAATACGGAGGAAACCAAAAAAATATAAATGGAGCTCCAGAAAGAATGGGAGACCTGGGCTACTCAGGAAGAAATACTCTGGCGACAGAAATCAAGGATCCAATGGCTCAAGGATGGAGAAAGAAATACATCCTTCTTCCATAAATCTATGATCCAACACAGGAAACATAACAGGATCCTCAATCTCAGGAACAACCAAGGATAGATGCTTGACACTCATCAGCAAATAGAGGAAGAACTTCATCAGTACTTCACAAGCATCCTTACTGAAAGCAACCCAATCAATGAAGAGAAGATCAGGAAAATCACCAATCATATCCCAACCATCTTAACCAAATATCACAATCAAATGTTGTTAAAAAATATAACCATGGAGGAATTGGAAGAATCAGTTCAGTCAATGCCGAATGGTAAAGCCCCTGGGCCTGATGGATTCACCATCGATTTCTACAAAGCCTACTAGAATACCATAAAGGACTCTGTCTATGATCTAGTGGAGGAATCTAGAATGAAAAAATCCATTTTTACCTCTCTCAACGCAAATTTCCTGGCTCTCATTCCTAAATCGGAAAGAGCTGACTCCTCAGAGCAGTTTATGCCCATTGCTCTTTGCAATGTCATCTACAAGATTATTTCAAAAGTTTTGGCCAATCGTATGAAGCCTCTCCTACCTCTCCTAATTTCAGCACACCAAACGGGTTATGTGGAAGGCCGGCAGATCATGGACAGCATCATTCTTTCTCAAGAAATTATCCACATGCTCAAAGACCAAGGCAAACCAGGTATGCTTATCCAACTGGATATGTCGAAATCTTTTGAAAAGATCAATTGGAGGTATATCATACTTACGCTTGTTGCTTTTGGATTCAATAAAGAGATCATCAAGTGGATCATGGCCCTTGTTTCTGGAGCTTTCTTTTCCATCCTCCTTAATGGATCCCCCACCTCGATCATCAATCCCTCGAGAGGCATCAGACAGGGAGATCCTCTATCTCCCTTCCTCTTATCATTTTAGCAAAAGGGCTGGGTCGATCCCTTTCAACTGCTTCCTCCAGTGGTCTCATCTCTGGCCTTCAGCTCTATCCCCAGCTTCCACCCTCAACTCACCAGCAGTTTGTTGATGATACGCTCCTTATGGGCTGCCCTTCAGTTAAGGAAGCCCTTGCCTTCAAAAAAATCCTGGAAGATTTCTCTCTAGCCTCGGGATTGGATGTCAATCATGCTAAATCCAAAATATTCTTCCTCAACACCCTTGCTGCCATTCAAACTCATATTGCCCGCGTCCTAGGCTTCCAGAAAAGCTTCTTCCCCTCTAAATATCTGGTTGTTCCCCTCACTGACAAGCCTCTAGCCTGCTCGAATTAGGAACCTCTCATCTTGAAGCTCAAGAAGAAAATCTCCAATTGGACTTTCAGGGCCCTCAATCTGGCAAGTAGATTAATCCTAGTTCGTTCAGTCCTTCAAGCCATGCCCCTTTACCTCTTCTCGACCATTATGACTCCTTGCTCCATTTCAAGCCAGATCAGAACAATTCAAAGGGACTTCCTTTGGAGAGGAAAAGCCATCAAAGGTAAATGGGCTCTGGTTGCCTGGGATAAAGTGTGCACTCGCATTTATGAAGGAGGGCTTGGCCTTAGAGTTCTTGATCTCCTAGGTAAGGCCATGGGGGCTAAAACGTGGTGGCGTTGGCTATCTAACCCTTCCACCAATTGGGCAATGCTTTGGAAAGCCAAATATTCTCCCACAACCCCTTGGGCCTCCCTCATCAGGCTCTCGGGAAACCTTAAAGGTTCTCCCATGTGGAATAAAGCTTGGGAAAACAGAAAGCTAATTCAAGAGCACAACTTCTAGGAGATAGGCAATGGTCAGCAGGCTCTATTTTGCGCTGATGCATGGGAGCAGAGCCCTAGACTAGACAAAGAGATTTACATGCCAGCAAAAGAATAATTGGAAGCGCAAAACAAAATAAGATTAAAAGACTACTGGAAACCTACAGGAAGTTTTGAATGGAGGGACTGGGAGAATCTCAAACACTCTCTTCCTATCCACCTCCATCACTCCTTAAACTCTCTAGCTAAGGAGCTCAACAACTGGCAAATTCAAAAATAATACGGTCCGGACATTCTTCGTTGGGGTTCCAACCCAGCAGGGAATTTTAACATCAAAGAAGCATACAACATGCTGCAAAACCCCACCTCTACTCAAGGGGACAGTAGATTGAAAATACTATGGAGCAGGAAGCATTGGCCGAAGATCACTCTCTTTCTCTAGCTCATTATGCATAGGAAAATTCTAATGTGGGACAATCTCCAAAAAAAGGGTTTCAAAGGCCCCTCAGTTTGTATACTATGCCTCTCTGACTCTGAATCGACCAACCACCTCCTCAACACCTGCCCTTTTGCTTCCAACATATGGTCTTGGCTCCTGCTGGTTTTCAAAACCTTCGATCACTCATTTGACTCCATTCATAGCACCCTGGAAAACTGGCGCCCTGCCTTCTCTAGCCATCCTCTTATCAATCTCGCTTGGAACCTTCTCCCGGGCATCATTTGTTGGGCTCTCTAGAAAGAGCGAAATTCTATAATTTTCAGAAACCACTCGTCCAAAGAAGAACAAATTCTTAACAATATCAAGATCACTCTGAGAGAATCTGTCTCCATTGCCAATCTCCTCGATTACCCTCACCCTCCTTCCACGGTTGACCACAGAATCCTCTCTCTCCTTCATCTTCCTACCCCCCTCATTGATTCCTCTTCCCGATCAAACTCCATAATTCCCAATCCCCTGACTCTCTAGCACCCCCCTAACCAACCTTTTTTCAAGCTCAATTATGACGGGGCATCTAAAAACAACCCAGGCAGGGCTGGCTTTGGCGGTGGTTTTCACAATTCTCAGGGTTCTATCCTATGGATATACTATGGAAATCTAGGGCATACTACCAACAATGTGGCTGAGCTCCAAGCGATGGCCAAGGGTCTGGTCATTTCCGAGCAGAACAACTATTGGCCCCTTCAGGTCGAAGGAGACTCAAATGTCGTTACCCAAGCATGCAGGAAATTACAGCAGAGTCAAAGTGTGGCCAAAGTCTCTAACAGCTGGCGCCTCAACTGTATTCTCCTTTGCATTAATGCCAGCATCATGGAAGCGAGAGGGCTTTCGTTTCATGATGTTAGAAGAAAGGCCAATAATCTGGCCAACTACATAGCCAACCAGGGGGTAACCACCCAGGCGTGTCTCATCTCCCACGGATGGAGTGCTATCGATTCACCCAAAATTAAGAAGGAATGTATTATTATCAATAACAAGGACTTGCACAAGGCAGGAGTCATATCGCAGCCGCCTGATCCTCAAAATCATCATGACATTGTACTCAATTAACGCTCTGTTGATTGATTCGAGCGATGGCTTGTCCTTGATCAGATCGCTTTGGTACGCTCCCATGCTTATTCTTTACTCTCCGCATGACACCATGATAAATGTCTGTGTGCGTAACAAATGTTCTCCCACAGCCACCCAGCCTAAGCATGAGCCCTTAAATTCTCTTCACTCGGCTTCTTTTCCTCACTTCGCTCTCTAGTTCAACTTCCCTTTTGCTAAGTTTAGCTGCGGCCTCTCGGCCTTCTGCTCCCCTGACTTGTTTTCCCTCTGGCCTTTTGCTCCCTTGCCTTGTTCTCTCCTACTAGCCCTCTTCCTTTCGTGGTTTCGTTCTCCTACCATGGCCCCCTGCCATAGGCATCCTCCTCCTCCCATCCGGCGAAGCTACTCTTCCCAGTGGGAGAACCCCTCCTGTCACCCTGTCACTCGGGTGGAAACCCAGGCTCGCAATGTTGCTCGCTTTTACAAGGACAACACTCCGGCATCGGCCAGGGAAACCATGGATGACCTGGAAATTGCTACGGCGGCTCGTCGTCGGGCCACCCCGACTGAGACTGTGGATCATGAATTCCAATGGATTCCGAACCCAGGCTTAACGAGAAGCCAGGAAAACTTCTTCACACATGTCATTGATCTTCACTAACATACAAAAACTCTCCTTTCTATGGTGCTCCAAGAGCATAGCAGAGTCAGCAGACATATGGATAAGAAGATTCAGGCCCTCTCAGACAAGTTCGAAACTTATGTCAAAACCGTTCACCATTTAAGATTTGTTGACAGTTCTTCACCTCATTACGAATTGCTGAAGAGAAAATCGGGGCTTCATCAAAGGGCTGATGATCCTACTCTCAGGGTTAAAGTCGAGACCCCTTCAAAAGGCTCTCCTATGGGTGCTAGGCCCTCTCACCGCCCCCGCTTTGACCTTGAGGAAGGAACTCCTAAATAGCCAATCAATATAGATGATTTCTTCAACGACGAAGACTCGGTGCTGCCCCCCTCGGGCCTTTAACTTATTTGTTTTTCTCTTGTTTATGCTTGCCTCTCAGGATTTTTGTTGCGCTGAGCCTGCGAGCTCTTTGTCTACATTTTTCTCTTTGTTTTCGATCTCCCCTCTTAGTCTCCCTCCCCCTGTTTCAAGATCCCTGAGATTGGGATTGATCTTGCGCTCTTTCCAGAGCTGTGATTGTAAGCCAAGGTGGCTCTTTTTGTAACATATGTTTTATGATTAATGTGAATAGCTCTGCATAATTTACAAAAAAAAAAAGTTAAAAAATGAAGATTTACCAAAAAGATATAAATATACCCTCTATTGTTTTTTTGGTTTGAATAGGGACCGAATGTGCGTTCATCCTATGTTAAAGAGATGTATGTGAAATGTTATTATATTTAATTATTTCTTTTAGGGTAGAAATAATAATAATTAATAGATTTGTATAGATATTTTTATTATTGAAATTAGAATTATTATATTTATAGTAAAATGAGTGTTGGTGAATTCTCAAAACACTAAAGTATTAAAAGAATTTCTCACATGTCCACGTTACCAATTATGTTAACATTTTAATTCAACAAAGATTTCATATTTAACATGAAATATTGTATAATTTCTTTTATTTTCCATATAAACTTGACATGTAACATTTTCTTCAATCTCTTACTAATAATTTGTACCTTACATAAAAAGTTAATATAGTCATATAAATTGTCAATTGGGTTATGTTGGGTGCTTCAAAGGAAGAAATGAAATTCTCCCCATTCTTATTCAATTCCAATGAATGACATGATAGATATTAAAAAAAACCTTTATCATATAAATTATGCTACACATAAAATTATTAAATAATATATATATATATATATATATATATATATATATATATATATATATATATATATATATATATATATATATATATATATATATATATATATATATGTATATGAAATGGTAAAAGTTTTTATTACTATATATTTTAATTAAAAGTACTATAAATTATAAAAACTAATTAATATTTGAAATATGATATAATTTTTTATATTAATAAAATTAATGATAATAAAAAAACATTTAAAATAATAATTAAATAATGGTAAGGAGAATATATTTACTAATTAAATTTTTCAATGTATATAATAATTAACAGGAAGATATATTTATTTTGTATATATTAAATAATATGAAGATATATTTATCTTTTAATATTTAATGTAATTCTCTGCGGTCGCAAATTCACATTTCTTCAATCTGATTTCTCAAGTCGCTTCAAATTGCAAAGGGAAAGTCTATGCAGTCTGGGTGCCAATCGTAGGGCAAGTCTCTGCGATCTCTGTGGCCTTGTCAATCTATTCTGAAGTCAATCACTTTCTTTGAACCGCATCAAACTGTTGCATGTGAATTTCGTTAGAAGAGTGATATGCTAATATTCATGTGAGGGCATCTAACACATGCAAGCAACCTATGGTGTGGTTCTGAAATTCAATGAAGAATGATGTCAATGAAGTGGGAAGTTTAATTCTCTACGATGCAGTTCTGCGCCCAATTCTCTGTGGTGCTGTTCTAAGTGCCAATCGTAGGGCAAGTCTTTGTGGTCTCTGCGAGCGCAAATTCACATTTCTTCAATCTGATTTCTAAAGTCGCTTCAAATTTCAAAGGGCAAGTCTCTGTTTTTTGGGTGCCAATCATAGGGCAAGTCTCTGCGGTCTTTGCTGCCTCGTCAGGCTATTCTGGAGTCAATCACTTTCTTTGACCCGCATCAAATTGTTGCATATGCATTTCGTTAGAAGAGTGATATTTTAATCTTCACGTGAGGGCATCTAACACATGCAAGCAACTTTTTGACATTCATGAAAAAGTTATCATGAACTTGTTGCATCGCAAACCTCTAAATAGTAATTTGATAAGAGTCTTTGCGGTGCTTCACAAGACCAGTCTTTAACAATATCGTTGCTAGAGGGCCGATTACAGAGAGCGTGTTGCGGATGTTGCTACACGCACTATTGTTGAAGTGGCTAGATGTGTCACAAACTCAACTTTGACAGCAATTGATTTCAGTCTTTCTATGTTCTTTAAGCCAAACATAAGCGAACCCTTCACCTATCTGTTTTGATCTCTGCAGTCTCGGTGCGAATTATACAGAGATCGGCCATCCGTTAGCAGCGCAATTCATAGAAGAATCAAGAGCCAAAGATACAACTTCTAAGCAAGGGATATAACAATGGTCACAGTTATTTATCACATTGATCTCTGCAGTGATTTGTATCTCGGCAGTGGTTCATATCTGCACTGAGCAAGATCTATATCTACCAAAGACTCGGCCTTTAAGGCGCAGTTAAAACCTCAAATTGGTTATGCTTTCCAGGTGCACTTGTTCTCATCTACCCTCCTCCTGTTAAGTTTTGTTTTATTACAGTATGAATACATCCCCTCATATTTCTAATCCCCCCTCTAGCAAAGGGAGACCAAGTAAAATTACATTAGATAGTCTCTATGAGTACATTAAGTCTTTAGAAAGACAGAGAGAAAAGAGAAAATTATTTTAAACTAGAACAAACTGCAATGCTTGATAACAACCACAAATCATTAGAAAATAAAATAACGACACTCGAAATTGAACTCCAAGAAATGAAAGGTAAAATTCAAGAAATAGAACATAGTAAACAAACAATGATTGAAGAAAATGACACCTTGAAAAGCGAGATTAAAAATCTAGCTTTAAAACAACTACATAATAACTCAGCTCTAAATAACATAGAAAATAACTTAGATATTAAACCCATCAAAGAAGAAATTAATAAATTAATTTTTCTCGACCATGAGTGCCACAAACGAACCTTAAATCTTATAGTTGCGGGTATAGAAGAACAGAATAGTGAAAACAATTTAGAAATGGTTAAAGAACAATTAAAAACAAAATCTCAAATTGAAACAACCTATCTCAATGAAGAAATAAGGGTCGGAAAGATACTTCAGCATAAACACAGACTCATCCGTTTCAAGGTCAGTTTTCATGAACATAAACTAGATATACTCAGGAAATCCCCAGGTCTAAAAGGAACATGAATCTTTATAAATGAAGATCTCATTCCAGAAGACCAAGATGAACTTAGGAAATAATTCCAAACAGCCAAGGATGCAAGAAAGGTCGGGAAATGGGAAATCATTAGGAATAGGAAAGCTATTATTAGAGATAGATTCTCAAGCACGAGTGATAAATAGGGATTTGCATCACTCTAGATCCTCTTCTGGAATTTTCATGGCTTTCCATGGTGTAAAGGTCCTATGTTAAGTTGGATCTCAAGTGATTTTGACCTTATTCTCTTAGTTGAAACATGGGAGCATGATGAATCTAGGGTCCCTCACCTCGACAGTTTCACTCTTTGGTCTAGATGGAATAAGAAATATTCTCGAAGGGGTTTTGGCGGTATAACCTGCTATATAAGGAACAAGTTTTCCTCTCACAACTGACTTCATAAAATTGACCCCTTCAATCAATATAGTTGGATCAAAATCTCTGATTCTACCACCAATAGGATATTTCTTGCAATCTTCTATTTCGCTCCTATCAACTCTACATCCTATAGGAAGAACAACTTGGATAAGTATTGTCCTTTCAATTCTTTAGAAAAAGACATCTTCAACCTGAGAAATGATGGTAATATCGTTTTACTTGGAGACTTTAATGATATAACTGCTACTAACCAAGCCATCACGTTAAGAAACAACTCTAACCCCGGCCCCTTGTGGCTTGATGAAGATAGTAACTTAGCTAACAAATTCAAGATATAATCTGAGGACATTGCTGAGAAATTATTCGGCACTGAGCTCCTCAAACTTTGCAGTTCCAAAGACCTAATTATTTGTAATGGTATTAACAAGTAGCCCCTCTCCGATCAGATGACATGTTTCCATGCGCTTGATAGCAGTGTCATGGATTATGAAATTTCTGACATCCTCGTCCTCAACCATATTACAAACTTTGAGCTTTAATGGATTCGAGCCTGACTCTTACCACAAACCTCTATCTCTATCCCTCAATATTGCTATGCATACCACCCACATGCAGGAGACCAATGAAAGAAAAAGACACATTCGCTTCAATAGAAGTAAAGCTGACCTCTTCTTAAGGGATTTAGAGAGGGATTTAAGCCCCATGAATTATAATAATAACTTTGATCAAATTTATTACCATTTCACTACTATCCTTTCCAACACCATTAGCAAGTTTTCTAATGAGATTTCATTTAAAAAGTCTAATAGAACTTCCAATCTGTGGTATGACAAAGATTTCAAAATTTCTAGGAAAGTGATTAGAGACACTCCTAATGAAATCATTAAGCTGCAGAATATCAATATATACAAAATATCATCAAGAGGAAGAAAATATCATATATTAATAAAAGACAGGATTATCTTCTCCACCTTTCTAAATTTGCGCCCAAAATATTTTGGCAGAATGTTCTTGTCCTTAAAACCAAAGATAACCATTCGATCCACTTAGAAAACTCAGACAGCTGCCTTAATAAATTGTATCACTCTCCGGACACTATGGGCACCACCTTAATCACTCCAATTAAGGAGGATGTATTCTCTCTTAATGACATTGAGTCTGGTATTAATAAACTCGCTAATGAGAAAACTAAAGGTATTGAAGGATACCAAGTTGAGATCCTTAAAATGGGAAGATCTATCCTCATCCCTTATTTCCACAAGCTTCTCAATTTGGCTGTAACACATGGCTTCCCTTGGCTTTGGATGCAAAGCCTTATTGTACCTATATTTAAAAATGGGGACAAGAGTGTCCAATCTAACTATAGGACCATTATGGTTAGCCATATCCTGGCCAATCTTTATAGGCTCATTTTGGAGAAGAAGCTTAGCCTTTGGCTTGAAAGCCAGGGAAAAATAGCTAAAGGGCAAGCTGGTTTTAGGAGACATCACTCAGCTATTGACCATCTGGTCACTCTTAGAATCATTGCGGAGGAATGTCACAATAGTAAATTTGACCTATTTTGTTGCTTCGTGGAATTTAGAAAATCTTTCGACATTGTTCCTTAAGATAAGCTTTGGAAGAGACTTAAAGAGATCATGGTCCCTCCTGAGCTGAGGATTTTTGTGATCCGTCTCTACGAGACCGTCACTACCAAACTTAAGACCAATGAGCAGTGGTTTAAAGACATTAAATTCAATATTGGAGTTAATCAAGGGTGTCCACTATCCCCTACCCTTTTTGGCATATACATCGTTAAGATAGAGGAGTGTCTGGAATCTGCGGGGTGCAAGGGCACCGAGCTTTCTGGTGTTCTCATTACTCTTATCCTCTACGCTGATGATGTTGTTCTTCTTGCAAAAATCCATGATGACCTTGACAAACAGCTCCAAATTTTTCATGACTACTACTCCAATATGGGTATGATAGTTAATACCGACAAGACTAAAATCATGACCATTAAATCCAAAAGATCACCCATGGTAGTTTCGTGTATAATAACCAGTGCTTAGAGCAGGTTTCTTCGTATAAGTATTTGGGAATTGACTTCCCTCATCATCTCAACTGGAATTATAGCATCGAGAAAAGGATTATTGGGGGTTGGAAAGCTTATTATGAGCTTGAAAATAATTTTAAGTCGTTCGATATTTACATTTGGAGTGAAAATAGGTTCCTCTTTGAGACCCTTGTCACCCATGTTATCTTATACGGATGTGAAGTTTGGGGTTGCAGTATATCCAGAGAGTCATGGAGGAAGATTGAGATGATTCAAAAGAAATTCATAACCTACAACCTTAAGATCAAGGGCAATACTCCCTATCATATCCTCTTGATTGGATTTCGTTTGTCCCCTATTGAAAGTACGACTATGCTTAGATATCTTATGTATAAGAAGAAGCTTGACAACATGAAACCAAATAGGCTCCCTAAAATTGCTTCTAACTGTAGTCAAAACCATCACCTTTGCCTCAAGCACGGGTGGCATAAGGATGCCCAATACTAGCTCAACCATTGGGGAATTAAGGAGGATCTCAGTATGGGAAGCAAAGATAATATAAAAAATACTATTACCTCCAATTTTAAGGAAAATTTGTGGGAGGGTCAGGAGCTGGAGGGTAAAATGAAGCTAAGATACTATAAGGAAGTGATCAACCCCACCCTTGATAATCAACATTATCTCTCTATGTTGTCCAGCAATAAGAAAAAAATGAGCATCGCTGAGATTAGAAATAATTCCCATGAGCTTTGGAGTGAGATCGGATGGTGGTCTATTCCCAAGACCCCTTGGAACGATAAAATCTATCAGATTTGAGATTCTAAGCAGGTGGAAGATGAAAAGAACTTTTTTTTAAACTACCCAACTCTTACTCACATCCGCTCTCAATTCCCTACCATCCACCACACTTCCAATATTCTTGACCTATTAAACCAACCCACCTATAGCGATCTTGGAGTGCTTATTTATCTTCTCTTTGACCATAGAAACAAGATTTTGAAGAATCAAACGAAGATTCTTTCTAGTCTCTTAAGTTTTAATAGACCGCATTGATCTTAACGGACGTTAAGCATCATCATCATCATCATCAATAACAAATTTTATTTTATTTTTATTTTATATTTATATTGAATTACTTTCAAGCCATGTGCACTATTGGAGATACAAATTTAATTAGAAGTATTATAAATTATAAAAATTAACTAATATTTGAAATATGATATAATTTTTTATATTAATAAAATTAAATATAATAAAAAAACATTTAAAATAATAATTAAATAATGGTAAGGTCAATATATTTACTAATTAAATTTTTCAATGTATATATTAAATAATATGAAGATATATTTATTTTTTATATATTAAATAATATGAAGATATATTTCTCCGGATGCAGATGATAGTTTGGGGTGATGAGACGTCAGTCCCTACGCGACTCCCGAAGGAGCTTGCGTGGGGTGGCCATATGGCCCCCTGCACATTCATTTACGATGCCATTACTATGCCAGCTCGCATGGCATTTACTCATCTTGCTCGGATGTTACTTCAACTCGCTCTGCTCATTCGACCTATGATGGCATTTTTCTTCGGCTATTTGGCTTGCTACTGTGACAATTGTGGTTCCCCGCCTCCTCTGAGTGGTGCCTGCCCACGTGGTTGTGCTGAGCCTAGCGCTCGCACACAAACAAGGCACCGCTTGGATGCCTGGAAACGCTGCCGGGACACCATTTCTCTCAGAGTGTTTTATGTTGTGCCAACTCCCTTCATCGTGCTCAGTCTGCCGATTTTTGTAGGTTTCCCTCGCCATTTTTCTGCTCTACCTGTCAAAAGTACACCCAGCTCGCCTCTACTTCCATTCCGTGCCTCCGCCATATGATGTGATGTCGGCGTGGCTCTAGCCAGGGCCGTTCTACCCGCTCTCAGCCCTCAACCAATTCGAAATTGGACTCCTCAGAAGAAGAAGTCACGCGGGGTCATTACCCAGAGACGCACAGTATTAGAGGTCGAGCCCGCCACATAGAAATTGTCCATTTCGCCCAGCCTGCTCCGCCTCACTCTGTCGACCCTCCTAGTCATGTAATTCCCCCTGCCTCCCGTGGGTCTGCTAGTATTCCTCTGCGTCAAACTTCTCAGAGAGTTGATTTCCGCTTTGAATGCTCTCTAGATAGGCCCATTATCACTGCTTTCATCACTGTGACTCTCAGAGAAGAGTCTGCACACCACGGCCCATCCCCTGCAGCCTTCCCCCTTCCCACTCCGGTCAAGAAAGATGCCACGAGCTCGGAAACACCTATCGGTAACGTTCAATTTGCCCACGACAAAGAGCGCAAGCTGGAAGATGTCGCTGACAAGAAAGGCGTACCTAAAGAAGACATGGAAGACAGCAGGGATGAATACTAGTGCATAATTATGGAGGATCCGTCGTCCCCAGCTCATGTTCAGTGATTCTCTCGGCGTTCATCTTTCATTGGTACTTCCAGTCAATCATTTTGAGAATTTCTTGTTTATAGGTTTCAAGGCTCAGCTGAAAAATCTGAATGTTATTTTTAGCATATATTTCTCTGTTATGTTAGACTGTATGGACTTTAGGCCGGTTTCCCTTATAAGGGCAGCCAATCTACTTCTTAAAGGACTGGTTTCCCACTCAGGGCAGTCCAGACTTTTTTTGTACATCTTGACTATCAAGCCCAGTGTTCAGACTTTCACAGATGACGCTGAGGTAGTTTTGTACCAGTAATTTATATAAATAAAATTATTAATATTTAGAAAAAAAAAATATGAAGATATATTTATCTTTTAATATTTAATGTAATTTTTATAATAACAAATTTTATTTTATTTTTATTTTATATTTATATTGAATTACTTTCAAGCCATGTGCACTGTTGGAGATACAAATTTCAAGAACACATTCTCCATTTTCTCCATATTTTTATATATATGCCTTCTTATTATTATTACGTTTTTCTTGTTCCCTTAACTTACTATCAAGAAATTGTTAAGCTATCAAGAAATAGTTCAGTAATAAGCAACTCTAACTATTAGTTTTTTCTTAATTATTAATTAATAATCTCACGGTCTAAAAATCTTCAATCATCTAACATTCCATCCAATGGTGCAGACCAGTACAGAGTGTCCCCAAGGAGAGTTGTTTTAAAAGAGGAATGCGCTTAAAAATACAACAAAAAATAAATAAAATACGTATTTAAATATTCCAAAAGCAACACATGGAAGTTTATTTTTATTTATTCACACTATAGTTTCAATAGTTTCCCATTATATTTTTAAAGTTTCTATGTTTTTACTTTTTTTGTATTTATCAAAGGTAAAAGATGATATATTTTTGTGTAGTCTAATTTTTATTTTAAAGCTATTTTTTTTAATCAGTTTTGCTTGAAATTTGAATGGATTTGTAGGATTTGTATGTTTGAGTGGGATAGTCTCCAAATGAATTGTTTAAGGTGTTGAATCTATTTATGCATTCAAAAATACAATTTAACTAACAAGAAATTACAATCTCACAAAGAATTTGATCAGCAATTAAACAAGAGCCACGTGGTGGAAATGTCATTGCCTTAGCCCATGTGGCTCTTGTTCTTTTTGCATACGATTGCAATAGAGAAACGGTTGTGGGAAACTATGGATCAGGAGAGCATAATTGAAACAAATAATCTAATTTCGAATGTTTGGAACACTAATGATTATTGTGTGCATTATTGTCAAGAAATTACAATCTCATAAAGAATTAGATCACCAATTAAACAAGAGCCACGTGGCAGCAATGTCACTGCCTCTACCCATGTTGCTCTTGTTTTTTTTTGCCTAGGATTGCAGTAAAGAAACTATTGTGGGAAACTATGGATCGAGAGAGAATAATTGAAACAAATAATTTAATTTCTAATGTTTGGAGCAATAATGATTCTTGTGTGCATTATTGTCGTGAATACATCTTTCAGTGGTTTGTACCTTTTACTATGATAATTCTTTCTATATTTGAGAACATAAAGAGCAATGTCAATAAAATTTATTATGAAATTCAACTAGCCAAGTCACACATTGAAAAAGAGCATTTGTCTTCTTTCAAATTTCAATCACTTACACAGATGAAAACTATATAAATCTCTATTTTTTGTATTTTCATTTAGCTGAAGGTGCAAGTTGATATTTTTATTTTTATTATATTTCAATTATTGTAATTTTTAAAATAATTGTTTACTTGTATTATTTAGAATTTTTTACTGATATTATTTAGAAGGTTATTAATGTTGAAGATTGCAACAAGAAACAGTGAAGGAGGCATCCTGAAACATCATTCCTGATCCTAGTTGGAAAGTGATCACCTAAAATAGGTGGGGCCCACACAGGTGATTTTTGTCGCAAAGTCTATTTTTAGACATGTCGATCATATTCTATGAGTTGCAGGATGCTATTTGTGGATGGTTGGTCAAGTTGGAAAAATAGATTGATTTCTATTTTTAGACATATTGGGCGGAATCTATTTTTAGATTGCCAGTCTAAAAATAGATATGTCGAATATTATTAGCTCTTAATAATATTTGGACTATAAACATTATCTTATTCTCTTGGAGCACTTCAGTTAAGTGCACAGATGTGACACAGGAGCTGATAGAAGGAATTACGCTATTCCTGAGGGTTAAGTGGAGCTATTGCATGGAGACTTCAGTTAGAACTCATGTGACAGAGTTTGGTGGAGTTATTGAGGTAGTTGGTGGAGTTATGTTCAGTTTAACTTAGTTAAACATAGTTGAGCTAGTTGTATCTAGTCTAACTGATTGATATACTAGTAAGAGTGGTGTGAATTAATTATTAATTAATTCACTAATTATTAACTCATTAATCAACTGAAGAATACATCAGTTAACTACAGTGCATGGACAGTTCAATGGAGACCAATGGAGAGGTAGATGAAAGAGCAAGTGTGACTATCAGTTGTGACTATAGCGTTGCATTGTTTGCACCACAAATTTAGTAGAGATGCCTTTAAGGATTGTGTGAGCAAGGCTGGAGAAATTCAAGTTCATCCAGAGCCATTCTTCAGCAGGGATTACGCAGTAAAGGCTGGCAAAGATCGGTGCATGGATTTGCAAGATCAGGCCTGATTAGTGTGTAGCGATTGGATTGTACTAAGAGCTTGTGATAAGCTTTGTATGAGGATTGTTACATGATCTCTATGACATGTATTATAGACAGATAGTTGGGGTTTTTAGCTTCAGGCTTTTCCGTGAAAACAACTATGTTAATGTGTGTGAATTTTTATGGTTTCATGTGTGTATTGCAATTGCGTTTATTTCCGCATGTGATGATCAATGGTGGAATAGATTCTGTATTGTGCATGAAGTTAAAATAGTGTGTGATCAGGAGAATATTGGACATATGCATGCTTAGTGCATATAATTTCTACATGGTATCAGAGCAATATTGATCATTGGAGCAGATTGCAATTATTGAAACAGTTGAGTTTTGTGCTGGTGGAATTCGAATTTGCTGCAGTGTTTTCTTGGTGTCGAAGTTGAGCATTCATTGAAATGTCTTTCAACGGATTGCGATTGGAGTATGCCCTTAATGGAAGCTTGAATTATATTACATGGAAGGATAGGATGGAGGCGGTGCTGGACGATAATGGGTTGAAGGATTTCATAGATGTTGATATTCCTAAACCGGGTTCTAGCGATGCAGCCGCACTTGACGCATGGAAAAAGAAGGTAGCAAGGTGTCGAAGGATTCTTTTGGAAGGTGTGAAGGATCACATAGTGTCCAGCCTTCACGGTAAAGCCACTTCATTCTTCATGTGGAAGGCTTTGACAGAATTTTTCCAAAGCAGAAGTGACCAGAGGAAGTTGGCGCTTAAAGACAAGCTCAGGAAAATAAAAATGGAGAAGAATGACATTATTCTGGTATACTTGACAAAGTTTTTCCACTGCAGGGATGAGATTGGGAGAGTAGGAGTTAGTGTGGATGAATAATACTTGGTGATCTTGGCTCTCATTGAGCTTCCGAAGAGTTGGCATAGCTACGAGGACTCTGTCAACGGTCGGGAGAAACTGCCAGGATGGGAGCGACTTTGGTCAGATCTTGTGCAGGAGGAGATAAGGCGGAGTAACAGGGATGGATCTTCATCAAATAATGATGATGAAAAGGATTTTGCTTTGGCTACCAAAGCAAGGAAAGGGAAGGGGAAGAAAAATCCTTCTCAATCCGGTGCGGATGGAAAAGAGCGTGACATGTCCAAAGTGAAGTGTTTTCACTGTCACGAACATGGGCATTTCGCCACACATTGTCCACAGAAGAAGAAGAACAAGCAGGTTGCTGGAGCTACAGCTGGTGAGGCTCTTGCCTCGCAATTTGAGCTGGACTTCTCATTGATCGCATGCATGGTGTCTAGTGCATTGGGATCTGGGTGGTAATTTGATAGTGGCGCTTCCTTTCACATGACGGGAGATGTGAATCTTTTCAGTGACTTGGTGGAGAAATATCTCCAGTTGCATGTTGAGTTGGGCGACAATGGACGATACAATGCGACCGGCATTGGTACCATTACCTTTCAGAGGGAGTCAGGTAAACTCATTCTTTTACAAGATGTAGTGCATGTTCCAGGTTTAAAGAAGAATTTAATCTCAGTCGCAATGTTAGAGGATAAAGGGTATGATGTTGTCTTTAGTGAAGGAAAATTTTTCCTTCAGTACAAAGCAACAAGACAAGTCAAGAAGGTTAGGATTCGAGCCAAGAATCTCTACAGAATTGAAGTAGATGGGAATTCTACGGAGCTTCCTACTGTTGGGAAGTGTAAGAAAGACATGCAATTGAAGCTTGACAGGGAGCAAGATTTGCATGCAGGTAAGAGTGAACCTCGGGATGTGGAGCAGACACAAGATGAGGATCATGGAGTGGGAGCAACCACTCATGCAGAGAAATTTCATGCCAGATGGGCAGAGGGAGTGCATGCAGCTATACCACCAGGTGAGAGGTGGGGTGACATGCATGAGTAATCCCAAGAGGAGATTTCTGGGAAGGATTCATGGAGATGGTGTGGATCTCATGAATTGAACCTGGCTACGAGGTGCCCACAGAGCAGCAGTAGCATGATCAGTTGGATTGATGCAGGCATATCAAAGTGACAGTGTCGGATACTGGAGTGCGGTTCAGAGTTGACAGAAAGTGCAGAGTGCATGGGTGCAGAGTTCAACAACGCAGTGGGTCCTGAAGACATGTGCAGTATCTAAGTAGAAGTCGAAGACTTTGATGATAGATGCATCAGATTAATTGAGTTGTTTGGATCCTATTCATTTTTGGAAGAGTTGCAGAGCAGATGCATGGAGTTGCATGGCGCTTGAAAAGGTTGCAGGGCGAATGCATGGACTTGCATGTCGCATGCAAAGACAATCCTTTCTTGTTGAGAGGGAGTGTTGAAGATTGCAACAAGAAACAGTGAAGGAGGCATCCTGAAAAATCATTCATGATCCTAGTTGGAAAGTGATCACCTAAACTAGGTGGGACCCACACAGGTGATTTTTGTTGCAAAGTCTATTTTTAGACTATGTCTATTTTTAGACATGTTGATCATATTCTATGAGTTGCAGGATGCTATTTTTGGATGGTTGGTCAAGTTGGAAAAATAGATGGAATTTTGTTTTTAGACATATTGGGCAGAATCTATTTTTAGATTGCCAGTCTAAAAATAGATATGTCGAATATTATTAGCTCTTAATAATATTTGGGCTATAAACATTATCTTATTCTCTTGGAGCACTTCAGTTAAGTGCATAGATGTGGCACAAGAAAACACAAAAGTTAATTACGTTGCCTCGTAGGCGGCGGTGAGCGTACATGGAGACTTCAGTTAGAACCCTCCATGGCTGCAGTTAATTTCGAGTTAGCTGAGGTAGTTGGTGGAGTTTTATTTAGTTTAACTTAGTTAGACTCAGTTTAGCTAGTTGTATCTAGTCTAACTGATTGATACACTAGTGAGAGTGGAGTGAATTAATTAGTTAATTAATTCAAAAATAATAACTCATTAATCAACTGAATAATACATCAGTTAACTACAGTGCATGGCAGTTTCAGTGGAGACCAGTGGAGAGATAGGTGAAAGAGCAAGTGTGACTATCATTTGTGACTATAGTGTTGCATTTTTTGCAGCACAAATTTAGTGGAGATGCATTTAAGCATTGCATGAGAAAGGATGGAGAAATTTGAGCTCATCCAGAGCCATTCTTTCGTTATGTGACTGCAGATATAGTATTTCCAAAGTATTGTTGGCATGGGATTGTAAAGATCGTTCTATTAGTGTGTAGCGATTGGATTGTATTGAGAGCTTGTGATAAGCTTTGTATGAGGATTGTTACATGATCTCTATGACATATATTATATACAGATAGTTAGGGATTTTAGCTTCAGGCTTTCCCATGAAAACAACTGTGTTAATGTGTTTGAATTTTTATGGTTTCATGTGTGTATTGCAATTGTGTTTATTTCCGCGTGTGATGATCAATGGTGGAATAGATTTTGTATTGTGCATGAATTTAAAATAGTGTGTGATCAGGAGAATCTTGGACATATGCATGCTTAGTGCATATAATTTCTACAATTAATTAGTTTGATTTAAGAGATTTGGTTCAATTAAATTAATGTGTAATTGAGATATTATGTCATCTAACTTACTAGTTTGACCATAAATACTTCAATTAAGAAAAATTACAAAAAAATATATCATATATTATTTCTAAATATCAAATATCTTTAATGGTGTGCATTACTATTACAATACTAGCCAGAAATTTGGTGTAACTATATAAAGATATTATTTATGTGATTTCAAAGATTTTACAAATTATGTAGGTCAAACCCATTAACTATAATGTATTCAAAAAACAAAACAAAACAAAAACTTTCCACATGACAAGTTGCACTAAATTACCATCTTATAGATGATAACACAAGCATGAACTATATACAAACCATGTATTTTGAAGAAATTCATAAATGTTGGACAACTAAAAAAGTTAGTTAGCAAAATACACAAAGCTAGTTGGATTCAAATTCTCATATGATTTGATTGAATTCTCAAGCATATAAATCATGCATTTGGTATTTTAAGGATACTAAGCTGAGATCCTTAAAATGGGAATATCTATCCTCATCCCTTATTTCCACAAGCTTCTCAATTTGGCTATAACACATGGCTTCCCTTGGCTTTGGACACAAAGCCTTATTGTACCTATATTTAAAAATGGGGACAAGAGTGTCTGATATAACTACAGGACCATTATGGTTAGCCATATCCTGGCAAAGCTTTATGGGCTCATTTTGGAGAAGAAGCTTAGCCTTTGGCTTGAAAGCCAAGGAAAAAGAGCTAAAGGGCATGTTGGTTTTAGGAGACATCACTCAACTATTGACCATCTGGTCACTCTTAGAATCATTGTGGAGGAATGTCACAATAGTAAATTTGACCTCTTTTGTTGCTTTGTGGAATTTAAAAAAGTTTTCGACATTGTTCCTCAAGATAAGCTTTGGGAGAGACTTAAAGAGATCATGGTACCTCCTGAGCTGAGGATTGTTGTGATCCGTCTCTACAAGACCGTCACTACCAATCTTAAGACCAATGAGGGGTGGTATAAAGACATTAAATGCAATATTGGAGTTAAGAAAGGATTTCCCCTATCCCCTACCCTTTTTGGCATATACATCGTTAAGCTAGAGGAGTGTCTGGAATCTGTGGGGTGCAAGGGCACCGAGCTTGCTAGTGTTCTCATTACTTTTCTCCTCTACGCTGATGATATTGTTCTTCTTGCAAAAATCCATGATGACCTTGACAAATAGCTCCAGATTCTTCATGACTAATACTCCAATATGGGTATGATAGTTAATACCAACAAGACTAAAGTCATGACCATTAAATCCAAAAACATCACCCATGGTAGCTTCTTGTATAATAACCAGTGCTTAGAGCAGGTTTCTTCTTATAAGTATTTTGGAATTGACTTCCCTCATCATCTCAAATGGAATTATAGCATTGAGAAAAGGATTATTGGGGGCTGGAAAGCTTATTATGAGCTTGAAAACAATTGTAAGTCGGTCGATATTTACATTTTGAGTAAAAAGAGGTTCCTATTTGAGACCGTTGTCACCCATGTTGTCTTATACATATGTGAAGTTTGGGGTTTCAGTATATCCAAAAAGTCATGGAGGAATATTGAGATGATTCAAAAGAAATTCATAACCTACAACCTTAAGATCAAGGGCAATACTCCCTATCCTATCCTCTTGATAGAATATGGTTTGTCCCCCATTGAAAGTATGAATATGTTTAGATATCTTATGTATAAGAATAAGCTTGACAACATGAAATCAAATAGGCTCCCTAAAATTGCTTCTAACTGTAGTCAAAACCCTCACCTTCGCCTCAAGCGCTTGTGGCATAAGGATGCCCAGTCCTGGCTCAACCATTGGGAAATTAGGGAGGATATCAGTATGGGAAGCAAAGATAATATCAAAAATACTATTACCTCCAATTTTAAGGAAAATTTGTGGAGGATCGGGAGCTGGAGGGTAAAAGGAAGCTAAGATACTATAAGGAAGTGAACAACCCCACCCTTGATAATCAACATTATCTCTCTGTGTTGTCCAGCAATAAGAAAAAAATGAACATCGCTGAGATTAGAAATAATTTCCATGAGCTTTGGAGTGAGACCAAATGGTGGTCTATTCCCAAGACCCCTTAGAACGATAATATATGTCAGATTTGCGATTCTAAGCAGGTGGAAGATGAAAAGAACTTCCTTTTAGACTGTCCGAATCTTACTCACATTCGCTCTCAATTCCCTACCATCTACCACACTTCCAATCTTCTTGACCTATTAAACCAACCCACCTATAGTGATCTTGGAGCGCTTATTTCTCTTCTCTTTAACCATAGAAACAAGATTTTGAAGAATCAAACTTAGATTCTTTCTAGTCTCTTAAGGTCTAATAGACCGCATTGGTCTTAACGGACGTTAAGCATCATCATCATCATCATCATCGATAACAAATTTTATTTTATATTTATATTGAATTACTTTCAAACCATGTGCACTATTGGAGATACAAATTTAATTAAAAGCATTATAAATTATAAAAATTAACTAATATTTGAAATATGATATAATTTTTTATATTAATAAAATTAATTATAATAAAAAATACATTTAAAAATAATAAATAAATAATGGTAAGGAAAATATATTTACTAATTAAATTTTGCAATGTATATATTAAATAATATGAAGATATATTTATCTTTTAATATTTAATGTAATTTTTATAATAACATATTTTATTTTATTTTTATTTTATATTTATATGAATTACTTTCAAGCCATGTGCACTGCTGGAGATGCAAATTTCAAGAACACATTCTCCCTTTTCTCCATATTTTTATATATATGCCTTCTTATTATTATTACGTTTTTCTTGTTCCTTTAACTTACCATCAAGAAATTGTTAAGCTATTAAGAAATAGTTCAATAGTAAGCAACTTTAACTATTAGTTTTTTCTTCCTCCGGATGCGGATGTGGTGGCGCATTAAAGAGTCTCGGGCCTCTGCGCAGCTCCCAACGAAGCCTGCGTGGTATGCCCACATGGCCCCGCGTATTAAACTTGAAGGCGTTATTAATACGCCTCGGGTCGACCAATTTTACAGTTATTGCACCTCGGCTCTGCTGTATATGGCGGTTGTTTGGTTGATGGCCCTTGCTATGGACGGAGAGCAGGATGGAGGAAGCCATGGGAGAGCTCTGACTCCCCTGCGCAGTGTTTGCCCTCCTGGTTATGCCAATTCCAGCTTTAAAACGCAGACTGGGCGTCGATGCTGCATTCTAGCCTGCTTGGAGACGATACCGGGACTTCACTTCACCAACAACCCCTTCTGCAGCGTCTCCGCTCCATCTGGCGCCTCTGTTGAGTTTCTTGCAGGTACTTTGCTTCCTTTCAATTTTAATTTGCTCTCTCATGGTCGTTGCCCCTCCGCTCATTGGGCCTCTAGCTCTCCTGTCGCTTTGTCTGGCTTGCACCACCCCGGTTGTTATCCCTCTGCTCTCAGAGTCCCCGACCCCTCCTTCGGCCGGCCACGCCTGCGCCACCTTCTCCTCTCCATGCCTCGTCTCAGGTAGCGGATGCGCTGTCGGCGTGGGGTCAGTCGGGGTCAAGCCTCTGCCATTCCTCCCTCGCCCTCTTCTGTATTGAGTTCCTCTTCTGAAAGCGATGAACCCACTCCTCTGCCAACTTCGAGCAGAGGCAGGGGCAGAGGTTGCAGGCGGGGTGCTGAGTATTCGCGCAGTGTCAGCAAGGAACGTGGGCGCGCGCGTGCATCCGGCTGCGTTTCCAGTCAGCCCACTCCTTCTGATCCTTCTGGGCCTTCCTGTCATCCGCCTGGCCCTTCTGCTCCTCCTAGTCAGCCCATCCCACCTGGCCCTTCTGATCCTCCCAGTCAGCTCAACCCTCCTGGCAGAAGGCATTTGGGGTCCACCATCAGGCAAACCACCCAGAATGTTGAACTCCGCTTTCACTGCACCTCTGTCGACTCCATTATCACTGCTTTCATAACTGTCTCCCTTCGTGAATAAATCCCTCATCCTGCTCCCCCCTCTTCTCTCCGCGGCCCCTGCTCCAACCCCCCTCTTCAAATTGGGCCGCTTTCTGATGTTGAGAACCAGGACATGAAGATTGATAGTCAAGTGGGCATGGCAGACAGCAGCGACGACGATGAATATGGATGCAGAGTTGTGGAGGAGCCGATGTCTTCAGAGCATGATGGCTGATCCCAGGAGCGCACTCAGCAATCTCTCCAGGTCTCCTTGCTCAATTACTTTTATAGCTTTTGTGTTTTACTGTTTCAGTCGCCAGCCAATTTGGCAGATAGATGTTTTTAGTTTTTATGTTACTGTTTCTATGTCTTTTATAAACTTATGGCCGATTTCCCTATCATGGGCGGCTCAGATATTTATGTTTAAAGGGTCGGTTTCCCGCTATGGGAAATCCAGATCTCTCAAGAACAGTTTGCTGATCAACCCCAGTTGTCTGGCTTTCACAGCAGCAGCTGTGGCAGTTTTGTACTAGTATTTTTTCACTTAATAGAATTAGTCTCACTTAGAAAAGAAAAAAAAACTATTAGTTTTTTCTTAATTATTAATTAATAATATCACGGTTTAAAAATCTTCAATCATCTAACATTCCATTCAATGATGCAGACCAGTAAAGAGTGTCCCTAGGAGAGTTGTTTTAAAATAGGAACGCGGCCTAAAAATACAACAAAAAATAAATACAATACATATTTAAATATTACAAAAGCAACACATGGAAGTTTATTTTTATTTATTCACACTATAGTTTCAATAGTTTCCCACTATATTTTTAAAGTTTCTATGTTTTTACTTTTTTTGTATTTATCAAAGGTAAAATATGATATATTTTTGCTTAGTCTAATTTTTATTTTAAAGCTTTTTTTTTTAATCATTTTTGCTTGAAATTTGAATGGATTTGTAGGATTTGCATGTTTGAGTGGGATAGTCTCCACATGAATTGTTTAAGGTGTTGAACCCATTTATGCATTCAAAAATACAATTTAACTAACAAGAAATTACAATCTCACAAGGAATTTGATCAACAATTAAACAAGAGCCACGTCGTGGAAATGTCATTGCCTCGGCCCATGTGGCTCTTGTTTTTTTTTTTGCATGCGATTGCAATAGAGAAACGGTTGTGGGAAACTATGGATCAGGAGAGCATAATTGAAACAAATAATCAAATTTCAAATGTTTGGAACACTAATGATTATTATGTGCATTATTGTCAATAAATTACAATCTCACAAAGAATTAGATCACCAATTAAATGAGAGCCACGTGGTGGCAATGTCACTGCCTCTACCCATGTGGCTCTTGTTTTTTTTGCATAGGATTGCAGTAGCGAAACTATTGTGGGAAACTATGGATAGATAGAGCATAATTGAAACAAATGATTTAATTTCTAATGTTTGGAGCAATAATGACTCTTGTGTGCATTATTGTCGTGAATACATCTTTCAGTGGTTTGTACCTTTTAATTTTATGATAATTCTTGCTATATTTGAGAACTTAAAGAGCAATGTCAATAAAAGTTATTATGAAATTCAACTAGCCAAGTCACACATTGAAAAAGAGCATTTGTCTTCTTTCAAATTTCAATCACTTACACAGATGAAAACTATATAAATATCTATTTTTTGTATTTTCATTTAGCTGAAGGTGCAAGTTGATATTTTATTTTATTATATATCAATGATTGTAATTTTTAAAATAATTGTTTACTTGTATTATTCAGAATTTTTTGCTTATATTATTTATAAGGTTATTAATTAGTTGGATTTAAGAGAATTGGTTCAATTAAATTAATGTGTAATTGAGATATTATGTCATCTAACTTACTAGTTTGACCATAAATATTGTTCAATTAAGCAAAATTACAAACAAATATATTCTATATTATTTCTAAAAATCAAATATGTTTAATGGTGTGCATTACTATTACAATACTAGCCAGAAATTTGGTGTAATTATATAAAGATATTATTTATGTAATTTCAAAGAGTTTACAAATTACGTAGGTCAAACCCATTAAAAAAAAAAAACCCAACAACTTTCCACATGACAAGTTGCACTAAATGACCATCTTATAGATGATAACACAAGCTTGAACTGTATATAAACCATGTATTTTGAAGAAATTCATAAATGTTGGACAACTAAAAAAGTTAGTTAGCAAAATACACAAAGCTAGTTGGATTCAAATTCTCATATGATTTGATTGAATTCTCAAGCATATAAATCATGCATTTGATATTTCAATCTCCAACCATGAAATAGAGCCATTTTTTGTTGAAGATAATGGAGAATGTAATTTAGGAGAGAGTTGGTTCACCAGAACCTTAGATTAGGAATTAGTTCCTATTCTTTAGTTAAGTTGTTCTAACTTCCCTATATGTGTGAAGATTATATATTCATGGTTGTAATGTGATTGAAGCAGAGCATTCTGCAGTGGCAGTCTCCAGGTGGAGTCTCTCAACTGAGAGGTGCCCAGTTTCATTAATACAGTCAACTCTTGTATTTTTTATCATGGTATCAAATATCTAGGGCTAGTGAATCAAAGCCAGAGTGCTTTGATCCCTGAGTGAGTGTCTCCAAGGTTGGTGATTCAAAGCTAAAGTGCTTTGATCCCCCTGTGGAGTTTACATGGCAGAAGAGAGGCCCCTAGTTGTGATACAGAGTTGTGTTCTCTATACAATTGTTGATTGGAACTGGTCTAAGAGGTGAAAGGGCACTGATCTTTTGATTTAGCGCTGGTTCGAGAGGTGAACAAGCATCGATATGATCAAAGAGGCGAAAGGGCGCTAATTCAAGAGGCAGAAGCGCGTCGATCTTGCCCAAACTTACAAAAATCATTTTTTCAACCTATCGGCGTGAATTTCATGATTGGTTAAGCACTGGAGGCAGAGCGTGGTGAGCCTACGTGGAGCTACGTCGAGACAGGCTGAAACAGTTTACTTAGAGGTCGAGCAAAGGCCGAGAGCCTGCATGAAGGATCTTACTCATTGGTGAATATTTTTTTTATGTCCGCTAGTGCGGTGAACGTGGACTAGCAGTGCCTGTGAGCACACCATAGAGGAGTGGCCTGGACTATGTAAATTAGTGGATCGGCCTCATTGGCAGCAGATCTGACCAAGGAGTGGGTGTGCTAAGTGAAGGTGGTGTGATTGGAGGTTGAGCTCGAGAGGACACCACGAGTTGTGTGGAGGTCATGGAGACACACCGCAGGGAGAAATCCCTCTGCTCATTAGTGAATACTGAAGGAGGTCATGGCAAGAGGCCATTTGACTTGTTGTGGACACCATGGCAGTGGAGCTACATCGAGGCATACAAATCAGAGTAGGGTGGGTTGATCTGCGTGGCCCAAGGAGTGACTGTGTTCTTTGATCAACTCAAGAGATCAATTGTACTCATGGGGATTGGGCTACGACAATTTTTGAGAGCAAGGCCAGGGAAGATGCCAATATGTGGTTAAATTCTTCAAGAGGTTGTGAAATTCACACCTCCACGGAATTGTGGAGCACCGTTCCTTGGTGCAGGCGTTGGAATTCATCCTGTTTGCATGAGTGAGATCTCGATCTATGGAGTTGCGTGGAGGCACCATGGTATTGTGTAGAGGTCATGTCACGTTGGGTGATAAACACCATTTCGATTGTCATGGTATTAGCATCGCTATCCTTCCACAACTTTTATTACCGTGTTTCTTTTAAAGCAAGGATTATAATATTTTTTTCTAAAGAGAAAAAGTGGCTTGGGGCACATATTTAAAAGGGGTTATTTAAAAAAAAAAAAAAAAAAAGAGAGAGAGAGAGGATCTCTGCATTTTTTTAAGAAGCTTTTGAGATTGTCTTTGTTGGATATGGTGGTAGATCCGTGTTTCTCTTAGTTGTAGGAATTCAAATTTTTTTTTTAAGTGTCAAGATGAATAACCAAATGGTTGAGGCATACTTTAACGAGATCAATAAGCTCGACGGTTCCAATTATTCTAATAGGAAATTCAAGTTGCAGACTTTGTTGGAGGGGCAAAGTGCATGGGGGATCGTGAATGGCGCTGAATTTAAATCTACAGTTGCACGAGGTGAATCAGTTGTGACGATTCAAGATTGGGAGAAGAGGGAGAACACAGCGAAAAAGTTGTTGAAAATGTCAGTCAAAGACTGCATTATCCCTCACATCAGAGAGTGTAAATCGACAAATGAGATCTGGACAACCCTCGAGGATCTGTATGAGATCATAAACACAAATCGTCTTTTGTTTCTCAAAATTAAGATTCTTTCAATTAAAATGGAGGAGAATGAATCAGTAGTTGTGTTCATCTCTCGCATCAAGGACCTCAAAGGCAATCTTGGTGACATAGGGGAGGTAGTGTTAAAAATTGATCTGGTAATGATTACCATGAATGGTATGATTGATGACTATCAGATGTTTATCACATAATTGAATGCAAGAGAGAAATCCCCAAAATTTGAAGAATTTACCGAGATCCTGATGCAAGAGGAAGAAAGGCGGATGACCCTGAAACCCTAGAGTTCAGACCTTGATTTATTGGCGAAGAACAATCCCTTTAGAGGGAAGGAAAATGTACGACATAAAGGTAGAGGTACACCACAAAGAAAGCCACCTCCATCTCAAGGTATTTCATCAAATAGAAATGATTCAACAACCAGATGTTTCTATTGTGGTAGAGTTGGTCATAAAGCTAAACATTGCCGAAAGAAGAAGTTTGATGAAAGTCAACATAGACATAAGAGGCATGTAGGACACTTTGATTTTGATGATCATAATCATAACCTTAGACTATTTATAGATGATTCTGATGAGAATGATGAAGAAGATACATGGTTTTTGGACTTATGAGCTTCCACTCACATGACAGGTAATAAATAGTGGTTTGAAGACTTCAAAGAAACTAGTAGTGGTGCAAAAATCTACCTTGGTGATGATAGAAGGTACCAAATCAAAGGGTATGGTAATGTTCCTGTCATATTTCCTTATGGAAATATTAGGCATATCCAAAATGTGATGTATGTACCCAGAATAAAAAAGAATCTGATCTATGTTTCAATGATAACAGATTAGAACCTTAAGGTAGAGTTTTTTAAGAGTTATTATGTTATTAAGGATCTGCTGGATTATATGAAGAAAATTTCAACATGGATTCGAGTGGGAGGTCTTTACAAGCTGAATGTGAGAAGTGCGCCACACCAAGCATTGACACCATCAGGTATGACTGCAGAAGATTTATGGCATCAGAGATTTAGCCATATTAATTTAAATTATTTGTTGCTACTTCAAAAAAGAGGTATGGTCAATGGTCTCCCTGTTTTAAAGCATGTTCATGTTGACTATGAAGCATGTGATCTTGGGAAGATGCACAAAGATGATTTTCCTATAAATGTAGATAGAAAGCAGAGAGATATACTAGAGTTAGTCCACACTTATTTATGTGGGCCAACGCAGACAAGGTCATTGGGAGGTGCTTATTATTTCTTATTATTTGTTGATGACTGTACAAGATTCACGTGGGTATATTTTCTCAATAAAAAGAGTCATACTTTTGAATATTTCAAACAGTTCATAAGCATGATTGAGAAGCAGACAGGTAAATTCATCAAGATTCTCCGGTCGGACCACGGGGGAGAATACAAGAAGGCTGCTTTCATCAAATATTGCAAATACCATGGAATATTGTAGTAGTATATAGTACCTCACACTCCTCAACAGAATGGGGTTGCAAAGAGGAAGAAAAGAGCCCTTGTGGAGTGTGCTCACAACATGTTAAAAGGTAAGAATCTTCCTAATGGTTTTTTGGCGGAAACAATAAATACTGTAGTATATTTGAAGAACATGAGTCCAAAAAAAAGTCTTGAGTTTAAAACTCCATTTGAAGATTTATTAGGTTTTAAGCATGCAGTTAAACATTTAAGAGTTTTTGGCTCCAAAGCTTTTTCTCATGTTCCAAGGGAGGATAGGAAGAAACTAGATTCAAAGGCCATTAAATGCACTTTTGTTGGGTATTGTATTGAATTTAAAGGTTATAAATTGTTTGATCCCTCTACTCATAAAGTCTTTGCAAGTAGAGATGTAGTTTTTCATGAATAGGATCATGATGAAAACTATGATAACAACAATGAAGAATGGGTTGATGGAAGAAGGGAGTGATAAAACAGGGGAAAGCCATGAGCAGCAGCAGCAGAAAAAGGAAGAAGAAAATGGTACAGATGTAGTGGCCAAACCAAGTCCGCAAAGGGAAGATCAGAGCAGGTGTGAATCCACTCCACCACTTAGGAGATCAGGTATACAAACTCAATTGCTAGCAATATATAGGGAAAATGGTTTTATAACTAGCATGTTAAATGTTTTTGAACCCTTTAATTATAAAGAAGCCATTCAATATAATGAATGGAGGGTAACAATGAAGAGGAATATGAATCAATAATTAAAAACAAAACTTGGGAGTTAGTTGAATTACCTGAAGGCAAACAAACCATAGGTTGCAAATGCTATACAAGCCTAAATTTAAAATAGATGGGAGTATAGATAAATATAAAGCTATGATGTTTGCAAAGAGGTACTCGCAGAAAGAAGGTATAGACTATGAGGAAACCTTCGCCCCTCTAGCTAAACTAAACACAATCAGAATTTTAATTGCTTTAGCTACCAAACATCATTGGATGATACAGCAGCTAGATGTGAAATCTGCATTTTTAAATGGGGAGTTGAAAGACGAAGTGTATTTAGAGCAACCTGAGGGGTTTGTTAAACAAGGGAAAGAACATTTGGTCTATAGATTGAAGAAAGCATTGTATGGACTAAAGCAGGCACCCAGGTCATGGTATGATAAAATTGATTTATTTTTCCTGCAGCACAATTATAAAAGAAGCAAGAATGATCCTAATATGTATATCGTGTTTGATCAAGAGGGGCGAATTGTTTTGATTTCTTTATATGTAGATGATATTATCATTACAGGAAATGTTGATGAACTCATTAAAGAGATCAAAGAGCATATGTCACATGTTTTTGAGTTGAAAGACCTTGGCGAGCTACGCTATTGTTTGGGTCTTGAATTCTGGAGAGATTCAGGCCAAAAAAAATTGTCACGGGGTAAGTATGTCAGGAGTTTAGTGAAAATTTTCAGGATGGATCAGTGCAAAGTTGTAGCAGTGTAGAACACCAAACTTCAGAATGATGACGGTTCTAAGGAGGCAGATGCAACATTGCATAGACAGCTGGTTGGGAGTCTACTTTACTTTACTACAACTAGATTGAATTTGGCCTATGCAGTCAGTGTATTGAGCCAATTCATTTCAAAGCCTCTTGAGAGTCATTGGGTTGCAGCAAAAGGTGTCTTAAGGTATCTTCAAGGAACCTTAGACTTTGGTATTATATTTATTGATTCGTTTGATGTTAGATTGATAGGATTTTCAGACTCTGATTGGCCTGGAAATCTAGATGACAAACGATCCATAACAGGTTATGCATTCAGCATTGGGTTTGGGGTCATTGCATGGAGCAGCAAGAAGCAGAACATTGTATCCTTGTGTTCAGCAGAAGCTGAGTATCAATCCATGTGTGCAGCAACATGTGAGGCAGTTTTGTTGAGGAGACTTCTCCAGGATGCCTGAGAAGAAGAAAAAGATGCAACAGTTATCATATGTGATAACCAGAGCTCCATCAAACTTGAAAATAATCCGGTGTTTCAATAAAAAACAAAGCATATTGATACACAGTTTCATTTTGTTACGGAGAAGGTTCAGTCAAAGGAAATTCATATTGAATATTGTAATACTTGTGACAATGTTGTTGACATTTTTACTAAGCCTCTTGGAAGAGTTAAGTTTAAGTCATTTAGGGATATGTTAGGAGTTTTAATGAACCCTTTCTCCATTAAGGGGTAGTGTTGAAGATAATGGAGAATGTAATTTAGTAAAGAGTTGGTTCACCGGAACCTTAGTTTAGGAATTAGTTCATATTCTTTAGGTAAGTTGTTCTAACTTCCCTATATGCGTGAAGACTATATATTCATGGTTGTAATGTGATTGAAGCAGAGCGTTCTGCAGTGGCAGTCTCTAAGTGGAGTCTCTCATCTGAGAGCTACCCAGTTTCATTAATAAAGTCAACTCTTGTATTTTTTATCATTTTTTTAATTAAACTTTAATTATATCCTTTTTATACAAACCAAGATCTATCACTGAGATGCTAAAATTTTAAAAACTACATAGAAAGTATACAAAATATCTATTTTACCAATGGAAACAAGAGAATTCAAATTTGTTATTTTCAAGGGGTGGGTGGAAAAATAAATTCATTTTTTCTAATACATTCATAAATTCACTTGGGTGAGTCTATACTTATCATGGAATCCCAACACAACACATTCTATAGTTGGATTGTTTTATTTTGTTTAATGTAATTATATTTGAAATTGTTTATATATATATATATATATATATATATATATATATATATATATATATATATATATATAACTCACTTACCAAGTTGACTATTTTAAAAATTAAATAAACATCATTAATAATGTGCAGATTTTAAAATGGTCATTATTTAGCTATGAGACGAGGAAAATATTGCTTAATCAAATGCAACCTTTCATTATAATATAGAGATTTTATAATTTTAATTTTTAGTATTAAAATTATTCAAGTGAAAAAAAAAATTAAAAAATAAATAAATAAAAAATAAAAAATAAAATAAAATGTATCCATAGCTACGTTTTTAATTTGAACTAGCAATTTTATTTTTTATTTCATTTTTTATTTTTATTTTGTAAAGTTAATTGTTAAAAACATGCATGTATCTTTAGAGAAACATATATTCAAATTTTTAAAAGAAATAAAGTATATGCATATCTATGAACTAAATCATTTTACCTTTATCTTAAATACAAATCTATGGAATATAAAGAAAGATCAAATTTGCTAACAAATTTGCTAATTTGCTAATATATAGATTTAAATTTAAAATATATGTAAATTAATTTTATATGTAGAAATTATACAAATAATATGTATACCAATGGATTCAATCTGATCATTCAATATACTATAGCAAGATACCGAATCCTTCTACAATTAATTTGAGAAAATTAAACACGATTGCACAATCACACCAAGTAAGAGAAAGAAGCAAATCAATCCACAACACAGATATTTTTCCTGGGGAAAGTTTGCTGCTCAAAACCCCTCTATCTCTATTGTATAATGAACCAAGGAATCATGAAACAATGCAATGCACTCTTCCCACAAGAGTCTAATGCACTATCTTGACTGTCTCACACTGATCCAGACAAAATTGGTCCAACACTTAGCCAATTCTTAGTCTGTCTTCAGCCTGCCTCATAATTAGTCTTCCTTGACTGCGCAATACATCATGGGCATCCTATGGTGTAAATAATTGCACCTAGGCAATTTGCTAAGATACAACTCATAGATAACTTCCCTTTAAAAAATAAAAATAAAAATGAAAAATGTATCCATAGCTACGTTTTTAATTTGAACTAGCAATTTTATTTTTAACTTCATTTTTCATTTTTATTTTGTAAATTTAATTGTTAAAAACATCCATGTATCTTTAGAGAAACATATATTCAAATTTTTAAAAGAAATAAAGTATATGCATATCTATGAACTAAATCATTTTACCTCTATCTTAAATACAAATCTATGGAATATATAGAAAGATCAAATTTGCTAACAAATTTGCTAATTTTCTAATATATAGATTTAAATTTAAAATATATGTAAATTAATTTTATATTTAGAAATTATACAAACAATATGTATACCAATGGATTCAATCTGATCATTCAATATACCATAGCAAGATACTGAATCCTTCTACAATTAATTTGAGAAAATTAAACACAATTGCACAATCACACCAAGTAAGAGAAAGAAGCAAATCAATCCACAACATAGATATATTTCCTGGGGAAAGTTTTCTGCTCAAAACCCCTCTATCTCTATTGTATAATGAACCAAGGAATCAATACAATGCACTCTTCCCACAAGAGTCTGATGCACTATCTTGACTGTCTCACACTGATCCAGACAAAATTGGTCCAACACTTAGCCATTTCTCAGTCTGTCTTCAGCCTGCTTTATAATTAGTCTTACTTGACTATGCAATACATCATGGGCATCCTATGGTGTAAATAATTGCGCCTAGACAATTTGCTATAGATACAACTTATAGATAACTTCCCTTTAACCTCTTTCTCAATTGGGTCTTCATCAGAACTAACATGCATGTATCTATTAATAGTAAATCATCAATCACTTGACAGATCACCGCATGTGAATTAAATCTGATTTAATTCACTTGAGCTCTCACTAGTGCAACAATCAGTTACAACTAGCTAAATTGATTTTAACTCAATTAATTTAGTTAACTAATTTCTCATGCGTTAAACTAATACACTAATTGCAACTTGGACTCCAAAACAAATAGAGCCCAGAGAATAATTGAAGAGCTCGACTCTAAAACAAATAAAGCCTACCTCAGTAAATATTCATGCTAGGTAAACCTTTTCTCCTTGGCCACCTTGAACCGAAAACCCGAAAGAAGTGTTGGTATATCTCGTCTCCTCTCTTTGGCAGGATTGAAAGTAGTTTCAGTTCTTACATATCCATGGATGGAGAGACTTATGTGCTTGAACACATATCTATAGATCATGAGCAAGGCGGTATGTTGCAAGCAAATCTGTTTGCAAGAATGCATATGAATAAGCTTCCTCAGGTTGGAGAAAAGAGACCTAAACCAACAACAAGAAGAAAACCTTCCTAAAATATGTGGATATGGGCGGAAAATCAATGCGAATGACATCTATAAAGGTGCTTACTGTAATTCTAGTTTCTTAGCTGCTTGAAAACACATTATAAAGAAAAATCCAGTCCCCCACCTTTTTTTGACCTCATGAGCTAAAACCAACAAGCTATTCAACAGAAAGGGGTCTTGTATTCTATGTGCACGAAAGGCATTGCAATTAAATTGGGAGAGTTTGCACCTAGTTTTTTTATGGCTGCACTAAGCAGAAATTTGAGCAATTCCATTGCGGGCCTTTCCAATATCACAACAATCTTCAGATTTAATAGAAGGCCTGGGTTATGCCCCTCAACTATGACCGCTAGCAATTAACATGTAAGGATCGTACCCAATGGAAAAACTATTTTGTCGAATGATTCACTGCTCTTCATGAATATACTGTGACAAAACATGTTCTGCATAAGCAATGAAACGACCAACTTTTGGGTTCAAATTCAACTGTTTTTTAGACAGAATCGTTAAGTGTATACTATTTTAGTTTTTGCATAAACAAAGGTAATACACACATATGTCCTTCTGTGGATTTTTTCTTCTCTTTTTTTTCAGAAGAAAAAAAAACGTTGTATATATTAGAAAATATATGACAGTACATGTTCAACCATACATTCTCAAACTGTTAATTAAAACAGCGAGAAAACCCCATATACCAAATACATCCAGAATACACTTCTGTAGAGAAGTGATTCGATGTTCATGGCCAACAATAACGGGTAGTATAAAACATACCCACGAAATCATCCCTGCGTACATAGAAAAGAAACGTCCAGAGAAAATACAGCAGCATCATAATCATGACAATAATGACTAAAAGATAACTGAAAATGAAAGAGGACAAACAAAAAGGTGAATTCCAAAGTGTCTTCCATGGCTGAAAAGAGGCAGTTTCGCTTGTGCAAACACCAACCAGGCACACTTGAAAACTTGAACGAGATCGAAATCCTATTGTAGTGCCCAAACCCTTGAAATATAACTAGCTCGCTTGTAATAGATTTATTTAGTTCATGAAAACTATAAAAGATGAAAATTTCAGGGTTTTTGTGTTTTCTGAAGTCGTTTAAGGTTTATGGCAATGGAATTTGTTCTGGGGGTTTGAATTCAAAATGCCCGTAAAAACTTTCGTTTGAGTGAATTTGATTTATGCAGACAAATATTCTGCATAAATTATGTCTACATAGTCTGAAAAAATAATAATAATAATAAATAAATAGATAAATAATAAAAAATAATAATAATAATAATAATAATTAAAAAAAATTAAAATTAAAATTAAAAAATAAATAAATAAATAAAATTGTTTTCAATTTTTTTCAAATTGCACCACAAAGCTCTGAACAATTAGTCAAAAAATATAGACAAATTGCTTGTTTTTTTTTTTTTCAGAAGGAAAAAAACACTGTATATATTAAAAGAAATATAGACAAATTGCTTGTTTTATCTATACTATCAAATATAGCAACCATCAAAGCGATGGATGGTACCAAATTCAATAACTATCCAAGCAATGGATGGTACCATAAGCAATTATCTATGGTAATAAAGTTTGACTCAAATCATGTGATAAATGCCTTTACGCAATTTAGAAAACTATATTCCATTTAGCAACCATCGAATAATCTTGAAGTGATACTTTTTAATGGCTCTAAAGTTTGATTAATTCCATTTATCGATGACTTTTCTATAACATAATGCAAAATCTTTTTTATGAAACAAAGGAATCCCTTTCACTTGAGTACGGAAGTTAAAAATAGAAGCTTTGCACTGAAAATTCTGAATTTCAAAGAGGAAACTAAAAACATAGAGAAATCCTGCTTCGAAAGATAGAGACTTTAAACGCGCTAATTTAAACAGTTAAAATGCATTACAGTAGTTAGTTTATGATGCATACCCAAAACAATAGCTTTAGAATCGCTGCAAGTTTTGTCCAGCAATTCGCTCTTTCCAGTTCTTTATTGAGAAACACCTGCATCCAATCGATATTTTTGTATGAACACTGCCAATCAAAGTAGTAGTAGCAGAAAGAAAATCGCACAGAATAAGAAAAACATACTCAATTACCCGATGTCTAGATAGGATGAGTTCTCCAACGAGACAATAAATGAAATTACTACGGCTATGAAAGTTGGATATTATGTCACATAAAAGAAAAAACCAAAATAACCTTCGCATTAGCATCTTATCTACCTAGACATTGATTTCACAGTGAATGGCAACAAATATTTTTTTAAACGCTAATGCTTGAATCGATCAAATTGCGTCGATTATACCTATCTTTTTCTTAAAGTTTTTCACTATGAAATCCACCACCAAGGATTTGCAGATCTATGCGTTAATGGATGGTGTGACAACATTGTCTTTCGCAAATGCACCAAAGACGCTATCATGGAAGCACAGTAAATGAAAGCACGATAGTTGTGAAAGTTGGTTATTATGTCACAAAAGAAAAAACCAAAATAACCTTCACGTTGGCATCTTATCTACCTAGGCATTGCTTTCACAATGAATGGAAACAAATATTTTTTTAAACGTTAATGCGTCAATTGATCAAATTGCGCGAGTTATACCTATCTGGTTCTTAAAGATTTTTATTATGCAATCCACTACCAAGGATTTGCAGATCTATGCGCTTTTGTTTTTCCACAGAAAAAATAATAATAATAATAATTAATTAATTAATTAATATATATATATATATATATATATATATATATATATATATTAAAAAAATATTAAAAATATTAAAAAAATAAATAAATAAAATTCGAACTTTTTATAACTAATCACAAAATATCATCACAAATGTCGCAACATTCCATATGAATTCATCGCCCATAGAGTAGGGCCAAACCAAGAGATGCGTCCAAAATCGGACGGAGCTCAAAAAAACCACTGCCCGTGAACCACTACCCATGACTAGGGAAAGTTCACGTCAGTGGGAGCTAGAACATCAACATGAGATCAACATTAACTAGAAGGGCCTCCATATTTGGAGAAACACCCTACATAAAAATTTAAAAATTAAATAAATTAAATAAATAAATAAATTTTGTTTTCATTTTTTTTCAAATTGCACCACAAAGCTTGAACAATTAGTCAAAAAATATAGACAAATTGCTTGTTTTATCTATACTACCAAATGTAGCAACCATCAAAGCAATGGATGGTACCAAATTCAGTAACTATCCAAGCAATGGATGGTACCATAAGCAATTATCTATGGTAATAAATTTTGACTCAAATCGTGTGATAAATGCCTTTACACAATTTAGAAAACTATATTCCATTTAGCAACCATCGAATAATCTTGAATAAAAAAAATAAAAAAATTGTTTCCATTTTTTTTCAAATTGCATCACGAAGCTCTGAACAATTAGTCAAAAAATATAGACAAATTGCTTGTTTTATCTATACTACCAAATGTAGCAACCATCAAAGCAATGGATAGTACCAAATTCAGTAACCATCCAAGCAATGGATGGTACCATAAGCAATTATCTATGGTAATAAAGTTTGACTCAAATCGTGTGATAAATGCCTTTACGCAATTTAGAAAACTATATTCCATTTAGCAACCATCGAATAATCTTGAAGTGATACCATTTTAATGGCTCTAAAGTTTGATTAATTTTCTTTATTGATGACTTTTCTATAACATAATGCAAAATCTTTTTATGAAACAGAGGAATCCCTTTCACTTGACTACGAAAGTTAAAAATAGAAGCTCTACACTGAAAATTCTGAATTTCAAAGAGGAAACTAAAAACATAGAGAAATCCTACTTCGAAAGATAGAGACTTGAAACCCGCTAATTTAAACAGTCAATCTACATTACAGTAGTTAGTTTCTGATGCATACCCAAAACAATAGTTTTAGAATCGCTACAAGTTTTGTCCAGCAATTCACCCTTTCCAGTTATTTATTGAGAAACACTTGCATCCAATCAGAGTATGAACACTGCCAATCAGAGTAGTAGTAGTAGAAAGAAAATCGCGCAGAATAAAAAAAACATACTCAATTACCCGATGTCTAGATAGGATGAGTTCTCCAACCAGACAAGAAATGAAAGCACTGTGGCTATGAAATTTGGATATTATGTCACAGAAAAGAAAAAACCAAAATAACCTTTGCATTAGCATCTTATCTACCTAGACATTGATTTCACAATTAATGGCAACAAATATTTTGTTAAACGCTAATGCTTGAATCGATCAAATTGCATCGATTATACCTGTCTCTTTCGTAAAGTTTTTTACTATGCAATCCACTACCAAGGATTTGCAGATCTATGCGTTAATGGATGGTGTGACAACATTTTCCTTCGCAAATGCATCAAGGACGCTATTATGAAAGCACAGTAAATGAAAGCACGATGGTTGTGAAAGTTGGTTATTATGTCACAGAAAAGAAAAAACCAAAATAACCTTCGGGTTGGCATCTTATCTACCTAGGCATTTCTTTCACAATGAATGGAAACAAATATTTTTTTAAACGTTAATGCCTCAATTGATAAAATTGCGCCCATGAACTACTGCCCATGACCAGGGAAAGTGTAAACATCATGTCAGTGGGAGCTACAACATCAGCATGAGATCAACAATAACTAGAAGGGCCTCCATATTTGGAGAAACACCCTACAACAAAATCCACAAAAATATATATACACAGGCCTCTCAAAAGAGAAAACAACCCACCCATAGTCCAGAAATAAGCAGTATGTGTCGAAAATATTAACCATAGCAGAATAAGTTTTTTAGAGTAGAATATACATTCAGTTCAAAGTAAAATAAAATATTTGTACTAAGAAGCCTCCAAGATATATAACATGGCTAGAGGAAAACTAAATAATTGCATGCATATGAAGAAAAAAGAGCAGCAATCAGCATTGTCTAGTGTCCGACACACAGACCACCATGTCATTCTTCTCCTCTATTTTCTAGTGCCCGGATCTTGTCGAAGACCATTTTTAGACAAATGGTCAGCATCCCTGTTGCGTTCCCTGTATATATGGCATACATAAATGAATATAAAATGTTTTTTTAGAGCCTATATTTATTCAAGAATAGGAAGTAATTAAAAGTTTTGACATCTCTGAGAGTTAAACCAGTTTATGACATTCAGAGAATCCCCAAAGATTTGGATCGAGTCAATGCCCAGATGAATAAGCCAACAAATAAGAATTTTTAGCATTTGTAGTTTAGAAAAGTTGTTTGTGCCATCACCAAGACCCACAGAAGCAGCCAAGGAAGAGTTGTGATTTTGTGAATAATCATATCAACACCACAGGAACCATGTTGTGCAACCCCGTCAAAATAGGCCCAGGGAATTTCATAATAAATAACCTGGATTCTAACCCTCCTAGGAATATTTGAGATGTTGGGCGAGGGTGAGAAAGATAATATAGTAGTGCACTTTGTAGCCATAAGAGTGGAAGATGTAAAAGTATCCATAAAAACACCTTTATTTCTGGCAAGCCATATACCCCAAGAGATAATGAGAGGGATACATTTGTAAACCTAATCTTTACAATTTTCCCACTAATCTTTCCATGCCTCACAACAATTGTCACCTCTCCAGCTACCATCAATGTTGCATAGTGCCAAATTGAAATCCCATACCTTCTTGGAGATGGTAAATGAAAGGAATAGATGGTCAATAGTATCCTCGGCCTCTTTGCATAGGCAACACCAGCCAGGACGATACATAAACATCTTTTGGAGAATATCCCAAGTGGGGACCTTCATCATCAAGATGCACCAGAAGAAGATTTTAGTTTTATATTCTAATTTACAATGGATGTTGATTTTTGTATTGCAGCACGCTGTGCTCACGTCCAAATTTTGAGGAAGGACTAGAGTTCACCTGACCTACAAGACCCAGAAATGGATTTGGGAAATTTCATCTGGTTTAGGAGATATTAAATTAATTAATTATTTTAATGTATTTCCTAAGTTAAAACTTAGGAAAATAAAATAATTAAAGTGAATTTAATTAAACATGTGATGAAATTATCTTAAGTCACACGGATCAAGCTTTCCTTTAATCTTAGCCATTGATTAAAGATCTCAACGGGTCATTTTTAATAATATAAAAGTGTATAAAGGAAAGGTTTGGGGTCATTTAAAGATGTTGTGAGAGAGAACCGAAGCTGCTCGACTTTAGGCTATTGCAGACACCATCGTGGCGATGTGCACGCAGAGAGGGGAATTTAGACTAAGGGGATGATCTGATCCCAGGGTCTAGAATACACAAGAGTCAGAGAATAGATCAGCTCAAGGAGAGCGCAGAGGAAAGCGGCAGCAGTAGCAGCAGCAAGGACAATGTAATTTTGAGGAAACCCTTCAGGGGTTACGCAGAGACCCTTTAGGGGCAGCGTAGTGAATGTGTCACCCATTTTGGGTTAACACAGTCCCTTCTAGAATCAGCGTTGAGGGTTTGGAGGCCATCCAAGGCTGACGCAGAGGCTTTCATGGGCTTCAAAGGCTAACGTTGTCCATTTCAAGGGCTGTGTTGGGGTTTCTAGACCTAGATCTAACTGAGTTATGTAAATCCCGTTTGAGGGTGTGGATCAGTCATTATTTTTGGCCCTAGATCAGCTAGTGAGCTGTAGATCTAGATTTTTATTTGTCGGGTTTTCCAGATCTGGAACCTAGAGTTGTGTATTTAGAAATATTCTTAATAATAGAACCCTCCAGCAGCCACAGACTGGTTTTCCCACATTGGGTTTTTCCGAGGACAGTTTGTCCAGAAATAACTGTGTCACTTTGTCAATGTGTTCATGTGCTTATTCTAGATCTGAATTGGTAGAGATCTGTTATGTGTTTTTCTTCGATGTTAACTTGAATTTATTTAGTTGATAACATATCTAAGTAGGAGGAGCCTAACTGGATTAATAGTAATAATTTCTGCATAAGTGTTAAGATTCAGAAATTTCTACATGGTATCGGAGTAATTGTAGATCTTATGGCCGCTGAATAATCCCATATTCATAGCGTTCGAAAGCGAATTTGAGAAGTATCCATAATGTCGCTACTTATGGAGCAAGAGTCCATGCAAAATAGAAAAGGTGATGTTAACTAACGCTCGTGTCCTCTGTCTGGCGAATTATCGATATATGTCAGAAATTTATTTGCTGAAAACTGGTTACCATAGTGGCTCCAACTGAATCAAATCCATAAAAGACCGCAGAAAGAAGAAAATTCAAGATTGCAAGCAACTTCAAGTTTTCACATTTTTTTAGCCGCACACAAGTGACAAATATTGGGAAATGTATCAAAGCCAAAGAGCTTGCCAAAGGAAACTCAGAGTTGTATCATGAGATTTAAAGAATAAGTTAATCATAAAGGATTTGGGTGATTTTCAAGAGAAATCACGCCGCAGGGACAAGTAGGGTGCCCAAATTGCAGTATCCTCGATCCGCACCGAGTATAGAGAGGAGAGTTCACAGCATCGAGAAATTGGTTCACACCACGTGATGAGGATAGCCAGGCTCTCAAACTTTTCTCGTGTGGAAATCAAAGATCCTCGATGCCCCAGCCATTAAGAGACCATGAAAGCGTACCGCCACACCGACAGATGCGGATCTCCTACGGAAGCATAAGGAAGTTGCTGGCCATGCCAAGCGGTTGATAATTGACAGTATCAAGGACCATATTGTACCATACATAGCTGAGAAGAGGACAACTAATGAGATGTGGAAGGCATTGAATTCCCTGTATGAGGGAAAATCAATCCAAAGAAAGATGTTGTTGGAGGCCCAAATGAGGTCATTCATGATGACCAAGGGAAAAGACATCGAGCATTTCCTCTTCAGATTGTAGTTAATCAGGGATCAGCTAACTACAACGGGTGCAACTGTAGATGATGTAGTGATAGTCAGGACTGCCCTCAATGCAGTCATGGATGAGTGGGAAACCTTTGTCCAAAGTATCTTGGGCAGAGTGGACCTCCCAGATTGGGACAGCTTGTGGTCAATCCCGTGGCAAGAAGGACTACGCAATTTCACCAAGAAGCAGCACAACCCTGGGTTGAGCAAAGTAACGAAGGAAGAGGAGGAAGATGTAGCCTTGGCATTGAATAATTAGCCGAAGAAAAAGAAGGATCTTTCAAAGATCAAGTGCTTCCAGTGTGGCGAAATGGGACATTTTGCCAGCCATTGTCCAGAAAAGAAAAAGGACAAGGAAGCATCTTCTTCCAAGGCAGCTATGGCAAATGATGGGTCATGAGATGATGTATACATGAGTGCTCATGAACCACGAAGGTGGGGTGACATGGACATGTAGAGGAGCTACATGGAAGAGAGGAGGGATCCTTGAGTAGCTCATCTCTTGGATCACAAGCGAGCTACAACAACCTTAAGACAGTAGGGAGAAAAGTGGAGCAATGGGTGCATAGATCACAGATGAGGTAGAGGCAGAGGCAAATCTATAGACTAGGAGGAGAAACACAGAGAAAAGCAGCAGTAACGTAGAAGTAGTAGCAGCGCAGAGGCTGAAGTGACTTCAGCAGCGCAGTGCAGTGTTGCTTACGCGGTGCAGAGCTGCAGCAGCGTAGAGAGCTTCAGAGGGACAGCGCAGTGCAGCAGCAGCTTGATAGATTTCAGCACAAGGAGCTAATGTGACTTCAGTAGTTCATAGGTAGTATGTTTACTCAGGCAGAGTTGTAGTTGTACATCATTCTTTAGATTCCAGCACATATATGTATCCTATGGAGCTTCAATGTTGAGAATGCAGCCCATTTGACTTGTTTTTCAAATATTGGGCAGGAGATTCATTTTTTTCTCTCAACAACTGAAGTTGCAGTGCAGCAGATCAATAGTGGCAGTGTTATGAACAACATAGATGCAACATATTGAGAGGGAGCTGCAGTACAGTGGTTGTAGTGGCAGTGGCAGAGTCATAGGCAGTAGTACAGAATGGCAGCAGTAGTGCAGAGTTGAGTGGCAGGAGGCCAAGCTTCAGCAACACAGAACCAATGCCCAAAATCATTTAATGCATAAGTGTGATGTGTTACTAGAGCACACCCTTGATGCTAAGAGGGAGTGTTGAGCTTTTGTGTATTTGGGGTAGCATCAGTTGTGCTCTAGGTCCCAAATTTTGAGGAAGGACTAGAGTTCACCTCATCTACAAGATCCAAAAATGGATTTGGGAAATTTCATCTAGTTTAGGAGATATTAAATTAATTAATTATTTTAATGTATTTCCTAAGTTAAAACTTAGGAAAATAAAATAATTAAAGTGAATTTAATTAAACATGTGATGAAATTGTCATAAGTCACACGAATCAAGCTTTATTTTAATATTAGCCATTGATTCAAGATCTCATCATTGTCGTTGATTTTTCAATGAGAAAATTATAAAGGAAAGTCTTTGGGTCATTTGTAAAGATACAGAGAGGCAGAGCACTAAAGCTAAGCTGAGATTCTAGGGCAAGGTTGGCTAAGAATACTCAGAAGTGCTTCAGCTGCAGAGAAGGGAATTTAGACCAAGGGGATGATCTGGTCCCAGGGTCTAGAATACATAAGAGGCAGAGAAGAGATCAGCTTAAGGACAGTGCAGAGGAAGGCAGCAGCAGTAAGGACAGCGTTATTTTCAGGAAACCCTTCAGGGGTTACGTAGAGACCCTTCAGGGGCAGCGTAGTGATTGCGTCACTCATTCTGGGGTAACGCAGTCCCTTCCAGGAGTAGCGCTGAGGGTTTGGAGGCCATCCAAGGCTGACGTAGAGGCCTTTAGGGGCTATAGAGGTCGACGCAGTGCATTTCGGGGCAGCGCTGGGGTTTCTAGGCCTAGATCTGACTGAGTTATGTAAATCCCATTTGAGGGTGTGGATCAGTCATTATTTTGGCCCTAGATCAATAGTGAGTTGTAGATCTATAGTTTTCTCTATCGGGTTTTCCATATCTAGAACCCAGTGTTGTGTATTCATAAATATTCTTAATAATAGAACCCTCCAGTAGCCAGAGACCGATTTTCCCACATTGGGTTTTTCCAAGGACATTTTGTCCAGAAATAACTGTGTCACTTTATCAATGTGTGCATGTGCTTATTCTAGATCTTAATTGGTAGAGATTTGTTATGTGTTTTTCTTCGATGTTAACTTGAATTTATTAAGTTGATAACTTATCTAAGTAGGAGGAGCTTAACCGGATTAACAATAATAATTTATGCATAAGTGTTAAGATTCAAAAATTTCTACACCTGAACCACCATTCAATATTCCCCCTTTCATTTGTTTTCATAATTTGAGCATAGCCTTCTTTAGGGGAATAGACTCCAAATTTTGAGTGAATCCAGCAAAGAGCATCTTGAGAGGCTTTAAGACATACTCCATAGCACTCTAGTTCCAAAATAAAACCCTGCCATTCCTGCCCCCATTGGTTTTCAAGACCAATGCCCTCCGCATTTTTCCATGCCTGAGCCCAAATAGTGGTACCCTCTGGATCACTGATCTGATTCAAAGTTTTTATCTCTTTGTGATGAAGGGATTCCATTAAGCCATCCGACAGAATTTACATGTTATTTCATCCCACCCAAGGGTCCAAACTAATGCGGCACCACTCACCATTCTCAATTCTCCACTTCAAACCTTTATCCACTAGACCAAGTGCTGGCAAAGTAGCCTTCCAGATCTTGGATACTTTGCGAGTGTCTTTTTCTGGGAATCTAATCCAATCATAAACTGGGATGGGGTCGATATATTTTCTTTTCACCACCGACGTCCAAAGGTTATCTGTTGTTAGCACGCGCTAGCCCAATTTTGCGGCCAGAGACGTAGCAAAATGTCTGAGATGTTTGATACCCCAACCACCCCACTCCTTTAGTTTGGAAATTTTCTCCCAAGCCACCCAAGGGAGGATCTTCTTATCCTCCTTCCCTGGCCATAATAATTTGTTGTGAATAATTATGATTTGGTTAATAATACCTATGGAGACCCATGCCAAAGTAATCCAGTACACCAAAATATCCATAAAAAATGATTTAATAAGAACAATTCTCCCTGCCATGGAGAGCCAATTGTGACTCCACACACTTATCCTCTTTTCAATATTTGAAACCAACCAATACCATTCTTGTTTCCAATAGGACTCTAGTTTGAGGAAGTACCCTAGGTACTCAATGTAATAACCAAAAGAAAAATGGTTGAAATGGATAAGGTTAAAGGACCAAGCCAGATCAGCCTCCAAAATTTCCTCATGAGTGAGTGATGACTTTTGATTGTTGATAGTCATACCCGTAGCCTTCATAAAAAGGTCTAGATCCATGCGTTAATGGATGGTGTGACAACATTTTCCTTGGAAAATGCATCAAGGACACCATTATGAAAGCACAATAAATGAAATCATGATGGCTGTGAAAGTTGGATATTATGTCACATAAAAGAAAAAACCAAAATAACCTCTGCATTAGCATATTATCTACCTAGGCATTTCTTTCACAATGAATGGCAACAAATAATTTTTTAAACGCTAATGCCTGAATCAACCAAATTGTGTCGGTTATACCTGTCTCTTTCTTAAAGGTTTTTAATATGCAATCCACTACCAATGATTTGCATATCTATGCGTTAATGGATGGTGTGACATCATTGTCCTTGGCAATGCATCAAGGACGTTATTTAATGCAAGAAAAGCAAGTGTCAAAAAAAAATACTTTGAGGAATGTCTTTCATCAATAACCCGTTGATTGATATATTAACAAAACCAATAACCGTAGATGCTTTTAAATTTCATAAACAAAATCTAAATGTTAAATATATTAAAACAAGTACAATGTATTTGATTTTTAAACGGATATTAAAATTCTTAGGTTCGAAGACCTCGACATGACTATTTATATTGTGTATTAAATTTAATTTATCCTTTAATTTCATTCAGGACAAATGACAGTGAACTTTGGACTTCAGAGCCCTGGTGGTGCTGACGTGCATATATTAGCACGTTGGGAATCCCAATTCCTAAGGTTCACATTAGCAACTAATAAAATTATTTTTTTGAATCGCCAAATTAATACTAAGACGTGATCACTAAATGTCACTGTAAGTGACATAACAATACCATGTGTTTCATAAATTTTGTACTTATTTTAGTATACCTATCATATATATAAAAAAAAAAATTTGTACAATGAATTTTGATTGCCTATTAAAAAATGGAGTTTGCATCAAGAGAAAAAAAAATGTTTTCGGTATCTCACTAGGGAGATTGAACCATATCTAGAAAAAAACACTCCATAAAGAGGATAATGATAATTGAAAACAACATGAGATTACACAATTCATAATATAACTAGAGCCCCGACCTAAGATAATCCACCTAGATGTAGTTTTTCATAAGAAACAACAAACATTGACATGAAATAAGTAAGTTGAGGGATTCGAATCTGAGACTGCAATCTATATGGGCTCCTTTGAGCCTTCAAGAGTTGTTCTCACCACAATGGGTATGCCAAGGTGTTGCTTTATTTTGTTCAATCTACAATCCAAGTCTCCCAGATGATGATTAAGCCACGCAAAAGAAAGAAGGAAATTGATCTAGATTTATGTAGGAACATAATAGAATACGCATATAACCATAAGTACACAGATGCAGTGGAAATAACATTTCATTTCATTAATATCAAAGAACTGAAATTTGCTTACAGACAAAATGGAAATAAACTAGCTAGGGCTTTGGTAGCTTATCTCTGGGAAGAGATGTGGTAGCTACAGGTCTTTGAACTCTGTGTTACAATGAGGCTTGAAGGCCTATATATTATTGAGAAAAAATGGAAAACCCTAAACATCCAAAAATCTAACCCTAGGAGATGAAACGCCAGAATATGGGCCTCGTCGGGGTAAATTGGTACATCAATTTCCCGGGGTCGTAACTTTGGCATACTATCTCTGTTTGATGCACATGATGCATCGTTAGAAAGATCTATCCAAGGATAAAAATTGATGATTATATATATGGATTCTAGAGTGAAATCATATTTCCCAGAAAAGCAATGCCAAAAAAACGTTGTTTAGGGCCTCAAAATGGCTCTAGAAGTTCAACACCCAAAAAACTGCTAAAAATAGTAAGTTGTGCCGAAACTGAAAGACTAAAAGAGACAATGGTGGGGCCCCAATGGAAAATGTGAGTGGCCACCAATATCCACCCGGATCATTCCTCCCCCGTTAGGAAGCAATAGTCCCCATTGCGTTGAGTTCCTCCATGAGATGAGGAAACTTCTACTCAACTTGGTCTCTGGTGAACCACTTGCCTTGGTGCAGGAGTTGGCCAGCTTTGACAAGGGGATACAGTTGGATCTTCTGTTGGCAAGTGTTCTTGATTTTCCTGTCCATGATACAATATGTGGTGGCATGTTCCATGCAGTCTGGGTTTAACTCTATTGGTGTGAGTTGTTTTGCAATGTCAGAGGTGTCCAGTAGAGGTGAGAAGTAGGGACGAAGGCGGTCCACATTGAATACTGGGTGCAGACCAAGGAATGGTGTAATACCAAGCTCGAAGGCATTGTTCCCAACAACCTTAGTGATGGTGTACAACCCATATCGGAGCGGGCGAAGCTTGCAGTGGGGTCCAGTGAGGCGCTCCTTCTGCAAATGTAGCCACACTTTGTCGCCCACCTGAAATTTGTGTGGCACCCGATGTTGATCATGTTGTTGCTTGTACTTAGCATTGGCTATGTCCAATATGTCATGAACATGTTGGAAGATGTGCTAAATGTGCTTGACGAAGCTATTTTCTTTGTCGGCTTTAGACTAGACATGAGGTGAATCGTCCTGAGTAGCCGCAAATGGCATGGCTACGTCAATGGGACATAGTGGCTGGAATCCCAAGCCCACCTGAAATGGGTTGTGGCCAGTATAGTTGTAGAGAGCTCAGTTATAACTGTGTTGTACATAGGGGGGGTTTTCATCCCATGTGCGTGGATGCTTTTAATTGTACATGCGCAGAATGTGTACAATTATCCTGTTGACGACCTCTGTCTGGCCATCAATTTGGGGATGGAAAGTTGTGGACTTCGTGAGCTTGGTGTCCAGCATTGACCAGAGGCTGGAACAAAATGTGCAGAGGAACCTGTTGTCCTGATCTGAGATGATAGACTGTGGGATCCCAAATTGCACCCACACTCATTCAAATAATATTTTAGCACTGGCTTTTGTTGTGATATTCTTCTTGTAGGCCACTATAATGGCCATCTTCAAGAATCTGTCGATGACCACGACAACACACTCATTTCCATGCTCAGTAGAAGGAAGGCTTGACATGTAATCCATGGAGATGGATTCCCAAGGTTGACTAGGGGTAGGTAGCGAAGTATGGAGGCCTTGCTTCTTCATGGTTGGTTTGGAAATGGTGCAAGAAGTGCAGGATTTGATGTACTTCCCGACATCTTGTCGAAGGTTCGGCAAATAGAAATACTTCTCCAGTACTGCCACTATTTTCTCGACCCCGAAATTCCCATCAAATCGACTGTAGTTTGTGTCCCATATCATCTTGGCACACTCACTTGAAGGAACACAAAGGTGTCCCACGTGACATAACAGTGCATCTTGGAGGTGAAAATTTGGAACTTGCATACCCCCCAAGTGTGCCTTATATATATGACCGAATTTTGGATTGCTCTTGTAGAGAAGCTGCCAATCAGAAGTCTCATGCCCATAAGAGTTGAGAATGGTGGTTAGCGCCATGATGGGTGGTCGGATGAGGCAATCTACAACATTATTGGTGTTACCCTTCTTGTACTTGATGTTCAAATGAAACCATTGCATATATGTGGAACACTTATGATGGCAATCATTCTGCAACTCCCCTTCTATCTGTATCAACAGCAGGGGTCAGTGGTCTATGTGTATGATTTGTTTCCTTCCCCCAAAATGTAATTCTTCCATTGTCGACAAGCTTGCACAATGGAATACATTTCTCTGTCATAATTGGGATACTTGCGGACTGTGTCAAACAATGTATCACTGTGATATGCCACTGAATGCCCCTGTTGAGTAAGAACTACCCCAATAGCACAGTCAGAGGCATCTGTCTCGATCTCAAATGGTTGTTACAAGTATGGTACTGTGAGCACTGGGCTAAACAGAGGCAATGTTTTGATTAGACGAACGCCTTCTGTTGACATTCCGACCAAAAGAATTTTGTTTTCGCTCCTCCCTTGGTGACTCAACTTGTTATAGGTCAATTTGGGCACCATTCCCAATGACCTGGCTAACTGGGCATCATCTCTAGGACCGATGATCAAGGGTCTATCATTCCCTATCATCTCAGTTGCTACATGCCCTAAGACAGGAAACAACATAAATCAAACAAGACTTTCATCAAGCAAAGGTTTCCATGGTTTGAAGCTTATTATAAAACATATGAGAGCTCACCAACGCAGGCTCTAAGGGGCCTCAGTGCGTTGCATATGCAGGTAGCCCCATTCAAGGCTGCTCTGCAGAACACTTCCCAACATTCAAAGGTGCGTTGGTCACATTGGGAGCGAAATTCTCATTGTTCCGGAATCTCCACTTGGCCAGTGTCTTCTAGAAGAGTTCACATGTGTCAAGCTTCGGATCCAAGTATCCATTTTACATCTACATGACTGGAAACATGTCTTGCCTATTTTTGGAATGTTATTGATTACAAAACAACCTACATTTCATCTATAAATTGAACACAGATCTAAGTGTTTGAGGAGGAAGAATTTGAGTAGTGAAATGCTGGAGAATTTTCAATAGAGAGCTTGATTTGTGGAGCTACTGCTAGAGAGATTTATGTTGTGATGAGACTTGGGAACTCTGTTGGAAGGTCACTTCAAATCAGTCACTAGGTTGTAACCTCTCCTTCTATTATCAATAAAGAGTACTTCTTGTTTTTCCCTACATGCATCTATGTTTACTTTGATTTTCCATATTGCAAGATCTTGGTTGATGAATGTAGTTTATGCTTAACTGATTTAGGTAACTAGCTTGAATAGATATCTATATTATTGCATCTTCTGTTGGTTCAGTGTTCTTTCTTGCAGGAAGCATTCAGCCAATAAAACCGCTTGAATTTGAAGCTGTAGTGGAAGCGACAGAAAGGAGCCATTTGGAAGCGACTGAAATAAGTAAGCATCCAATCCTCTATGTGTATCTATTATGAGTTAGGAGAAACGGTAGTATAGTCTTTCACCTGTTGTTCTAGGCTAACACTTTCCTAGGGAAGCGTGATTTATCTGTAGATTACAATTTTGGCCCAAGAAACTGGCGACTCCACTGGGGAGAATTTCTCTTGTTTCTAGGTGTTTTATTCTCTGATTTGCTTTCTAAATCCACCCAATAGTTGTTTCACATAGAGATTAGACTTTTTCAAAGCTTAATTTGCAAAGTTAGTGAGCCAAATAGTAGCTTTTTCTTTGTTTATTGCGACCAACACACCCTTAGTCAGGGCACAGTGCTTTATAGAGCATTGTCTCCCTTCCAAGCCTGCGTTGCAGAGCACTGTCTTCTCTTGGAGACTGTGTTGGCTCCTCAAAGGGACCAAATCCCCTTGAATCTGACTTTGTAATTTGCTTCAGTTTTGTTTGCTAATTTGTTATGAAAAATTTGATGCTCAATTGACCAGTAACTCTATATATTTCTTCTCCTTTGACTGAAAATTTGATCAATCTTGTTTTAAAAAGTTTTTCATTATCATTGACAAGTTGATTTCAAAGTACTTTTTATGGTGGCATTAAGAATCGTTTGCTTACGAAATAGGAAATTGTCGTAAAATCTTCATTTCCTTGATAGGAGAAATTGTTGTTGAAGTCCTCATTTTTCCTTCAAAAGAGAAATTGTTGTTTGTATTCTTCGTTTCTTGAAAGTAAAAATCATTTCGATTATTGATCTAGTGCACCTAGTTTCTTTTCTGCATTCATAACATTAAGGAAACTGAAAAGAAAAACTTGCATTTGCATGTAGGATTGTGTGTTTTTTTCAAAAGGAACATTAGGAAATCTGCATTTAGTTTGTGATTCATTGATCTTGTTTATGTTCATTGATTTGTTTGCTCACAAATTATTTTCTCTCTTTCCAAAAAACTAGCGTTCTCTTACCTTAGTAGTTAGGTTCTTCATTGAAAAAGCTGAAAGTGAAAGTTTTTTTATCATTCTTAGCTGCATTTTAGGAATTTTATATACATCATCATGGTGAACCTGAAAGGAAAATTTTTAAGCAAGATCAACATAAAATAAATCTCAATTTACTTAACAACGCTTTGGAACATTAGCAATAACATTTAGAAGGTCTAGGCTAGAGACGTGTTTTGGCGTCGTAAAACATAGCAGCTGTCGTTAACTTGTCTGCGATACATTCTGAGTGTGATACCTCACTCCACATACGTAAGTATATCGTAGCTCGTCCACGTACTCTTGGGTATATCGGATGGTGTTACAGTACGATAAGTATAAAGGGGTGCTCTCACTGTGCGGTTTCGCATTAGACAGCGCTAATACGTACTTGGCCCTCCACGTACCTTCGGGTATATTTGGGAGGACAACTTTTAGGTGTTATCCATCCATAGTGAACCGAGTCGGCCACCCTAAAATTGTGATACACCGAACACAACATTTGGGGAGATTACCTACCCGTACTTCTTGGTTCGCCAAGAGGTATTCTGTAGTTCACAGTTTCTTGGTAAACCCTTTCGCCTAGCATTACCCTATTTTTTGTTTATTTGTTTTTGGATAAAATAAATCAGTAATAGTGGAAGAACACAATCCTACCCCCCGTCGTTCGCGTAGATTAGCTTTAAAACCACCTTCACCGCCGGAATTTATTTCTGGTAGGCGAAGGCGATCACGATCTTCCGAATCAAGTACAATTTGTACCTCTGGCGAAACATCATTATTTAAACCAGAGTTAGTTAAAATTGTTTCCACACATCCCGGTTCGTCTACTGTTGTCGAAACGGAGTCTTCACAGCTACCTGTGGTCACGATCCATTCAATCGCTGAGACCATACCTCCTAGACTCGACATTGTTCAATCACAAATTGATCCAGATCCTGTCTCTTCTTTGCCAGAAAATCTGAATCCTGAACAGCCCGAAGTTGTCCTACCTTGGTCACTCCACAAATATCTGTAGCCATTAAAACTCCTATATCACATAGTCAATCGTCTGAAATATATTTTAGGCCTGATGATGAAGTTCTTCCTCCTAGTTTAATCTCGATTGAAGAAATCCCACAACCTGATACACCTTTAAGTCAAACCCACTTTGGGGGAGACCTTTACCTATACCAATATTTTCCTCAACAGTTTCCATCTGCTTTTTTTGATCCCATTGCCATTCAATCTCCTGTTGATTTCGGAGAGTATACATTTGGTCATACAACCATGCCTGAACCAACATCTTCGGTTGGGTCTGCTATTCCAATTACTTCAGCTCCTACCCTTGCTACTCTGTCGATGTTCACAACCTCACCAGAGTCATATTTGCATAGTGGCCCTTCGGTCCCAACATGCTACAAATCATTGTCTGGCACTTTCTCTGGTAAATCTTCAAGACCATGGTCGTTACCAATGTCATCATCTGGTGTTTTAACTGGTAGTCCTATAGTTAGTATTGAATGACTTGAATCATTACATCCATCATCAGGGCAATATCACGTCGGTCCTTATGGGTCAATTCCTTTAAGTACCATATCAACTGGACTCCCAACATTTGGAGAACAATATTTTCCGTTTTATTATCCTCCTCATGCTGGGGGGAAACCTATGGTCACCCAATACGACAGTACTCAGTCACATTTTGGTCAAACTAATGTTGACATGAATGTTTGTCAATGGCAGCCCACTCTGCCTATCCAACCACAAATGATTGTCCAATTGTATCAACCAATTCAACCTGTTATACCCACTTCAATACCACTTGTTAATACATTTATATCCCTGTTACAGAATCAAAATCTTGTACATCAACCTTATCAGGCGATTTCTTCAACTCAATATCATAATCCTTTGGTTAATTTACAACAACCTGTATCAGGAATTATTTATTCTCAAGCTGGTATGCCATTTTATGGGGTGTCACAAACGCAATCTGGTTATACCTATAAACTGAATTGAACTTATACTAATTTGGGTTATAACATTGGTGGACAGAATCCTTGGCAGCCACAGGCGCAAATTCCTCAAACTTCATATCAACAAGTACCATATCCAGGTTTTGGTCAACATAACTCTCAAGCGTTTGCCATGCAAAACAACCCCTATCTGGGTTACCAGCATCAAATCCCATATGTTGGTGCTCAAAGACCTGTTGCCCAAGCAATTCCATCTTATCCTGGCTATGCTCAACCTGACCTTAATAGACAGTTGCCTTTTTTTGCAACCTTGGAATTACCAGATTTAAACCGGTTAACCAATGATCCTATCAATTATGTTCCTTGGTGGCCAGTGATACCACATAAATTACCCTCCAAAATTCCTAAATTCAATGGAAACCCTGGAGAAGATCCATAAACTCATGTTATGACTTATCATTTATGGTGTTCATCAAATTCCTTAAATGATGATTCTGTTAGATTACGTCTTTTCCAGTGAACACTCATAGGTCCGGCAACTAAATGGTACATTGAATTACCTAGAGCTTCTTTCGAAAATTTCACTACCTTGGCTACTATCTCTTTGCCCATTTCTAGTTACCGATCAGATACGAAACTGGAACGGAACTCTTGACCAACTTCAAACAAAGTAATGCTACTCACATTTCAAATCATATTCATGACTGGCGTCGCTGTCGACGAATGGTTAAGACATTTGTTCCTTATCAGCTCCTTGCTGAATGGTTCATCAAATCCCTGTAACCATCTATAACAGAGGATGTGGCTAAAGGTAGTGTCATCACAGAAGATCAAGTTATCGCTCATGCCCAGTATTTAGACTTGATTTATACTCAGTCTGGCACGCTCTATGAGAAAATCCCAAATGCGTCGCGATCTAATTTCAATGTTCCTCCTCAAATAAAGGACTCTCATGCCGGAGACGGCTTGATAGGCATTGCAAACACACACAACACTACTGCATCTGATCCTGCTCCTACTTCCGAAATTAATGTCGTCTCATTTGACAAAGGAAAAAGTGATAAGAAACCAGGAAGTAATAAAAAGGGGAAATCAAAGAAAAAGCAAACTTTTAACTCGTAGGAACGATCATCTGATAAAACGTCAAGACCACAGAAACCTCGTTATCCATGCATAATTTGTAACAAGGAACATTTTGTTAGGGATTGTCCTCACCGTGCTGAAGTCTCAAAAATCATCAAGACTTCTCATGCATCAACTGTGTTGACAGACCCATTTCCAAATCCAAACACAAATTTGGTTGCTACAGATCCAGCTCCTAGTTCCCAAGTGTTAATTTTATCCACTACAAAACCTTCACAAAATATTTTGGTGTTGACGCGAAATAAAGACTATAGTAGTCCGGCCATTGATCAACCTACTACCTCGACAACAAATCCATATAATGAATCAGTACCACCTCCTGTTATTCCTAAATTGATGATTAAGCCACCGAAGGGAGTAATTCATAAATCGACATATAATCCTCGAGCAAGAGTTGCACAAAATTATAATATAGTTGAAGATTTGGCTCAATCCCCTTCAGCTATGTCTTCTCTTGAGGTATTACAAAATTTTACCTCCCAGAAGCAGGCTTTATTGTTGGCCATTGGTGGAATTGATTCGACTGATTCGAATCTTGTCGTCTTTAATCATACAGGCTATGTGCCGCAGCTACCAGTAGAATTGGCATTCTCCATCCAAGTAAATGTTCTCAATCACCTTGTTCATCGCACTATTATTGATGAGGGAGCATCTACATGAATTATTTCTCTAAACTGTTGGAAGTCACTTGGCTCGCCGCGATTATCACAATCATCAACAACATTGAAGGCTTTTGATGGAAGAACATATAAACCTTGTGGTATTATCAATAACCTGCAAGTTGAATTAGGGGGGGAAACAGTAAGTATTGATGTTGAGGTTGTTGACGGACCCCTTGACTATAACATTTTACTCGGAAGACCATGGGTATATGCGATGACTGCCATTGTTTCTACATATTTTAGAATGGTTGCCTTTCCTCGTAAAGTTACAATTACAGTCATTAATCAATTATCCTTTTTTGCCTCTGCTTTGCAGGAAACTGGAAGCGTTCTGTATATTCACTTACCCCAACTAGAAATCCAAAACATTGGTGTAGGACTCTTAAAGGATTCCACTCTTATGGGAACCTTTTCATTACCGCCACCTGCGACGTTGGTAGAAATTGCAAGCATAGAGACCTGCTACATGATCTCTTCCACTTTATCTAGCTTAAGGAAGAGTACGGGTGATTCTGATATTTCTACGTTGGATGATGTTTTACCACTCAGCCCTATTGAGCTACAATAGCAATCAATCTATTTGGCTTGGGTGGCAAACTAGAAATCAGCGTCACCGAGTGTTTGGGTTGATCGTTCATTAGATTTCGGTACTCCATCTGTTCCATTTTCCTCAAAAAATTTGACAAATGAAGATATTTTGGAAGCTATGATGTCAGAAGGAGAACCATGGGAAGATTATCATCATCGTTCCCATCTTTTTAATTATGAAGAAAATAATCTCAATGAACTATATCACCCATCCATTCAAACTTTCTTTTTGAATTATTTTCCGATTAATGCAATTTAATCTCAGCAAAATTTATCAAATATTGAAGAAAACAATTTCTATCGATATTTCGACTAAACCTGGCGTTGTAGAAAATATTCATGTTGATGTATCTTGTTCTTATTCTTTTTCGTGAATTTCGAGACGTATTCGCTTAGTCTTACGAGGAAATGCCAGGCATAGATACTAGTATAGTTGAACACACTATTAATATGTATCTTGATGTCAAACCGATGTATCAACGGCTTCGACCTGTTCATCCGAAGAAAGAAGCTGCCATCAAAGCAGAAGTTGAAAAATTTTTGCGTGCTGTTTTCATTTACCCTGTTCCGCGAACTAAGTGGGTTTCCAATATCATTCCTGTTATGAAAAAACAAGGAACCATTACAGTGTGCGTCGATTATTGGGATGTTAATCATGCTTGTCCAAAAGACAACTATCCTACTCCCTTTATCGACCAGATTATTGACGATTGTGCTGGATGTGAAATATTTTCGTTCATGGATGGATTTTCCGGCTACAATCAAATCAATATCCGCCTAGATGACCAAAATAAGACAACATTCATCTGTCCCTGGGGCACATTCAAATATAGGAAACTTCCTTTTGGTTTAAAGAACGCTGGGGAAACTTTTTAGAGAGAAATAGGTTATGCTTTCAATGACATCAAGCACAGTGTTCAACCATATCTAGATGATTTACTAGCGCATTCATGAAAATGTACTGATTACCCGATGCATTTGACAGCCATTTTCTTACGCTACCAACACTACAAGATACGTCTCAATCTGAACAAATGTGTGTTTTGTGTTGGTTCTGGTCGATTGCTCGGATTCGTAGTCTCAAAAGAAGAAATTCGAATAGACCCACTAAAGGTACATGCCATTCTTGATTTGCCTACACCATCAAACTTACTTCAGGTACAGAAACTTCAAGGAAAGGCTAACTTCCTAAGAAGGTTCATTCCAAACTATGCCGAAATGGCTAAAGGTTTTACTCGATTATTGAAAAAGGGGGTTTCCTTCCATTGGGACCAAGTTGCGCAAGCTTCTTTTGATGCTGTCAAGGACCATCTTGTCCGAGTGTCATTAATGTATCCTCCAAATTATCAAAATGATTATTTCCTATATATCGTCACGGCTGAAACGACCATCGTTATGGTTTTGGTCCACGTAGAAGAAGGAATTGAACATCCGATCTATTATTTGAGTCGTAATCTCAATGATACGGAAGTTAAGTACTCATACGTGGAAAATCTTGCCTTGGCAGTTGTTCAAGTTGTCCAAATATTTCGCCATTATATCCTACTCCGAAAAACAACAATAGTTTCGAATTGCAATCCCATGACTTACATCTTATCACGTCAATTGCTGGGGGGGGGAATATTCAAAATGGATTGTCATTTTGCAGTAATTTGATTTGGAATTCATTAAATCCAAGTCAAATAAGTCTTTAGTTTTGGCTGACCTTCTCTGTGACCTTCCCTGTGATAGTACTGCAACTACGTTGGAACGAGTCTCTGTTTCTGATCGGATCATCTGATCCCTGGTATGGAGATTTCATCATTTATCTCCAAACCCAAAATTTTCGACCTAATACCTCTCCCTCTGATTAGCGACATATTCGATACCAAGCCAAATATTATTTGATCGTCAGCGATACACTTTATCGTTGTGGTGTCGATACCATTTTAAGGAGGTGCCTCACTCATGAGGAGGCCGAAAAAGTGTTAAATGATTGCATCCTGTTGTCTCTGCTGGACCATTTACGAAGTGGGGTATCGATTTCATGACCTGTAACCCTCCTCCGTCCGGGGGGCATGGTTATATTATTGTCGCAGTCGACTATTTTACCAAATGGGTCAAAGCGATGCCTACATTCAATAACACAGGACAAACAACTGCATTGTTTTTCTTCAATCATGTCATTGCACAGTTTGGGGTCCCACAGGCTATAGTTACGGATCATGGGAAGAATTTTCGCAACCATATGACGTCTGAATTGGCATCCAAGTTAGGATTGTCGCATGATAATTCTACTCCTTATTATCCACAATAAAATGGGCAAGTTGAGGCTATTAACAAAATTCTTAAACGAATGCTTCAACGAATGATAAGAGTCCGTAAAAAGAACTGGCACTTGATCCTATACTCCGCCTTGGGGGCGTATTGAGCCTCGATGAGCAACGCGACCGGATTCACTCCTTTTCAATTGGTGTATGGTCTGGAAGCTATCTTACCAATCTAATGCGAAATATCATCGTTAAAACTCATGATAGACTTGTTACCTGACACCTCAGAAGAAGAAGCATGTCTACTTAACCTCATCCATTTAGATTAAACACGTCGTGAAGCCCAATTGGCCAACGAAGCGCATAAGAGACGTATAAAGGCACAATACGACAAAAATGTTCAGCCTTGCATCTACTCAGAGGGCGACTTGGTCCTTCTTTCTGACCAAGAAGCTGATGTAATAGGTATAGGAAAATTCGAGCCATTATGGCATGGCCCCTATATTGTCAAAAGAGTTCTTGCTAAGGGTGCCTATGAGTTAGTTGATTATGATGGGATTCCATTGGCACAGCCTAGAAATGGGTTGTATTTTAAACGTTACTATGCTTAATCATGAGCGTAGTAATTTTTTGTATTATATTGTTTATATGTTGTTGATTTGCATTCACTATCTTAATTTGTTTTTTAGAGTTTTCTTGACATTAGTAATCCACTTTACATTTTATGGCAGATGTCTGAATCTTCGGAACCATTTGTTGGATATGTTGATGGTGCTAGTCGTAGTACGCAGAATCTATCCTCTGCAGCGTGGGCCATTTTCGCTCCGAACGGCAAGTTAGTGAGTTTTTAAGGGATTTGTATCGATAGATCGACAAATAATATCATTGAGTATAGCGCGTTGATCGAACTTCTCTCTGATGCCATTTCATTTGGTATTAACCGCATAATCATAAGGTTAGACTCACAACTTGTGGTACTACAACTTACTAGTATTTATACTATTAGAAATCTGACACTTCTTAGATTGTTCCTAAGAGTTCGACTTTTGGAGAGACATTTTTATTTCATCCAATATTAACACATTTCCAGAAATCTGAACACTTTAACTGATTCATTAGCTAATCAAGTTTTAGACAGACATTTGTGACATAGGTAAAGAAAACATTCACATCATTGAATAGGATTGTGCATTAAACATAGGAAAAACTCTGAAAACATATAGATATATAATTATAGGTTTTTTACAAAATTTCTGACCAAGACACGTTGGTCATCTGACCTCAAAATGTATGCAAAAATTCATAAGTAAACTAGTGGTGCTCATGATAGCACGCTATAAATCTAGCAATCCTACGGAGCAACCACATCCAACAGTTAGGAACCCCAATTGTGTGTCGTTGCAGTCGCATGGGAAGCTCTTCGATCTGGAAATCCGGAATCCCCAAGGTCAACCCCTCTATGTGCTGCTGGAGCTCAGCAAGAGTCTCAGTCGTATCAAGGTCCTGAAGGACTGCTCTCCCGATAGCCCTCTCTGCTGGCGCATCTGCTTCGCGCTCTGGTTCCTCTACTGGTTGAACGCGACCAATATCTGCATTACATTAAACATTTAGTTTAGTCTTGGAAAGAAATCAAAATACAAAAACATTTGTATAAACCTTATAAAAATAAAAATAAAAACATGGTCAAATCATTCTTACCTATTCCACCCCACTGAGTGCCTTCTGGTAAAACTAGATCTGGATCTCCTCGGAAGTCGATGCATGTGTATGCATACTCATCGATGGCGACAATCTATCGCCGGAACCAGGCGAAGAATGCAGTTGAGAACACAATGGTCGATTGGCCTGAATGCCAACCCATGAGTTCTACCCATATTTGCATTCGAGGATCTCTAGGACTGGATATATCCAATGTTACATGTTGTGGCTGCATCAGTGGAATCTGTTCCAAAGTGAAAGAGATAAGGATGGAACCATAATTGAAATTTTTCTTCCTTCCTCCCTTTGCTTTATTCAGTTGTTCCTTTATCTGAGATAGAACAGCTTCAGACCAGTTGAAGACTGTTGGCTCTAAGTACTCTAACGCATACTACATATATGATCTGTTCGCTACATGGAGTGTAACGGTACCAGCTAGTTTAGCGATCGTGAATAGGATGGTTCTCAAAGACAAATCCTTGACATCACGGATGTTTATTTTTCCATATTTTCTAGGTTCTGACCCCAAATAGAATTACTGCATAACATAATCCCTCACTGTTTCTCCTCCAATGACAAATCCTGTGAGTGAAATGGGAAAACCTGTCCTCAACAAACCTGTGAGAAAATACACATCCTAAACTGTTATGGACAACACTTGATTTTTTATGTGAAATGCCTCTATCACCAGATCCCATGCTCGAACAAGGAACTCCAAGAGTTCTATCTGTTGCCTCATTCCCGACAATTTAAAGCACTTAAGCAACCTGCAATCTCTTAAATAAATTACAATATCCGGATCATTTAAGGCAATCATATCTTGTTCTTAATGTTCTCTTTCTCTCCATGTAATCTTCATTATAATCCAATGGAATCCTGAAAATCAACCATAAGATCCATTAGATGCCATTCATTGCAAAAAGCTAGACAAATTTTGGACACAGCATGAAAACCAAAAACTTCAACTACGCCCAATGCACTCCCTGGGCTGAGACAGTGCATTGCACATGCAGGTACACCTCACTGTACCTGCTATGCAACGTAGGTTTCGACATTCAGGGGTGCATTGCCCTCAATTTGAATAGAATTTACCCTAGGGGCCTCAAAACCCTAAAAAACTGCAAGGAATGGTAATGAAATGAATACTGAAAGAAAGAGGAGGTTCATGCTACTAACTTGGATCAAATGGCGATGAGATCTGTCCATTGAAACGACCGCAATCGACGACTGAAGTTCAAGGGAAAAATCAGGTTCAGAGCTCCAAAATACAAATGGTAACTATGGAATGTTAAAAATGAATAGTGAAACTGCTTTATATAGTCATTTAATTACTTGCAAGATAAATTTATTGCTATGACTATGGTTTTATTATGTTTTTTTATCATGAAACAGATATTTTTAATCCATTTTATGTTGTTCTGAACAGGAAATACAACTGACGAACAGGTTAGTTGTGCAGATTTATTTCAAGGAATACTTGACCACAAAGCATGCTTTTTCTCCTTATTTTTCGAGCTTTGTTAAAAATGAAAAAGGATTTGAAGCGCACTTTTATCTCTTTTTCGAGCTTTGATAACAGCAAAAAAGGAACCCCTGGAGTCTTCTTTTAGCTCTTTTCAGATTCCGATAATGTGAAAAGATTGTTGAGCACTTGCCATTTCGAGCTCGTTAAAGTAAATGAATTGATATCTACTCAGTATAAGTTTAACCCTTTTCCGGACTGAGATGGATTATTTAAGAAAAAGGAATACCTTGGTTCAACATGACCAAAGAGGTTCTTTTAGATATTATTTTACACTTTTTCGGATCTGAGAGACAAATTCACAAAAAAGTACTTTTGGAGTCCTCTTTCATCCTCTTTTTCAGACTCTCTAAACATGAAAAAGGACCAGGCTATCACTGTCGTTAAGCTCATTAAAACATAAAATAGCGACGGGCTTGTCAATCATGGCAAGAATCGAGTTTCATTCATCGCTAGACTCGTTAAATTATTAAATAGCGATACTTTATTCGCCCTAAGGGTTGAATTATAGATCAAGAAAATGTTATCCTCCTCAAGCTTGTTAAAAAATAAAGAGGTACTGGTCGACAAATGACCGGGAAAATTTGGGAAAAGCAAGTAAAGTTTCTTTTTGGTAGCAAGTCGCTCTTGAACATGACACTTCTTTCACTCCATGTCTGTGACTGTTTGGGTTGGGTAATCATCTTGAAGGTTCATTCACACCTATGGTTCATCATACCTTCACTTCGGTTTTGGGTGAATGCTGCATAATCATCACAGTGTCGCCAATATGTTCAAGAGAAGTTATCCAGTGGTTAAGAACTCATCCATCTGCAATACTCATAAACCTTCATTTTCATGACCGTCATCCCTAAAAATTTCTACATCAAGTCATACCCTTGTCTTTGAAATCAGTAACTCCAGTTTTGCAATAAGGTGACTTCCTGTCGACAACAAATCAATATCCAGGAAGTTCACTTAGGAACATCAAATTCCAGTACCATGAGGCTTGTTACAGCATTGACAAGATCCTCGCTTCTGGACATTTGACCGAAAGGTTTTGTTTGGCGTTCGACATCAAATCATCTATTCACGCCTTACGAAATGTACTGCAGTACCTTGAGGGCCATTGACATTAATGGTGGTTCTCTCGCGTTTGTTAACAGCTCACATCATTAGCTGGTAATCAAACGATGTCTTTCCATGTTCGACAACAAAACATATATTCGCATGGCTAGACTTGTACCCGAATGATCGAGTGAATGAGATAAGAAGACCCCGGATCTAGTTTCAGCCATCTGGGTTGCGATTTCAGGATTGTTGTACACATCATTTGTACGGTGACCTTACATAAATATTATCATCCAAACATGGGCCTATATCTGTAGGCGTGTCTGCATCTGGGCAACATTCCAATGTAGACAAATTTCTTTATTATATACATATTATTAGATTGTTTTATGTGTTGACAATGCGAATGCCTACCCTCAGCAATTATGATCAATATAGGATATATCATGATGTAATGTATTGTAAGATTGATGCAGGTGACCGTTCTGCTTTGTTTCCAGGCTCATCACAGTGTAAAGCATCTCAATAAAATGTTCTTATTATTTGGATCTCATGCTTTAGGGGGCAATTGTTATAGGTCAATTTGGGCACCATTCCCAATGACCTGGTTAACTGGGCATCATCTCTAGGACCGATGATAAATGGTCTATCATTCCCTATCATCTCAGTTGCTACATGCCCTAAGATAGGAAACAACATAAATCAAACAAGACTTTCATCAAGCAAGGGTTTCCATGGTTTGAAGCTTATTATAAAACATATGAGAGCTCACCAACGCGGGCTCTAAGGGGCCTAAGTGTGTTGCATATGCAGGTAGCCCCATTCAATGTTGCTCTGCAGAGCACTTCCCAACATTCAAAGGTGCGTTGGTCACATTGGGAGCGAAATTCTCATTGTTCCGGAATCTCCACTTGGACAGTGTCTTCTAGAAGGGTTCACATGTGTCAAGCTTCGGATCCAAGTATCCATTTGACATCTACATGAATGGAAACATGTCTTGCCTATTTTTGGAATGTTATTGATTACAAAACAACCTACAGTTCATCTATAAATTGAACACAGATCTAAGTGTTTAAGGAGGAATAATTTGAGTAGAGAAATGCTGGAGAATTTTCAATAGAGAGTTTGATTTGTGGAGCTGCTACTAGAGAGATTTATGTTGTGATGAGACTTGGGAACTCTGCTAGAAGGTCACTTCAAATCAGTCACTAGGTTGTAACCTCTCCTTCTATCATCAATAAATAGTACTTCTTGTTTTTCCCTGCATGCATCTATGTTTACTTTGATTTTCCATATTGCAAGATCTTGGTTGATGAATGTAGTTTTTGCTTAACTGATTTAGCTAACTAGCTTGAATATATATCTATATTATTGCATCTTCTGTTGTTTCATTGTTCTTTCTTGCAGGAAGCATTCAGCCAATAAAATCGCTTGAATTTGAAGCTATAGTGGAAGCAACAGAAAGGAGCCATTTGGAAGCGACTAAAACAAGTAAGCATCCAATCCTCTCTATGTGTCTGTTCTGAGTTAGGAGAAACGGTAGTATTGTCTTTCACCTGTTGTTCTAGGCTAACACCTGCCTAGGGAAGCGTGATTTATCCGTAGATTACAATTCTGGCCCAACACAACTCAAGGGCCAAGTGATATGAGAGAATCCCAACACGACCTACGGTGGAAATTAGCAAGACCCAGAAATTTGTGAAGCTCTATTAGAGTGGTTGGGGCTGGCCAATCCCGAATGAATTGGATCTTGGTTGGATCCACATGCACCCCCCTTTCATCAAAAATGTATCCCGGATATTGAACATGGGTCATGCCAAAAGTGCACTTTCTAAATTGGCACACAACCTGTGTTGCCGCAGTTTTTGGAGGACTTGTCAGATGTGGTGGAGGTGCTCTTCCCAAGTCTAGCTAAAGATGGAATTTTCATCCAAGTACACCACTACAAATGAGTTGGTGAATGGCCACAAGATGTCGTCCATCAGCCTCATGAAGGTTGTGGGTGCATTCGTCGACCCGAAAGGCATGACCAGCCATTTGAAAAGACCCTCCTTGGCTTTGAAGGCCGTATTCCACACATTGGAGGGTTTGATTGGTACTTGGTGATACCTGGACTTCAAGTCGATCTTTCTGAAATATTTTTCCCCTTTGAGTTGGTCCAAAAGGTCATCAATCCGTGTGATCGGGTACCTATTCTGAACAACGATCTTTTTCAGCATCTGATAGTCAATACAGAGTCTCCAAGTCCCATCCTTCTTCTATACCAACAAGATTGTGCACCCAAAGGGTGATAAAATTAGCCATTTGTGACCTTTCTGCAGCAGCTCCTTAATCTGCCTCTTGGTTTCATTGTTCTCCAGAACAAAGCGCCAATAAATCGATCCATTGGGTAGCGGTGCACCTGGGTTAAAATTAATGGGGTGCTTGACCTGACAGTGCAGAGGCACCCCCGTGGGTGACGTGAAGATATCCCCGTACTCCTCCAAAACCTTGTCACTTTTTTGTTGTCATGTAGAGGAGCCATGTCTGGAGGTCGTGGCCACAGTCTTCTTCTTGGCCTGGGGGCAGATCATCAGTAAAACAAATTTCTTGGTTTTGGAAATGAGCTTACTGCATTGTTTTGCAATAACCAAAGAGATAGTGGTAGGCAGTGGTACCTCTGGTATACTATATAGCTTATTTCCCAAAGTAACAATAACAGTGCGAGGCCGGGACTCATACACAGATGTTGCTTCTACAAGTATGGTTGGCATAATAATACATCACAAACATCAAGAAGAGAAATGTCACATAATACCTCATCTGTGAAGGGCTTGATGCTGTAGGGAAGGCAGTGCTGTTGGCTGACACGGAGATCCCGTCCTTAGTGAAGCCACCCGATGGTGTATGGTTGTGGGTGTGTTGTGGTCGGCAAGCCCAACCACTTCACGATGTCTACTGAAATGAGGTTCATTTGGCTCCCGTTATCGATAATGAAATGTAGCGGGGAACCCTTTACCCACATCTAGGAGTGGAAGAGACGCTCCTCCTCCTCTAGATCTTTCGGTTCCTCCTTCTGGATCTTTGCAGTGGAAACAGTGGCGTTGGGCTCCGCATCAATAATTTGTTTCCCTTTGTCATTCCCCTTGTCAGGTTCTGATTCATAATCGGAGCATGCATCTTATTCAGAAGCCTTGATCTCAGCCACCAGCTGCTGCTTGGCTCGACACTCACTTGTGTTGTGAGTAAAGCTCTTATGGAACTCACACCACTTTCATGTGTCCTTATTTGGCTTCGCGATGTTGTTCTTCACTTGTAGCTTTGGCAGGTTGTCTTGGGCTGCCATGCCTTGGCTTTGTCATTTTTTTCTGCGGTTTGGGGGCAACTTTCCCTTGCTTTTGACTCGCAGATCCAAAGTCTCGCTTCTTCTGTTTGAATTTCTGCTCGATCTTGGCAGCATACCGATATGCCGTACCAAGCGAGGAGATGTCGAGGAACTCCATTTCCTATTGAATGTATCTGTGCAGACAACTGCGATACTTTAGCACCAAATGTTTCTCCGAATATTTGATATCCAAATTTGTGCACAGGGTATGGAATAGATACATCAGCTCATGCACATATTTATCCCTTTGTTGCTGCAGCGTGGTCCATTGTATGTACTTGTCCTCATAGCTCCCCACGAGATAGTATTGTTCCTTGATGGCATCTCAGAAATATTTCCAAGTGGGTAAGTCTGAGAATAGAGAGGGTTCTTTCTCGTCCTTTTTCTCACAGTAGTTTTCCCACTAGTCGTTGACATGGGGGGTAGCTTTGAGGAGTGAAAAAATAATCTTCTCTCGGTCGGAAAAGTCATGAACTGAGAAATATCCTTGTAATACATTAAACTATCTATCTATGACATTTGCATCTATTTGACCCTCAAATATGGGAATGTCAAAGCTTAATTGTACCCTAAAGGCAATCGCGCCTCCAAAGTGGTTGTTGGATGCAGATGCATCGTCGGTGGGCAGCCGTTGAAGGATCTGGGTAAAGTTATGCATCATTGCGTTCTTTTTTTTTTCGAGGAACTCCTCGAGCAATAATTTGATAGGATCTCTTGCTCCCTCATCTTTATTTTCATTCCCCAAGGGCGGTCGTCGGGGTTTGTGAGGCTGATCTTGTAAAGTTTCAACCAGATCGATCCCTAACTCCTTATACCCCGACCTTGTTGGGGACATGCAAAGAAGGATCGAGAAAAATCAGACATCTCTGATACCATTGATTCGGATTTAAGTAGGAACACAATAGAATACGCATATAACCATAAATACAAATATGCAGCGGAAATAACATTTCATTTCATTAATATCAAAGAATTGAAATTTGCTTACAGACATAATGGAAATAAACTAGCTAGGGCGCTGGGAGCTTATCTCTAAGGAGAGATGTAGCGGCTACAGGCCTCTTGACTCTGTGTTACAGTGAGGCTCGAAGGCCTATATATTATTTAGAAACAACGAAAAACCATAAACATCAAAAAAGCTAACCCTAGGAGATGATTTTCCAGAACATGGGCCTTGTCGGGGTAAATTGGTACATCAATTTCCCGAGGTTGTAACTTTAGCATACTATCTCTGTTTGACGCACATGATACATCATTCGAAATATCTATCTGAGGACTACAACTATTGACCATGAATATAGATTCTAAAATGGAATCAAATTCATCGGAAAAGCGATGCCAAAAAAATGTCGTTTAGGGCCTCAAAACGGCTCTAGAAGTTCAGGACACGAAAAACTGCTAAAAATAGTAAGTTGTGCCGAAACTGAAAGAGAAAATGGTGGGGACCCAGGTGGAATAGGTGGGTGGCCACCAATATCCACGTGGATCATTCCTCCCCCCTTAGGAAGCAATGGTCCCATTGCGTTGAGTTCCTCCATGAGATGAGGAAACTTCTGGTCAACTTGGTCCCTGGTCAACCACTTGCCTTGGTGCAGGAGTTAGCCAGCTTTGACAACCCGACACAGTTGGATCTTCTTTTGGCGAGTGTTATTCATTTGCATGTCCATGATACAATATGTGGTGACATGTTCCATGCAATTTGGGTTTAACTCTATTAGTGTGAGTTGTTCTGCAATGTCAGAGGTGTCCAGTAGAGGTGGGAAGTAGGGACAAAGGCCGTCCACATTGAATACTAGGTGCAGACCAAAGAATGGTGGAATACTGAGCTTTAAGGAATTGTTCCCTACTACATTGGATATGGTGTACAACCCATATCAGAGCGGGCGAAGCTTGCGGTGGGGTCCAATGAGGCGCTCCTTTTGCAAATGTAGCCACACTTTGTCGCCCACCTAGAAGTTGTGTGGCACCCAATGTTGATCATGTCGTTGCTTGTAGTTAGCATTAGCTCTGTCCAATATGTCATGAACCTATTGGCAGATGTGTTGAATGTGCTCGATGAAGTTTTTTCACTTTGTTAGCTTTAGACGAGACATGAGCCAAATCGGCGTGAGTAGCTGCAAATGGCATGGCTACATCAATGGGACATAGTGGCTGGAATCCCAAGCCCACCTAAAAGGGACTATGGCCGGTTGAGCTATGGAGAGTCCGATTATAACTGTGTTTTACATAGCGGAGGTTCTCATCCGATGTGCATGGATGATTTGAATTGTACATGCGCAAAATGTGTATAATCATCCTGTCGATAACTTCTGTCTGGCCATCAGTTTCAGGATGGAAAGTTGTGGACTTCGTAAGCTTGGTGTCCAGCATTGACCAGAGGCTGGAACAAAATGTGTTGAGGAACTTTTTGTCCCGATCTAAAATGATAGACTGTGGAATCCCAAAGTGCACCCATCTTCGAGAATCTATCGACGAACAAGAAAACATAGTCATTTCCATGCTTAGTAGAAGGAAGGCCCGACATGTAATCCATGGAGATGGATTCCCAAGATCGAATAGGGGTAGGTAGCGGAGAATAGAGGCCTTACTTCTTGATGGTCTATTTGGGAATGGCACAAGCAGTGCAGGATTTGATGTACTTCCCGACATCATGTCGAATGTTTGGCCAATAGATATACTTTTGCAAGACTGCCACTATTTTCTCGACCCCAAAATGTCGAGCTAATCGACTATAGTGTGCTTCCCATATCCTCTTGGCACGCTCGCTTGAAGGAACACAAATGTGTCCCAGGTGACATAATAGTGCATCTTGGAGGCGAAAATTTGGAACTTGCATACCCCCCAAGAGTGCCTTGTAAGTATGACCAAATTCTGGATTTCTCTTGTAAAGAAGTGACTAATCAGAAGTCTCGTGCCCACAAGAGTTGAGAACGGTGGTTAGCGCCACGATCAGTGGTCGGCTGAGGTAATATGAAACATTATTGGTGCTACCCTTATTGTACTTGATGTTCAAATGAAACTGTTGCAGATATGTGGAAAACTTCTGATAGCGATCATTCTGTAATTTCCCTTGTGTCTGTATGAACTGTAGGGGTCAGTGGTCTGTGTGTATGATTGTTTCCTTCCCCAAAATGTGATCATTTCCATTGTCGACAAGCCTGCACAATGGAATACATTTCTTCATCATAAGTGGGATACTTGCGGACTGTTTCGGACAATGTCTCACTATGATATGCCACTGGATGCCTCTGTTGTGTAAGAACTGCCCCAATAGCATAGTCAGAGGCATCTGTCTCGATCTCAAATGGTTGTTGCAAGTATGGTAATGTGCGCACTGGGCAGAACAGAGGCGATGTTTCAATTCTACGAACGCCTTCTGTTGGGATTCCGACAAAAATAAATTTTCTTTCGCTTCTCCCTTGGTGACTTGACTCAAGTGCCAAGTGATATGAGAGAATCCCAACATGAACCTATGGTAGAAATTAGCAAGACCCAGAAATTTGCAAAGCTCTGTTAGAGTGGTTGGATCTGGCTAATCCTGAATGAATTGGATATTGGTTGGATCCACATGCACCCCCCTTTCATCAATAATGTATCCCAAATATTGAACATGGGTCATGCCAAAAGTGCACTTCTCCAAATTGGCACAAAAATTGTGTTGCCACAATGTTTGGAGGACTTGTCGGATGTGGTGGAGGTGCTCTTCCCAAGTCTGGCTGAAGATTAGAATGTCATCCAAGTACACCACTACAAATGAGTTGGTGAATGGCTGCAATATGTCATCCATCAACCTCATGAAGGTTGCGAGAACATTCGTCAACCCGAAAGGCATGACCAGCCATTCAAAAAGGCCCTCCTTGGCTTTGAAGGAAGTCTTCCACACATCGAAGGGTCCAAATGGTACCTAATGATACCAAGACTTCAAGACAATCTTGCTGAAATATTTTTTCCCCTTTGAGTTAGTCCAGGAGGTCATCAATCCATGGGATTAGGTACCTATTTTGGATAGTGATCTTGTTCAGCGCTCGATAGTCAATATGTTGTGTAACCAGCTCCAAAAATAGAAGAAAAGAGATATCAACGCCTTAGAAATAAGCCACTTCGAGAGGGCAACCTCCAATACATTACATAAATGAACAATTATTAGATGATACAATTTACAAAACCTCCTTTCTATATATAGGAGTCCATGGGGCAATAATGTAATCCTAGTGGGCCACAATGTAATCCTAGCCGACCTAACAATAATAATTTAAGGGCACAATAATAACAATATGGGGGTTACAAGGGTACAATAATAACAATAAGGGGGTTACACTAACAACAATAAGGGACTATACTAGTAGTATAGGGACCTAACACAATACAGAGTCTCCAAGTCCCATCCTTATTCTCTACCAACACAATCGTGCTCCCACAGGGTGATGAACTCGGCCGTATGTGATCTTTTTGTAGTAGCTCCTGAATCTGCCTCTTGATTTCATCGTTCTCCATAATAGAGCACCGATAGATCGGTCCATTGGGTAGCGGCGCACCTAGGGTCAGATCAATGGGGTGCTTGACCTGACAATACAGAGGCACCCCTATGGGTGAGGTGAAGATGTCCCCGTAATCCTCCACAACCTTGTCTATTTGTTGTTTTCGTGCAAAGGAGCCCTATTTAGAGGTCATGGCCACAGTCTTCTTCTTTCCCTGGGGGAAAATCATTAGGAAAAAAATTTCCTAGTTTTGGAAATGAGCTTACTGCATTATTTTGTAGTAACCAAAGAGATAATGGCAGGCGGTGGTACCTCTGGTATCCTGTACAACTTATTTCCCAAAGTAACAATAACAGCACAAGGTCGGGACTCATCCACAACATGTCACTTCCATAAGTATGGTTGGCCAAATAATACATCACAAACATCAAGAGGAGAAATGTCACATAATACCTCATCCATGAAGGGCTTGATGTTGTAGGGAAGGTGACACTGTTGGCTGATGCAAATATCTCGTCCTTGGTGAAGCCACCCAATGGTGTATGGTTGTGGGTATGCTGTGGTCAGCAAGCCCAACTGCTTCACGGCGTCATCTGAAATGAGTTTCTTTTGGCTCCCATTGGCGACAATGAACTGTAGCAGGGAACACTTTACCCACATCTGGGAGTGGAAGAGACACTCCTCCTTTGGATCTTACGGATCCTCCTTCTAGATCTTCGTAGTGGAAATAGTTGCGTTGGGCTTTGCATCAATAATTTGTTTCACTTTGTCATTCCCCTTGTCAGGTTCTGATTCAGAGTCGGAGCATGCATCTTATTCAGAAGCCCTCATCTCGGCCACCAGCTACTACTTGGCCCGACACTCACTTGTGTTGTGAGTGGAGCTCTTATGGAACTCGCGCCACTTTCCCATGTCCTTCTTTGGCTTCGCTGCGTTGTTCTTTGCTTGCGGTTTTGGCAAGTTGTCTTGGCCTACCATGCCTTGGCTTTGTCCTTTGTTCTGTGGTTTGAGGGCACCTTTCCCTTGCTTTGATTCGCAGATCCAAAGTCTCACTTCTTCTGTTTTAATTTATGCTCAATCTTGGAAGCATACCGTATGTCATACCAAGCGAGGAGATGTCGAGGAAATCAATTTCCTCTTGAATGTATATGTGCAAACAACTTCGATAGTTTAGCACCAAATGTTTCTCCAAATATTTGATACCCAACTTTGTGCACAGGGTATGGAACAGATTCGTCAGTTCATGCACATCTTGATCCCTTTTTTGTCGGAGCATGGTCCATTGTATGTACTTGTCCTCATAGCTCCACACGGGATATTATTGTTCCTTGATGGTGTCTCGGAAAGAATTCCAAGTGGGTACAACTGAGAACAGAGAGGGTTTTGTCTCATCCTTTTTCTCGCAGTAGGTTTCCCACCAGTCGTTGACATGGGGGTAGCTTTGAGGAGTGAAAAAATAATCTTCTCCCGGTCAGAAAATTTATGAACCGAGAAATATCCTTCTAATAGATTCAACCATATATCTACGACATTTGCATCTAATTGACCCTCAAATATGGGAATGTCAAATTTTACTTGTACCTTAAAGGGATTCGTGCCTATAGAGTGGCTGTTGGATGCAGATGCGTCGCTGGTGGGCAGTTGTTGAAGGATCTAGGCAAAGTTATCCATCATCGCGTTCCTTTGTTTTTCGAGGGCCTCCTCGAGCAATATTTTTATAGGATATCCTGCTCCCTCATATTTATTTTCGTCCTCCATGGGCGGTCATCGGGGTTTGTGAGGCTGATCTTATAAAGGTTCAACCATATCTATCCCTAACTTCTTATACCCTGACCTCATTAGGGACATGAAAAGAAGGATCGAGAAAAAGCAAACCGCTCTGATACCACTGATCCAGATTTATGCTGGAACGCAATAGAATACGCATATAAACATAAATACAAAGATTCGGGGGAAATAACACTTCATTTCATTAACATCAAAGAACTGAAAGTTGCTTACAGACAGAATGGAAACAAACTAGCTAGGGCGTTGGTAGCTTATCTCTGAGAAGAGATGTGGAAACTACAGGCCTCTGAACTCTATGTTACAATGAGGATCGAAGACCTATATATTATTTAGAAACAATGGAAAACCCTAAACATCCAAAAATCTAACCTTGAGAGTTGATATGCTAGAATATGGGCCCCGTCAGGGTAAATTGGTACATCAATTTCCTAGTGTCATAACTTTGGCATACTATCTCCATTTGACGCACAAGATACATCGTTAGAAATATCTATTCGAGGAATACAACTGTTGATCGTGAATGTAGATTCTGGCATGGAATCAAATTTTCTAGAAAAGTGATGCCCAAAAAACTTCGTTTAGGACCTCAAAACAGCTCTGGAAGTTCAGGACCCGAAAAAACTGCTAAAAATAGTAAGTTGTGCAGAAATTGAAAAACTAAAAGAGACAATGGTGGGGCCCCAAGTGGAATAGGTAGATGGCCACCAATATCCACCTGGATCATTCCTGCCCCCTTAGGAAGCAATGGTCCCCATTGCGTTGAGTTCCTCCACGAGATGAGGAAACTTCTGCTGAACTTGGTCCTCGGTGAACCACTTGCCTTGGTGCAGGAGTTGGCCAACTTTAACAACCTGATACAGTTGTATCTTCTGTTGGTGAGTGTTCTTGATTTGCATGTCCATGATACAATTTGTGGTGGCCTGTTCCATGCAGTCTAGTTTTAACTCTGTTGGTGTGAGTTGTTCTGTGATGTTAGAGGTGTCTAGTAGAGGTGGGATGTAGGGACGAAGGCGGTCCACATTGAATATTGGGTGCAGACCAAGGAATGGTGGAGTATAGAGCTCAAAGGAATTATTCCCTACAACCTTGGTGATGGTGTACGACCCATATCGGAGTGGTCGAAACTTTCGGTGGGGTCTAGTGAGTTTCTCCTTCTGCAAATGTAGCCACACTTTGTCACCCAAATGGAAGTTGTGTGGCACCCGATGTTGATCATGTCGTTGCTTCTACTTAGAATTGGCTCTGTCCAATATGTCATGAACCTATTGGAGGATGTGTTGAATACGCTCGATGAAGTTGTTCGCTTTGTCAGCTTCAGACTGGACATGAGCCGAATCAGCCTGAGTAGCCGCAAATGGCATGGCTACATCATTGGGACATAGTGGCTGGAATCCCAAGCCGTACTGAAAGTGGTTGTGGCCAATTGAGTTGTGGAGATCCTGGTTATAACTATGTTGTACATAGGGGAGGTTCTCATCCCATGTGCGTGGATTCTTTGAATTCTACATGCGTATAATGTGTAAAATCATCCTATTGAGAAACTCTATCTAGCCATTAGTTTTGGGATGGAAAGTTGTGGACATGGTGAGCTTGGTGTCCAGCATTGACCAGAGGTTGGACCAAAATGTTCTGAGGAAACTCTTGTCCCGATCTGAAATGATAGACTGTGGGATCCCAAAGTTCACCACACTCATTCAAAGAAGATTTTGGCAGTGCCTTCTGTTGCGATATTATTTTTGCAAGCCGTCATAATGGCCATCTTCAAGAATCTGTTGATGACCACGAAAACACAGTCATTTCCATGCTTAGTAGAAGGAAGGCCTGACATGTAATCCATGGAGATGGATTCCCAAGGTCGAATAGGGGTAGGTAGCGGAGTATAGAGGCCTTGCTTCTTGATGGTTGGTTTGGAAATGGCACAAACAGTGCAGGATCTGATGTACTTCTTGACATCCTGTCAAAGGTTCAGCCACTAGAAATAATTTTGCAGTACTGCCACTGTTTTCTCGACACCGAAATTCCAAACGACTCAACTATAGTCTGCTTCCTAGATCGTCTTGGCACGCTCGCTTCAAGGAACACAAAGGTGTCCCAGGTGACATAACAATGCATCTTGGAGGCGAAAATTTGGAACTTGCATACCCCCCAAGAGTGCCTTGTATGTATGACCGAATTCTGGATCACTCTTGTAGAGTCTCGTGCCCACAAGAGTTGAGAATGGTGGTTAGCACCACGATGGGTGGTCGGCTGAGGCAATCTGCAACATTATTAGTGCTACCGTTCTTATATTTGATGTTCAAATGAAAATGTTGCGGATATGTGGAACACTTCTGATGGTAATCGTTTTGCAACTTCCCTTGTGTCTGTATGAACTACAGGGGTTGGTGGTCTGTGTGTATGATTGTTTCCTTCCCCAAAATGTAATGCTTCCATTGTCGACAAGCCTGCACAATGGAATACATTTCTTTGTCATAAGTGGGATACTTGCGGATTGTGTCAGACAATGTCTCACTGTGATATGCCACTGGATGCTCCTGTTGAGTAAGAACTGCCCCAATATCATAGTCAGAGGCATCCGTATTGATCTCAAATGGTTGTTGCAAGTCTGGTAATGAGCACTAGGGCAAAACAGAGGCGATGTTTCAATTCTACAAACACCTTCTATTGGGATTCCTACCAAAATAATTTTGCTTTCTCTCCTCCCTTGGTGACTTGACTCAAGGGCCAAGTGATATGAGATAATCCACCTGCGGTAGAAATTAGCAAAACCCAAAAATCTGCGAATCTCTATTAGAGTGGTTGGGGCTAGAAAATCCTGAATGACTTGGATCTTGGTTGGACCACATGCATCCCCTTTCATCAATAATGTATCCTACATATTGAACCTCGATCATGCCAAAAGTGCACTTCTCCAAATTGGCACACAACTTGTGTTGTCGCAATGTTTGGAGGACTTGTCAGATGTGGTGGAGGTGCTCTTCCCAAGTCTGGTTAAATATCAGAATGTCATCCAAGTACACCACTACAAATGATTTGGTGAATGGCCGCAAGATGTCATCCATCAACCTCATGAAGGTTGTGGGAGCATTCGTCAACCCGAAAGGCATGACCAACCATTCAAAAAGGCCCTCTTGGCTTTTAAGGAAGTCTTCCACACATCGGAGGGTTTGATTGGTACCTGGTGATACCCAGACTTCAAGTCGATCTTGCTGAAATAGTTTTTGCCTTTTAGTTGGTCTAGGAGGTCATCAATCTGTGGGAACAGATTCGCCGGCTCATGCACATCTTGATCCTTTTGTTTCCGCAGTGTGGTCCATTATATGTACCTGTCCTCATAGCTCCCCACGAGATAGTATTGTTCCTTGATGGCATCTCGGAAATAATACCAAGTGGGTATGACTGAGAACAGAGAGGGTTTTGTCTTGTCCTTTTTCTCACAGTAGGTTTCCCACCAGTCCTTGACATGGGAGGTAGCTTTGAGGAGTGCAAAAATAATATTCTCCTGGTCGAAAAAGTCATGAACCGATAAATATCCTTCTAATAGATTCAACCATATATCTATGACATCTGCATCTATTTGACCCTCAAATATGGGAATGTCAAATTTTACTTGTACCTTAAAGGGATTTGTGCCTCGAGAGTGGTTGTTGGATGCAATTGCGTCATTGGTGGGCATTCGTTGAAGGATCTGGGCAAAGTTATCCATCATCACATTCCTTTGTTTTTCAAGGGCCTCCTCGAGCAATATTTTGATAGGATCTCCTTCTCCCTCATCTTTCTTTTCGTCCCCCATGGGCGGCCGTCGGGGTTTGCGACGCTGATCTTTCAAAGGTTCAACCAGATCGAGCCCTAACTCCTTATACCTTGACCTTGTTGGGGACATGCAAAGAAGGATCGAGAAAAAGTAGACCACTCTGATACCACTGATATGGATTTATTCCAGAATGCAATAGAATACGTATATAACCATAAATACAAAGAAGCAATGGAAACAACACTTCATTTCATTAATATCAATGAACTAAAATTTGCTTACAGACATAATGGAAATAAAATAGCTAGGGCATTGGTAGCTTATCTCTGAGAAGAGATGTGGTGGCTACAAGCCTCTGAACTCTGTGTTACAATGAGGCTCAAAGGCCTATATATTATTAAGCAACAATGGAAAACCATAAACATCCAAAAAGCTAACCCTAGGAGATGAAACAACAGAATATGGGCCCCTTCGGGGTAAATTTGTACATCAATTTCTGGGGGTCGTAACTTTGCCATGCTATCTCTATTTAACGCATATGATACATCGTTAGAAATACCTATCTGAGGACTACAACTGTCAAACGCGAATGTATATTTTGGAACAAAATCAGATTTTCTGGAAAAGTGATGCCCAAAAAACGTCGTTTAGGGCCTCAAAATGGCTCTGAAAGTTCAGGAACCGAAAAACTGCTAAAAATAGTAAGTTGTATGAAACTGAAAAACTGAAAGAGGCAATGGTGGGGCCCCAAGTGGAATAGGCGGGTGGCCACCAATATCCACTTGGATCATTCCTCCCCCCTTAGGAAGCAATGGTCCCCATTGCGTTGAGTTCCTCCATGAGATGAGGAAACTTCTGCTGAACTTGGTCCCTGGTGAACCACTTGCCTTGGTGCAAGAGTTGGCCAGCTTTGACAACCTGATACAGTTGGATATTTTGTTGGAGAGTGTTCTTGATCTGCATGTCCATGATACAATCTGTGGTGGCATGTTCCATGCAGTCTGGGTTTAACTCTATTGGTGTGAGTTGTTTTGCAATGTCATAGGTGTCCAATAGAGGTGGGAAGTAGGGACAAAGGGGATCCACATTGAATACTGGGTGCAGACCAAGGAATGGTTGAATACTGAGCTCGAAGGCATTTTTTCCTATAGCCTTGGTGATGGTGTACGACCCATATCGGAGCGAGCGAAGCTTGCGGTGGGTTCCAGTGAGGTGCTCCTTCTGCAAATATAGCCACACTTTGTTGCCCACCTGGAAGTTGTGCGGCACCCTATGTTCATCATGTCGTTTCTTGTACTTAGAATTGGCTCTGTCCAATATGTCATGAACCTGTTGGTGGATGTTCGCTTTGTCAGCTTCAGACTGGACATGAGCCGAATTAGCCTAAGCAGCCGCAAATGGCATGGCTACGTCAATGGGACATAGTGGCTGGAATCCCAAGCCCACCTGAAAGGGGCTGTGGCTGGTTGAGCTGTGGAGAGCCCGGTTATAACTGTGTTGTACATAATGGAGGTTCTCATCCCATGTGTGTTACACATCATTTTGTCACCGTCCCTGCAATCCCTCGTACCGTACATTGGAGGACTATTCCCGTGACCTGTGAAAATAAAATGTCCTGAAAACACCTTCATGGCATCCTCCTGCATAAGGAAAAACATTCTCCTAAAGAAAATTTCCTCTGAAAAACCCTAAAAACTAATTTTTTTGCCTTGGCGCGACTAGCCAGTTCATCCCTCGCGCTAATCAGGGAAATCCACACTAGAGGGCGCGCCAACTGGCGCTCTATCCCTGTGTTTCACTCGCACCAAGCTTATTAAGCGATGTTTTTTAAAAATAAATGGCAGAAGTTTGATTCTAACAAACTCCAAAATGAATCATAAAAAGAAGTTGAGTGGTTTGGCTTCGGATCTCCATGTATAGGAAGTGGTTTTCCACCTCTCATGGAAGCTTCCTAAGAGATAGGGCCTATCCCATTATTATAGGGATCCCAACTTCCCTTCCTCCATCTATAAAAACCTGCCCTCTCCATTAAGAAGCTAGCTGAATGCTTGGAAGCTGAACAACGAGAAGGAAACTATAGCCAAGGAGAACCCCGTAAGGGAGAGAGCTTTGTCCGAATCCTTGACAGGCTTTGTTGAGACGCGCTCCGCTGCAAGCCCCACCAAAGGAAGTTCACAGCATCAGAGCACTTGGTTGTAATCTCCCTTTTTGTCATCTATAATATAAGCGACTTTGATTGGTTCCATTCGTGTGTTTAATCTTTTATGTAATGCAATGAATTATATCCTCTCTGACTGATATATAGTTATATGCTTTAAATATTACGTTGTATGTTGTCGTTTCTCTGCGTGTGTACAAGTATCCGGACATGTCAAACGGAAGGATCGTGATCTGTCAGGCTAAGGATGAGGAGCGTCGCTTCTTCCTTGACAACAACAGCGTGGGATTTAAGGTAGGCTACTTATCGCGATCTTTGTCTTTCATATAGCTAGGAACCGACGTCATTGTGTGATTCGATTGTTGCTAGACCCAATCTAGGGCTAGTGGGATCGCCTCTGTCTGCAGAGGGGATTTACCTCCTCAACAATTTGGCGACTTCGCTGGGGAATTAGTGCGAGTTATTCCTTCCTCATTTTGGGTCGTTGTTGGATTTTTGATTGATTTATTTGCTTTTCTGGTTCATCTTCCCTGGTTTTAAAACCTTGTTCAACCCCCAGAAGACCAGATCCTGTCTTTGTTTGTCCATTTTCATTATTTTTCTAGGGTAAATTCGATTGGCGCAGTTTTTCTCTTGAAATTCGCGCCAGCTAGCACTTGTTGCTAGTTACGCACCCGTGCCAATTCCTTTTTGGCACAGATTACAGCCAAACAGGCATGCCAACTCTGCTTGGTGTTAGGGTTTGCTTGCTTTTGGCCCCCTTGAGATTGAGTTTTGGTCCTGGTGTCATTTTTTTGATTGATTGAGTGCCCTGAAGTCATTATTGACGGTGTTTGGCCCTCATCCTCCGATTTTTCACCTTTTTCCATCAATTTTGCATTCTATCCCTAGGGCTTCTAGGTGCTTCAGTGTGTTGAGCCTCCTGTGGGAGTTTTGGGTCCTTGCTTGCCCGACAAATTTTGTTCTCCGCATTCGTCTTGTTCAGTCCCATTGAATCATTGTTTTTGTTGAGTGATTGCTTCCTCTTTCATTCAATTTTGCTTTGTGCTACTCCAAGCCTAGATTACATGGTTTGTTTGAGTCTCTTTCGAGACTCTTCTTCGCTTTGAGAGGTTTCGTCATCAGTTTGAGTCTTGATTGTGTGCGTTTGAATTGAGTGAACTTGTTTTTTTCAACTCTCTCTTTGTCATTTCTCGAATTGGTGTTTTCATTAATTTTTCATTCATTTAGTGTGTTTTCTCTAACATATTGAAAAATACAAAAACAAAATCTTTTTGCATTTTGATTGGCATAGTGAAAATTGAAAGCCTTTTCGCATCACTAGTGTTATATAACTCTAGAGAGAAGTTTTCTAGTTTCATTAGCTTGCATTAGAAACAGTAGTGGGTGTTTTTGAGTGTTTGTTTTGTTTTCATTTGAAAGCTCTCAACTCTCCCATAGATAGCTCTTCATTGAACAAAATGATGTTTTGTGGCATATAGTTTTGCATTTAGAGATTTTATGAGATCCAACATTCGATAGGGCCTTGAAATTGAAACATAATTTGAAGATCAACTTTAAAATTTACTGAATTAACCTAAGGCAACATTGAAACTTTAACGGAATATCTAGTAGTCTAAGGTAGAGACGTGTTCCAACGTCTTTAAGTCTAGTAGTTGTTGTTCACCATCTGGCTTTAGACAGCGCTAGTATGGACTTGTGCTCCCTGTACCATCACGTATATAAAGGGAGACCCCATTAGGTTGCAATCCTTTATCCATAGGAAGCCAAGTCTGCCGCCTTTTACCCATGATACACCAGACACAGCATTCGGGGAGATTACCTACACGTACGTTAAGTCCTTGGTTGATTTCTCTTTCATTTTTACCAAGGTGTATATGGCAGTTCACGGATATCTGGTACACCCTTTTACCTAGATTACCAGAGCAGTCATTTCGATCTTTACTGACTCACTAAATTTGAAAAGATCATCAAGCACTTGTCCTTTCACTCTTGTTTCCAAACTGAAAGTGATAGAGTCATATTTTACTTGTTTCTAGACTCTTAAAACATGAAACAATAAAATTTCTAGTTTCAATGTGGTAAAATTAATCACCTACGATCACATGCCTATTTAGAGATTGATTTTTCAGCCTGTTTTTGTTTGCCTTGGTTTTTGCCCGTGTGTCATTTTTCTTGATCTTTTCCTCTTTTTGCTACAGTCACAATGGCGGAACCTTCAGTTTCGTCTATTGGTAGTCCTTATACCGATGATTCGTCAAAAGTCTCTCAGTCCTCTGTTGAGCATCAACAGCCTACTGTATCCAAGTTTCCCGATGGGGGGCCAGTCGTATCCGAACTTCCCTTTGGAGGACCAGTTGATTTCAATTGGCCCTTTTCCAACGCTTGGTTTGGATTTGGAGTAGGGGAGCACTTCCCTCCTCTTACATCAGGATCACCCTTTTTGGCTGCTATCATACCTCCTAGTCCTCATCGTCTTTTAGAAGATCTTACGGCAGGGTCAGAGATGGACTCATTCGATCCTTCTCCTAGTGAGGGAATTCCTACTTCTGTTTAAGATTACCAGCTTTTTTCCTGAAGACATCCCCAAACCTTCTGTTATGTCTTCACCTGGTCCTTCACTCCCAGCTGGATATAGGTCTTTAAGTCAGGTCATGGCCATTATTGCCTCCATCGAAGTATCGACTCCATCCACGAGGCCCACCAGTCCCACATTGGGGATGTCATCGTCGACGCCTCTCACGCCATCTCCTTTTGTTACATCAGCACCTGTTAGACCTACTATCTGCGTGGCTGCGTCTACGCCTGTTGTCACTACTTATTCAACTAGGACCTCATCAGTTCCTGAAGACATTTATATAGCTCCTGTTATTCTAGATAATATTTCTCTCAAGGAGTATCGACTATCTTTGCAGCCGTAAAACTCCGAGGTTGGTCAGTCCTCTCAAGATCTTAACCGTCCTTACTTTTCCCATTCTGGACCAGATGGTGCCCCAATTTATGTATTTCCATATCAATACGATGAGCAAGGCAACCCCCTTCGTTTTCCTGCTCTTTAGGCTTATCAGTATATTAATGGTTTTCTGTCTACCCAACCTGGGCAGCCAGGGACAACCTTTGTTTCAACAAGCATATGCTCCTGGCCCACAAGGACAACCCTTCGAGGGACAACCTTCGGCCCAACTAGGTTATGTGTACGACTCGCAAGGACAACCCTTACAGGGACAACCTTCGAGCCAACCGGGAATACTTTACGGCCCGCAAGGGCAGTCTTACAATCCTCAAGGTCAACCTCTGCAGCCTCACCCTGTGGTCCAACCTGGGCAACCTCAAGGACCGGCAGGGAAACCGGGGTATCAACCTGGACCACCATACAGTCCTGGGGGGCAAACCCAACCTTCTCAACCTTTGATGCAGCCTCAACAACCTTATTTTCCAACTGGTCAAAATGTTGCACAGCCTGAGCCATCTTATGGTCCTCTCACAGGTCAACCTGGTTATCAGGCACAACCTAGCCCTTTTCCGCCATCAGGCCAACCTGTTCAACCAGGGTAACCTGGTGTCCCTCATCATCCAGGTCAACCTGTTCAACCAGGGTAACCTGCACAGCCAGGTCAACCTGTTTAACCAGGACAACCTGCACAGCCTGTTAACCCTGCTCAGCAACCGATCTATTCCATGCCACAGCCAAATCCACCTGTGCGCCCTACTTATCAGACTAAGCAAGGTCCCACTTACCAGCAGCCCGTTCGACCCCAAGGCGGTTATTACTTTCAAGGTCAGTCTCGACCAGTTTACAACCCGCCCCAAGGTTCTGGTTATTACCTTCAACAGCCAAGCTATACTTATACTTCGCAGTCAAATCCATATACTGCTCAAACGGGGCCCACATATAATCAGAATCAGTACCCTAGTTATCAACCCCCATATCCTAGTTTTCAGCCGCCATATCAACCCAATTATACGGCTTATACCCCCTATGGTCAGAATCCTCTGGGACAGAACCAATGGGGGCAGATTTATACTCAACCAGGGTGGAGTACGAGTACAGGTCCTTATCGGGGGCCTGGTATGCCTTTTAACCCTCAATTGCCTTTTCTTGCCACGTTGGAATTACCAGACGTGTCCAAATTGACCAATGACTTGATTCTTCATAATCCATATTGGCCTCCAGTTCCGACGAAGGTGCCCGGTGATTGTCCTAAGTTTGAGGGTAAATCTGGAGAAGACCCCCAAGCACATGTCATGACATATCATTTGCGGTGTTCTTCGAACTCTTGGATAGATGACTCGATTCGTATACGTCTTTTCCAGCGCACTCTCACTGGTGTTGCTACTAAGTGGTACATAGAACTGCCTCGTGGTATTTTTCAAGATTTTAATACTCTAGCTATGGCATTCCTGACACATTTCCAGTTACTGGTTCGTTACGAAGTCGGGACGCATCTCCTGACATCTCTGAAACAGGACAAAGCCACTCTTATTTCAGATCATATTCATGAGTGGAGACGTCGTCGTCGTCTGATCAAGTTTGACATTCCTGATCAGCTTCTAAATCACTGGTTCACTACCTCCTTTGTCAACAAGATTGCACAAGACATTGCTATGGGGGCATGTGTAACCGAGGAACAAGCCATTGCTCATGCCTAGTACCTCGATTTAGTGTACTCTCAGTTCGGCACGTTGTACAATATCTTGACTGATGCCCCGTGACCAGGGACCTCTAAGGCACTAGCTACCCCATCAGTAGACGGTGTTATTGGTTCCGTCTCTTAGACTTCTCGCAAGTCTTCTAATGGGAAGCAAAAATCGAACTCTTCCAACAATTCTGCTCCTCCAGCTACTCCCGATTCTGGTAAAACTGCGGAGGTCAACGCCGTCTAGGATAATCTTGCAGACAAGACTTCCAAGGGGAAGAAGAAGGGCAAAGGCAAAGCCAAATCCGATGCCCCGAAACCAGAATCCTCCAAACCATGTGCTGATGATGGTTCACAACGGAAACCGAAGTACCCTTGCCTGATCTGTGACGAAGACCACTACACCAAAGATTGTCCTAGATGATCTGAGGTTAGTCAAATTCTTAAGGGATCTAAGGGAACTCCGACAGTTCTTAAAGAACCTTTTCCATCTCAGCAGACCCAGATGGTCAAGCAGTCGTCACCATCTGCACCGTTTGGGTCTCAGGTTTTCATGATGAATGGTGTTGCACCTATTTCTATTGCCACTCGGTCAAAGGATTATGCCGGATCACACTAACTACCTGGGAAGGAAGTTGTTGATGGCCCTCCTCCCCCGCCTGCCTCTGGCTCCCTAGAAATTGAAAGGCCCAGTGTTGAACTCGTTGTACGACCACCTTCCAAAGGTGCTCTCCAAAAGTCTTCCTATAATCTGAATGCTCGTGCTGCTCAGCATTACAACATTGTTGAGGATTTAGCACAGGCGCCTTCCGTGATTTCTGCGTTGGAAGTACTTCAAAGTTGTCCATCCCAACGGAAAGCTTTGTTATCTGCAATCGGCATAATTGATCCTGCCAATTCTAGCCTTCTCACCTTCGATCTCAAGAATTTCATCCCTCGACTTCCGCACCAGATCGCACTCGTTATACAAGTCAGCATTAACGACCTCAATATTCACAGAGCCATTTTGGATGAAGGTGCCTCTACCTGCATTATGTCATCTGCTTGTTGGAAGGCCATTGGCTCTTCGGCCCTCACTTCATCCCCCAATGCCCTCGAGGCATTCGATGGAAGGGAATCAAAACCCTTGGGTGTTCTCGCGAGTCTCCCGATTACTTTACAAGGTAAGACAGTCAATGTCGAAGTGGAAGTGGTTGATGCCAAACTCAACTATAATCTTTTGCTCGGTCGCAGTTGGACCCACGCCATGTTGTGTGTTCCATCCACCCTCTTTCGGCTTTTGAATTTTCCACATGAGGGCAAGATTATTATTGTCGATCAGTTGTCTTTCTTCACCTCATCCTCCGAGAACAACGTACTGTACGTGGATCAAATTCCTAATCCCCCCGACAGCATAGAACCTAGTCTTTTCAAGGACCCCATTCTCATGGGTATTTTTGCCATTCCACCACTGAACACTGTTCAAGTTAACATGATCTCTAGGTTGGATGACCCGTGGATCGTCCCTTCTCCTGAACAGGTTGCCTCTTTTGGAGAATCGATGCCTCTGACCCCGGTTGAAATCAATTATTGCAAGATCATTGCCGCATCAGATCCTCCTCCTACTGATAATGCTCCTTTGAGCATGGCTCTTGATGTTTATTCTCAATCCCCTTGGCTCGGCGATGCAGATTTGCCTGATCCTTTGAGAGAAATTTTTTCGTCTGACGAAGCTATCATGGAGACTATGTCTCTCGAAGATCTACCTTGGAGCGATGGGCATCATCGTTCCTCATTCATGCCCGGCCTGGGGGCAATGTCTAATTGTCTCAAGAATTTTGCATCTCAGGTTCCCTCTCCACCTCTCCAAATGCCAATATTGACTCATGAAGTATTGTTGGAAGGAAATCTGAGTAATATCACCCAAACGATGCCTATCGACATCTCCGTTAAACCGAGGGTCATCGAGAACATCCATGTGGGAGTCACTTGTTCTCTCGATGAGATTCAAGTGTACACTAGCCTTTTCCGTGAATTCCGTGATGTTTTTGTGTGGTCTTATGAAGAGATGCCTGGGATCAATCCCAGTATTGTCGTGCACGAAATTCCCACCTATCCTGGTGTGAAGCCTGTGCACCAGCATTTGAGCCCAGTGCATCCTCGAAAATCCGCTGCTATAAAAGCTGAAGTTGAGAAACTTCTTAAAGCGGGCTTCATATATCCGATCCCTCTGATGGAGTGGGTTTCCAATATTGTCCCTGTGGATAAGAAGCAGGGCACAATTCGAGTCTGTGTTGACTATCTAGATATCAATCGGGCTTGCCCTAAGGACAACTATCCCACCCCCTTTATACATCAGATCAGTGATTATTGTGCGGGGAGTGAGATATTTTCCCTTATGGACGGCTTTTCAGGTTATAATCAAATCAATATCCTTCCATCCGATCACCATAAGACCGCTTTCATCTGTTCGTGGGGAACATTTGCCTACAAGAAGCTCCCTTTTGGCTTAAAAAACGCTAGGGCTACCTTCCAGCATGCCATGTCCTACTCCTTTCACGACATACATAATGTTGTTCAGCCGTACCTAGATGACCTTCCGGCTCATTCAGCTCTACGCAAAGACCATCTAGAACATCTCCGCCAGATTTTTCTCCGCTCCAGACATTACAACATCAGGCTTAATCCTCACAAGTGCGTCTTCTGCGTTGACTCTGGTCGGCTTTCAGGATTCATTGTCTCTAAAGACGGAATTCGCCTTGACCCTCTCAAGATCGAGGCTATTTTAAATCTCCCATCCCCATCCTCGCTGCATCAACTTCGGAGTCTTCAGGGGAAAGCAAATTTCTTACGTCGCTTTATCCCGAACTATGCACAGGTAGCTAAAGGGTTTACGCGACTTCTGAAACAGGACGTCCCTTTTTGTTGGGATGAGATTGCTCAGCAATCTTTCGATAACCTTAAAACATTGCTCATCAACGCTCCATTAATACGTCCTCCAAACTATCATCGCGACTTTACCCTCTATTTGGCTGCCGCATTCAGCACAATTGCCATGGTTCTGGTACATGATGATGATGACGATAATGAACACGTGGTTTATTATCTGTCTCGGAATCTCCTTGACACTGAAGTGCGTTATTCCCACGTCGAGAAGTTGGCGCTTGCTGCGGTCCAGCCCATTCAGCGATTTCACCATTACATCCTGTTACGCACGGTAACCGTGATTTCCGACTGCAACCCCATGACTTACATTTTGTCTTGACAATTGTTGGGGGGCAAGTACTCAAAATGGATTGTGATCCTTCAGGAGTTCGATTTGGATTTCACTACTGCCAAATCGAAGAAGTCACTGGTTTTTGTTGATCTCATTTGCTCTCTCCCTACCGACTTTGTTCCGTCTCAATCCAAGGATCATATCCTGAACGAAACTCTCTTCTTAATCATCACTCTTAATCCATGGTACGACAATATCATTCTGTACCTCCAGACATCTTCCTTCTGGTTCGAGTTAATGAAGGATGCTCGACGTCGTGTTCGACACCAGTCGCAACCGTATCGCATTGTAAGAGATACCCTATATCGGGTCGGAGTCGATTCTGTACTTCGTTGGTGTTTGACCTTAGAAGAGGCTGAGAAAGTTCTGAATGACTGTCACAGTGGCGCCTGTGGCGGTCACATGTCCGGTTATGATACCGCACAGAATATCCTTCGTGCGGGCTATTTCTGGTCATCTATATTTAAAGACTGTATTGTAGCAGTACGAAAGTGCCATGCGTGCCAGATCTTCCAACGCAAGATGCGTGCGCCACCCCTCCCATTACATCCTATCATTATTGTGGCCCTTTTGCCAAATGGGGCATTGATTTTATGACATGTAACCCTCACTCGGCCGGGGGGCATGCTTATATCATCGTTGCCATATATTATTTTACCAAGTGGGCTGAAGCGATGCCTACATTGGCCGCAGACGGTAAGACATCTGCTTAGTTCATTTTTAACCATGTGATCACGTGTTTTGGCATTCCTCAAGCCATTATCACCAATCATGGCTCTCATTTTTTGGACTACATGATGGCAGAGCTGACATCGAAGTTGGGCTTGCGTCACGACAGATTGATGCCATATTACCCCCAGGAAAATCGCCAGTTTGAAGCCGTGAACAAAGTTCTTATCACGATGCTTCAACGAACAATTGGTATACACAAATCGAATTGGCATCTCCAATTGTTTTCAGCTCTTTGGGCCTATTGAACGTCAGTGAAGAGTGCGACCGGATTCACACCTTTCCAGTTGGTGTATGGTCTGAAAGCTACTCTTCCGGTTGAATGTGAGACCCCTTCAATAAAAATGGATGTGGAATTATTTCCCGATACCTCCCCAGAGGAAGAACGTCTCCTATATCTTGAGAGGTTGGACGAAACTCGCCGCTTGGCTGTCTTAGTCATTGAGGCACAAAAAAAGCGGGTTAAAGCTCATTTCGATCAAACGATTTCTCCGCGCTCTTTTATCGAAGGGGACCTCATCCTCTTGTATGATCAAGCCCACGACAAGCTTGGGGCAGGCAAATTCCAACCTATGTGGCATGGGCCCTATATCGTTAAACATGTATTGAAGAACAGGGCTTCTGAGATGATTGATTATGAAGGTCTTCCTTTGGCTCAGCCCAGGAATGGGTTGTACCTAAAGAAGTATTATGCTTGAATCATTCTTGCATAGTATATGTACATAGGTGATTTTTTCATTTTTGTGCATGTGTGGTGTGGTGTGATTTGTAAGCGTTTTTCTGCTCATTGGGTCTTCCTGATTGTGTAGATGTTTATTACTCCTAATGTCGGTTTCGCGGATGGTTCCTCCCGCAGTACCAGGAACCTGTCTTCGGCAGCCTGGGTAATCTACAATCCTGCTAGTGAGTTAGTTAATTTACAAGGCGTTTGTCTAGGGCCTGCTACAAATAATGTCGCAGAATATAGTGCCGTTTTGGAATTATTAAATGAGGCTGTCAACCTCGGTATTCGCATGTTGCTTGTATATCTAGACTCACAGCTTGTGGTTTTACAACTCAGTGGTCATTATTCAGTTAGAAACCCATGCATTTTAAGACTGTATCTACGTATTCGTTTACTGGAAAGGAATTTTGATTACATCACATATCAACATATACCTAGATGGATGAATACACTAACATAAACAATAGCCAACATGGTATTAAATATAAATTTACGCAATTTATAAAAAAACATCATCATATGTAAGCAAGATCCATGTAGAAATAGGTGTATATATATATGTCGAATGTTTGCAGTGTGTGCATCATACAAAATCCAAAAAATATACAAGTTTGTTTTAATTACATTCGGAGATGACATGTCTCTCAAAAATATGCAAATAAAAGCCTAGGCGACTAATCGACATGGTGCTCATGGTAGCACGTCACTGCCCGCACCAACCGCCTTAGTAAGCGATGGAGGCGACTCGACACCCCTACAGTGTGCCTCTGGTAAGCCATAGGGACATCAGCTAGGCAAACATAGTCCGGAACCCCACAAGCAATCCCCTCAAGGTTCTGTACCAGTGCGTCCCCCTCGCCCCCCTCACCTTGAGGGTCGTAAGTGAGCGGGGTCCTCCTCCCTATCTGTGACATCCCAGTGGGCCTCTCTGGGCCAACATCTGCATACATATAGAACCAGCTGTTAGAACATACATGTATACCAAAAAATCATAAAATCCATAAAAATCAAAAAGAGTCTTACCCAGCTCCTCATCCCAGTCCTCTCCTTCCGAGAGCAAAAGGTCTGGATCTCCAGTAAAATCAGTGGTTGCATAGGGCCAGTCCTCTACGATGATCAGCTATCGTCGGAGCCATCCAAAGAACTCGGGCCTCCATGACATCTGTTGGCCGCCCCCTACCCTGGGCATCAATGCTTCCCATCGAGCCATCCGTGGCTATCTCAATGGTGGATCCGGGACTATAGCCCCTAAGCCCTGAAAGATAGGTAGTCGTTCCAGGAAGAACGATACCAAGATTGACCCGTACCCAAACTACTTCAGTTTGGCCTTTTTGCATTTGGTCAATTTCCATTTGATGTTCATAGTTACGGTTGTGGCCCAATCAAATACTGTTGGGTTCATGCACTCTGACGCCAGGAGGAGCTGTGTTTTGGTAGCCTCGTGCGGTGCCTGCGACCCCGCAGCCTGTGTTATGGTATGTAGCACCACCCTGAGTGCTAGATCAGGAATAGTATGAATGTCAACTTTACCACTACCTGACCCCGTTTGTGCCCCCGGGCACACCCTCTCTATGACCATTGACATCTTTTCACCAGAAGGCCTGGTGCCTGTCATAATAGGAAGTGGACCTCTGCGGGACAATCCAATGATAAAGTAAGTGTCTGATACTTCAAGCTCAAGTGATTTATCTCGGAGTTTAAACTTCTCCTCATCCTCATCCTAGATACTGATCAAATATTGCAATAGTTCGGGCTGAGCCCGGAGACATGGTGTTAGGAAGAATTTCTTCAAACCACAATTTCTGAGAGCATCCATACACTGCTCATTCTCCATTTCCATTTCGTCTTCCTCACTGTGCTCCCTTTCCTTCCATTCAATCACCATTTTTGCTGAGTACCTACACCAAATCAAACATAGGAGTGTTAGAAACCTCCTTAAGTATTCGAATTTTCTTTTCATTGGTTCATTTTTGAGAATTTTCGGCCGGAATTTGCGTTGCGCTATTGGTGCGGCTGTCTAGCTGACAGTCGCACCAGCTGGCACACCCTCTGTGTAAAACATAGTGGATTGGCGGGGGTCTGTGCCTGGTACCCGCACCAACCGTGGAGCCCTAGATTTTGCAATTCCTCCCCTCGAGGAGGTCAAATGACAATGAAAAACTATGAAATATAGCTTAAACAATGGCTAATGGAAGCGGATCTTACCTGGAGAAGACCGAATCCGAATTCGTCCACTGGATCGTCCACAATCGTCACCGCAAGATCGCATAGAAATAGCTCACTATCGCTCTGCACAAAGGTAAAAGGTAAAAAGTAAATATGTTTTTACTATGGGTCATATTATAACATTTCGAAATTAAAATTAGGTTTTGGAGCTTATTTTTGTGATATTTTTGTCGAAAAATGGGTTTTACACATGCTTTTTGTGCAGCGACAGGTTTTCATGCGACTGGGACGACGAAACAAGTTGCATTTTATACTTTTTCGGACTCGATAAAAACACGAAAAAGTCACTAATGGAGCCATCTTTCAGCTCTTTTCTGACTCTCTAAACATGAAAAGATTGCTGAGTCGCTTGTCGTTTTGAGCTCGTTAAATTGGCTGCGAAACGACATTTACCTAGTATACGTTTACCCCTTTTTCGGGCTGGGTTAGATTATTTACGAAAAAAGAATACCCTAGCCTATCGCGACTAGGAGGCTCTCTCAGACATAGTTTTCTACCTTTTCGGATCTGAGGGACTATCTACGAAAAGGGACTGTTGGAGTTTTCTTTTCCACTGTCTTTTCAAACTCTCTAAACATGAAAAGACGCCGAGTTCTTCCTTTGTCAGACTCATTAAAAACTAATGACATTGGATTCCGTCGTAATGACGTTACTAGAGTTCCTCCTTCCTAGGGCTCGTTAAATGTACTAGGTTGGATTTGTCCGAAGGACAAACTTATATCGCGAGCATATGCTATCCCCTTTAAGCTTGTTTCCAAAAATAATTAGGGTACTCGCCAGAAATGGTGGGGGAAAATGGAACCAGTATCATAGTCATGTTGGCAGTATGTCGCTCTTGAACATGGCACTTGTCTACATTCATGTCGGGTTGGGGACATCTCATCTTGTTATCTGCTTGCCTTCATGGGTTTGGGTAATCTCTTTTGACCGCTCATCTGCTCTTTGCCACGTCACCATGACCTCAAATCATTTGATGTCAAATGCTGCCAAATCCAGTGTCGTGCCGCCGATATGTTCAAGAAAATTTGGCCTCTGAAGTTTTCAACCACCCTTTGATTCTCTGTTGGTCTTGATTCACAAACATTATGTTCCTCTGTCTCGTGTCGATGATGTGGGAAACACTATGGCCCACCTTCGATCAAGGTCACTTCCTGTCGACTTCAGCTCATTATCTAGGAAGTTTATCTAGAGACTCCCTTCAAGTACCTTGGAGCCTGCATGCCTCAATGGCGGGTTCTTCGCATTCGACGCAAGATTTTCATTATTGGCCTTCGATCGGATGATTCTGCAGGTGTTTGACGCCAGCTCACTGTTCACATTCCATAGATTGTAACTTTGTACCTTGAGAACCATTGTAATTATTGGTGGTTTCTCTCGTGTCTGTTAATGACTTTCATTATTGGCTGGTAATCAGATGATGTTCTTGCATGTTCGACTTCACCTCACATATTCGCATGCTCGAACTTGTACACTGTTCGGGTCAAGATGGAGCGCAAGACCCTGGATTTTGTTTGATAAACATCCAGGCTGCGGATTCTTTGTGGATTATCATGATTGATTACATGACTAATTTGATTGGATGGTTGCGACCATACCTGAGTCTACTTGCTGATCCTTTTTTGCTGGATGGCTGCGTCCATACCTTGGATCCTGGTTATTGTACACTCTATTATGGATGGTTATGCCCATACCACATATCATGTATCAGAGATATCAGTTGTATTTGTATTTACAGGTCTTCCGACGAGAGTGTTTTTAGTTCGGTGCGTTCTCATAAAGCATTTCACCCCTCCCTCTCTCTCAGACTTCATGCTTTTGGGGGCATCTGTTACACAACATTTTGTCACCGTTCCTGCAATCCCTCATCTCGTACATTGGAGGACTATTCTTGTGATTTGTGAACAATAAAATGTCCTGAAAACACCTTCATGGCATCCTCCTGCATAAGGACAAACATTATCTGGAAGAACATTTCCTTCGAAAAACACTAAAAACAGATGTTTTTGCCTTGGAACGACTAGCCAGTTCATCCCTCGTGCCAATGAGGGAAATCCAAACTAGAGGGTGCGCCAACTGGCGCTCTGTCCCTGTGTTTCACTAGCGCCAAGCTTATTAAGGGATGTTTTTAAAAAATAAATGGCGGAAGTTTGATTCTAACAAACTCCAGAATGAATCATCAAAAGAATTTGAGTGGTTTGGCTCCGGATCTGCATGTATAGGAAGTGGTTTTCCATCTCTCATGGAAGCTTCCTAAGAGATAGGGCCTATCCCATGATTATAGGGATCCCAAATTCCCTTCCTCCATCTATAAAAACCTTCCCTCTCCATTAACAAGCTAGATGAACGCTTGGAAGCTGAACATTAAGAAGGAAACTATAGCCAAGGAGAACCCCGTAAGGGAGAGAGCTTTGTCCGAATCCCCGACAGGCTTTGTTGAGACGCGCTCCACTGCAAGCCCCACCAAAGGAAGATCATAGCGTCAGATCACTTGGTTGTAATCTCCATTTTTGTCATCTATAATATAAGTGACTTTGATTTTGGTTCCATTCGTGTGTTTACTCTTTTATGTAATGCAATGAATTATATCCTCTCTGACTGATATATAGTTATATGCTTTGAATATTACATTGTATGTTGTCGTTTCTCTACGTGTGTACATGTATCCAGATGTGTCAAACGGAAGGATCGTGATCTATCAAGCTAAGGACGAGGAGCGCCACTTCTTCCTCAAAAACAATGACGTGGGATTTAAGGTAGGCTACTTATCGCGATCTTTATCTTTCATATAGCTAGCAACCAACGTCATTGCATGATTCGATTGTTGCTAGACCCAATCTAGGGCTAGTGGGATTGCCTCTATCCATAGAGGGGATTTACCTCCTCAACAATGTGCTTGGATGCTTTGAATTGTACATGCGCAAAAAGTGTACAATCATCCTGTTGAGGACCTCTGTCTGGCAATCAGTTTGGGGATGGAAAGTTGTGGACTTGGTGAGCTTGGTGTCCAGCATTGACCAGAGGTTGGACCAAAATGCGCTGAGGAACCTGCTGTCGCGTTCTGAGATGATAAACTGTGGGATCCCAAAGTGCACCCACACTCATTCAAAGAAGAGTTTAGTAGTGGCTTCTGCTGTGATATTATTCTTACAGGCCACCATAATGGCCATCTTCGAGAATATGTCAATGACCACGAAAACATAGTCATTTCCATGCTTAGTAGAAGGAAGGCTCGACATGTAATCTATGGATATGTATTCCCAAGGTCGGCTAGGGGTAGGTAGTGGAGTATAGAGGCCTTACTTCTTGATGGTCGGTTTGGCAATGACGCAAGCAGTGTAGGATTTGATGTACTTCTCAACATCCTGTCAAAGGTTCGACGAATTGAAATACTTCTGCAATACTGCCACTGTTTTCTCGACCCCAAAATGCCCAGTGACTCGATTGTAGTGTGCTTCCCATATCACCTTGGCACGCTCGCTTGGAGGAACACAAAGGTGTCCTAGGTGACATAATAGCGCATCTTGGAGGTGAAATTTTGGAACTTGCATACCCCCAAGAGTGCCTTGTATGTATGACCAAATTTTGGATCATACAGAAGTCTCGTGCCCACATGAGTTGAGAACGGTGATTAGCGCCATGATCGGTGGTTGGCTGAGGCAATATGCAACATTATTGGTGCCACCCTTCTTGTACTTGATGTTCAAATGAAACTGTTGCAGATATGTGGAACACTTCTGATGGCGATCATTCTGAAACTTCCCTTGTGTCTGTATGAACTACAGGGGTCGGTGGTGTGTGCGTCTGATTGTTTCCTTCCCCAAAATGTAATGCTTCCATTGTCGACAAGCTTGCACAATGGAATACATTTCTTTATCATAAGTGGGATACTTGCGGATAGTGTTAGACAATGTCTCACTGTGATATGCCACTGGATTTCCCTGTTGAGTAAGAACTGCCCCAATAGCATAGTTAGAGGCATCCCTCTCGATCTCAAATGGTTGTTGCAAGTTTGGTAATGTGAGAACTGGGGCAGAACAGAGGCAATGTTTCAATTCTACAAATGCCTTTTATTGGGATTCTGACCAAAGAATTTTTATTTCGCTCCTCCCTTGGTGACTTGACTCAAGGGCCAAGTGATATGAGAGAATCCCAACACGAACCTGCGGTAGAAATTAGCAAGACCCGAAAGCTACGAAGCTATATTAGAGTGGTTGGGGCTGGCCAATCCCGAATGACTTGGATTTTGGTTGGATCGACATTCGCCCCCCTTTCATCAATAATGTATCCCATATATTGTAGTTGGGTCATGCCAAAAGTGCACTTCTCCAAATTGGCACACAACTTGTGTTGCCGCAGTGTTTGGAGGACTTGTTGCATGTGATGGAGGTGCTCTTCCCAAGTCTGGCTGAAGATCAAAATGTCATCCAAGTACACCACTACAAATGAGCTGGTGAATTGCCACAAGATGTCGTCCATCAACCTCATGAAGGTTGCAGGAGCATTCTTCAACTCGAAAGGCATGACCAGCCATTCGAAAAGGTCCTCCTTGGCTTTGAAGGCAGTCTTCCACACATCGGAGGGTTCAATTAGTACTTGGTGATACCCATACTTCAAGTCGATCTTGCTAAAATATTTTGCCCCTTTGAGTTGGTCCAGGAGGTCATCAATCTGTGGGATCGGTACCTATTATGGACAGTGATCTTGTTCAGCGACCGATAGTTAATACAGAGTCTCCAAGTCCCATCCTTCTTCTATACCAACACGATTGGGCTCACATAGGGTGATGAACTTGGCCGGATGTGACCTTTCTACAATAGCTCTTGAATCTGCCTCTTGATTTCATCGTTCTCCAGAACAGAGCGCCGATAGATCGGTCCATTGGGTAGCGGCGCACCCAGGGTTAGATTAATGGGGTGCTTGACCTGACAGTGCAGAGGCACCCGTGTGGGCGAGGTGAAGATGTCCCCGTACTCCTCCACAACCTTGTCCATTTGTTGTTGTCATGTAGAGGAGCCCTGTCTGGAGGTCGTGGCCACAGTCTTCTTCTTGCCCTGGGGGCGGATCATCAGGAAAATAAATTTCTTGGTTTTGAAAATGAGCTTACTGCATTGTTTTGCAGTAACCAAAGAGATAGTGGCAGGCGGTGGTACCTCTGGTATACTATATAGCTTATTTCCCAAAGTAACAATAACAGCGCGAGGCCGAGACTCATACACAAATGTCGCTTCTACAAGTATGGTTGGCCTAATAATACGTCACAAACATCAAGAGGAGTAATGTCACATAATACCTCATCCGTGAAGGGCTTGATGCTGTAGGGAAGGCGGCACTGTTGGTTGACACAGAGATCCCATCCTTGGTGAAGCCACTCGATGGTGTATGGTTGTGGGTGTGCTGTGGTCGGAAAGCCCAACCGTTTCACGACGTCTGCTGAAATGAGGTTCATTTGGCTCCCGTTGTCGACAATGAACTGTAGCGGGGAACCCTTTACCCACATCTAGGAGTGGAAGAGACGCTCCTCCTCCTCCTCTAGATCTTCTGGTTCCTCCTTCTGGATCTTCGTAGTGGAAATAGTGGCGTTGGGCTCTGCATCAATAATCTGTTTCCCTTTGTCATTCCCCTTGTCAGGTTCTGATTCAGAATCAGAGCATACATCTTATTCAGAAACCCTGATCTCGACCACCAGCTACTACTTGGCCCGACACTCACTTGTGTTCTAAGTGGAGCTCTTATGGAACTCACACCACTTTACCGTGTCCTCTTTGGCTTCGCGGTGTTGTTCTTTGCTTGCGGCTTTGGCAGGTTGTCTTGGGCCGCCATGCCTTGGCTTTGTCCTTTTTTTTGTGGTTTGGGGGCACCTTTCCCTTGCTTTTGATACGAAAATCCAAAGTCTCGCTTCTTCTGTTTGAATTTCTACTCAATCTTGGCAGCATACCGGTGTGCCGTACCAAGCTAGGAGATTTCGAGGAACTCCATTTCTTCCTGAATGTATATGTGCAGACAAATGTGATACTTTAGCACCAAATGTTTCTCCGAATATTTGACACCCAACTTTGTGCACAAGGTATGGAACATATTCGTCAGTTCATGCACATCTTGATCCCTTTGTTGCTGCAACGTGGTCCATTGTATGTACTTGTCCTCATAGCTCCCCACAGGATAGTATTGTTCCTTAATGGAGTCTCGTAAAGAATTCCAAGTGGGTACGGTTGAGAACAGAGAGGGTTCTGTCTCATCCTTTTTCTCATAGTAGGTTTCCCACCAGTCCTTGACATGGGGGGTAGCTTTGAGGAGTGCAAAAATAATCTTCTCTCGGTCGGAAAAGTCATGAACCGAGAAATATCCTTCTATTAGATTCAACCATCTATCTACGACATCTGCATCTATTTGACCCTTAAATATGGGAATGTCAAAGTTTACTTGTACCCTAAATGCAGTCGCGCCTCGAGATTGGCTGCTAGATGTAGATGCACCGCAGGTCGGCAGTGGTTGAAGGATATGGGCAAAGTTATCCATCATCACGTTCCTTTGCTTTTTAAGGGACTCCTCGAGCAATATTTTGATAGGATTTTCTGCTCCCTCGTCTTTCTTTTCATCCCCCATGGGCGGCCATCGGGGTTTGCAAGGCTGATCTTGCAAAGGTTCAACCAGATCGAGCCCTGACTCCTTATACCCCGATCTTGTTGGGGACATGTAAAGAAGGATTGAGAAAAAGCAAACCACTCTGATACCATTGATCTGGATTTATGCATGAACGCAATAGAATACGCATATAACCATAAATACAAAGATGCAACGGAAATAAAACTTCATTTCATTAATATCAAAGAACTAAAATTTTCTTACAGACATAATGGAAATAAACTAGCTAGGGCGCTGGTAGCTTATCTTTGAGAAGAGATGTGGCAGTTATAGGCCTCTGAATTATGTGTGATAATGAGGCTCTAATTCCTATATATTATTGAGAAACAATGGAAAATCCTAAACATCCAAAAACCTGACCCTAGGAGATGAAACGCCATAATATGGGCCCCGTCAGGGTAAATTGGTACTTCAATTTCCAGGGGTCGTAACTTTGGCACACTATCTTTGTTTGACGCACATGATACATCGTTATAAAGGGCTATCCTATGACTACAACTGTTGACCATGAATGTAGATTTTGGAATGGAATCAGATTCGCTGGAAAAGCGATGTTCAAAAAACGTCATTTAGGGCCTCAAAACAGCTCTGGAAGTTCAGGACCCGAAAAAACTGCTAAAAATAGTACGTTGTGCTGAAACTGAAAAAATGAAAGAGCTAATGGTGGGGCCCCAAGTGGAATAGGCGGGAGGCCACCAATATCCACCTAGATCAGACATCCTCCCAATGCTCTTGTCGATCTACAAAAGCGCGTCGTAATAAAAAAATCATCTACCAATAAAGGTCGATAATTTGAATATATTGGTTGAAACAAGCTCTGATATGCCTTGTGTCTAGAATCCAATCTACCCATCCTACCAAGACCTTTGTATTTGAAAGATGAGTTATGTGCATGGGAACTTCTCCCTTAGCTTGAGAAATTTCTTCCTGGATAGGGCTTGGCATCAAGTCCCGATATCACCCAACAAAATCCTCCAATCAATGGTGCATGCTTGTGTGCCCCCTTTGGGCCCATTTTTGATAATATGTTGTCCCCCTTTGAACCCGTACCCACTGACAAGGCATTGAGGCGAGAATTAAGTAGTTGACAACTTGGGTTAGGAATTGAAGAAAGCATATGGACTCTAGACAACGAGGGAGATGCCACACTAAGTATACCTGAAATTGATCATCTATTCCATACAAGGTTTGACATAGAAAGGATTCCAACCAAGCCAACACAACATAGGGTGGTGTAAGGAGTACCCAACACCACTTCCTCCAAAATATTAGACACTACCATAAAGCAGTCTTACAATAAATCCCCAAAGAAAACTGAAATTCCACTACTGAAATAATGGGCAAGAAATGTAAACAAATAAGAGACAATTAGGGGCCATGGTCACTATAATATAACCAAGCTCTAGGTGCTAAAATTCCACTATAAAAACTAGGAGAGATGACATGACTCTAGTGTCCCCACATGCCCTGAAACCATATAAGACCCAACACAACTTTCCTCCCCCTAACACTAATAACACATAGACAATTGATTCCAGGTGGGAGATAACTCAGACAGACACTTAGATAAACCAACATAATGAAGGATGGAACAAGAATTACCAAACACCATTCCCTCCTAATTTTCCAGGGACACCATAAAGGAGGCTTACAATAAATCTTCAAAGAATATAATGTATTCATCATTGAGGCAACGACCGAGAAACACAAATTGAAGCAGACAAAAGAAAATTGAGTGATGTGGTCATAAAAATAGAGATGACCTCGGGGGCCTGAGACTTCACCATCAAACACAAAGTGAGTGGCCAGATACCAAGGGATCCACCTGCGTTGAACTAACTTACATAAAAACACAACTTTCCTTCCTAGCATGCTATAGATGCTAACAACCCTGCAAATAGAGAAATATAATATACCAATCAAAATTGAGAAGCAAATGGATATTACCCACAGGTTGATGCTTTTGTGGAATATCGAAAGAAAAATAACCCTTCTATACTGGAAAATCGGTTGGTTTGCCTCTATCTCATCGCACTCAAACCTTGAACCAGTGCAATTGCACCACGACCAAAACATAAGTACACCTCCTTCTGCCTTCTCTTGCCACATAAGGTTTTGTAGGCAGATAAGAATCAATGCACAAGTAAGAATGTTGTGTAAGGATAATGCCATGAGGGGGGTCTTGTTAACACCCTTGCCACACGAGATTTAGACTTGAGAAACACGTGATACAACCACCACCTCTTCTCTTTGTATTCCTCTTAGCCACGTAATGTCAAATTAATGATATGGTCTTGCCGACCTTCAATACATAGTAAACTTCGCGGGGACATGCTGCCACGTCCCTCGGTTAATAAATTAAGTGAGACAGCGGTAGCCTGCTCCTCCCCCACCTATACATCTCAAAAACATCCCTCTATTAATCAACTAAGTGAAATGGCAATAACACACACCTCTCTCACCCATTAGTCTCGAAAATCACCCCATTTGGAGAAATCTATCATACACATAATTTAAAAGAATAAAAAAACCAAACTAATAAGAATTTCCAAATTCATATGTTACTAATACAAATTAACAAATTCATATAACATAAATAATTCTTTGGAATATTTCATTCACATATATATAATTATTTATTAATTTAAACATATTTAACAATAAATTTTATAATAAAAAATACATACTTTTAATAATATAAATTTAAGAGAAAAAGATTTGTATCTTTTTTATATACTTTACAATAATCATTTTTATATACTTACAATAAAATGGTTATACACAAATAGAAATATGTACTTAATTTAAAAATATGTACTTAATTTGATATATCACTATAACTTTAAAATTAAATTATTATTTAATAATTTTTTTACACCATTTAAATAATTTATAAAATTTCTATCAACTTTATTCACGTTTCGAACACTTTTATCACTCTTAATATCAAAATCTACGTTTCATTAAAGAAGAAGAGAAGATTATTATCAAATCTAAATGTTACTTTTAAATATTAACTTTACCTATAATAAAAGAGACGTTTCATTTAAAAAAAAATAAAAAATAAAATTATCAAATCTGAATGTTACTTTTAAAGATTAACTTTATCTATAATAAAAGGAAACAAAATAATTATAAAATATAAATGTTATTTCCAAGTTGACCAGACCTCGTGTCGGTGAAAAATAACAACTTAATGGATAAAACAATAAACCTGAATTGCAAAGTAATGACAAGAACTAGCATAATTTTTTGGTTCGTGGAAGTATGTATTTATGAGTAATTTCCTATTATTAGCTAAATGCAACCGTTCAACGAATGGCGCTTTGCTATTAATTAGCAAAGACTGTTTATAATTCCTTGGCCTGCAAGAATGTAACATCGTTCAGGGAAGAGAACAAAAACAAAATTCTTATATATATATATATATATAGATCGACACTGCCCTGAATCTAATTCAAAATTCTGTCGGGCTTTGGAATGTCAACATTTGTCGGCATGCCAGGGTTTGATTTGTAATAACTCAAAGGCAGATCACCCTTGGACTCCATTTTCGCATGCCGATTTCTCTTCCGTGTCTCCCAGTTTATATGAAAGCACGTCCAAAATTGATTTTTACAGTCGATCATGGGATGGGTGGGGGTGAAGTTGGGATTCGAGCACCAGACGTGGCGCAAGAAGGATTCCAAGGCATCTGCAATGGCGTCGGACGCTCTGCCTCTTCCCGTTGCCTTCACGAACAAGGTATTCTTGGTGCTTTTTTTCTTCGCCTCGTATTTTCTAATACAGAAGTGGAGGGAGAAGGTTCGAATCTCGATCCCGCTCTACATGTTGAGCCTCGTGGAGATCTTGGCGCTTCTGTCATTCCTGGCTTCTTTCAGTTACTTGTTGGGATTCTTTGGGATCGCCTTCGTACAGAACGTTATTGCCAAGAGTTGGGATCTTGACAACGAACGAAATGATAACAGAAAATCCTCTTCTCCCGTCTCACAACAAAGTCCCCAGCTTCAATGCCGTGACAAGGTGATTGATAGCAATCGTGACGAAGATATTGCATTGGCTGTTGTCAATGGAAGTGTGGCATCTCATTCGTTGGAGTCGAGGCTCGGGGACTGCAAGAGGGCGGCTTCTGTGAGGCGCAGGGCGGTGGAAATCATTACCGGGAATTCTTTGGAGGGGCTTCCTTTGGAGGGTTTTGATTACGAGTCCATTCTGGGGCAATGCTGCGAGTTGCCTGTGGGGTATGTGAATGTTCCCGTGGGTGTCGTTGGGCCTCTGCTGCTCGATGGAATGGAATACATTGTCCCCATGGCCACCACAGAGGGTTGTCTCGTTGCCAGTGCTAATAGAGGATGCAAAGCAATTTACCAGTCAGGTGGGGCTACTAGCATTCTTTTGAAAGATGGGATGACGAGAGCTCCGGTTGTGAGATTTAAGAGCATTAAACGGGCAGCGGAGCTCAAGTTTTATGTAGAAGAGCCCAACAATTTCGAGACATTGTCCATTCTCTTCAACAGGTCAGCAGTGCTCATGGGCTGTTTTTTTTTATCCAATCTTTGTGATAAACTTTCCTGATACATTTGATTTTTCTAGCATGTTGTTTTGCATTTTTGCACGCTCAAATTTTCATAACAGGGGCATCGTAGTGATGCATTTCCTTGTCTTCAATTTCATTTCTATTTTGATTATTGTGGTTATTACATGTAATATTGTTGAAGGTAGTTAAATGCATGGATGGATATCCTTAAAAAGAGGGAGATTGTAATTGTTGTAACACTCTCTCCCCACCCCGTGGACCATCTTAGGCTGATGGGACGTATTACTTTTAACTAACCTGACCTCCATGTCTCATTATGAAGATGGGGTTATAAAAATCATTCTTTTCCAAATTTAACAGAATTAACTTCAGAACACACCATTACGTTCAACTTGTCAGGAGCTTTCCGACGATACAAATTAGATCTCGATTCGATGCCCGGCTAAAAAATTATGCCCATTTAAAGTTTTTCTATTTAATCGTTGTCACTTAAGAAAGTCCTTGCCACGTGACAACCACGTGGTACCCATGTGGCACCCGCGTGGCTCCATCACCTCCCTAGGCAGTTCCACATCATCCTTCACACCAACATGGATGTGGATAAGTTCATGTAACCCTTGCCATGTAGACAATCTTGTGGACCACACTAAGTCCGACCCTTGCATGCTATTTCTTTTTTTTATTCTATATTCGGTTTATAAAGAATCTAACATTCCCAACATTTATCGCATGACAAATGATTTGGATCCCCGGATGAATTCGGATCCCCAAACTTATTTCTGCCATCCCGGATATCTCGCTTTAGATGCTCATTTGGGCCTTGTGAGATTTACCCAAATTGGGTCCCACTTCGGATGAGGCCCATTTTCTCCAAAATCCGAATCTAGGTCTTTCTCTAGAGTGCACACTCGATTCTTGGCCGAATGTCCAGATCCCTGGATTCACTCGCTAATTGAATAATCATCTGAGTCACGTCGAGGTTTGGTCGAGTAGGATCCACCACAGGTTCAATCTAAAATCCACCCTCGAAGGAGTTTAAGCTGGCGCAAGCGTTAACTGCTTGATCGCCCGAATGCCTGACTGTTGATTAACCACTCTACTGGTCCCCACCCTGGATATGCCTCAATTCAGGTTCATTTGAAATTTCATTCTACCACAAAATTGCGCCACGACCATTCTCTTGGATGTCCGAAGTCTTGGACATGTCTAGATCACCTAAACCTGCTCAAATGCTTTCAAATACGAGGCAAATTTCTACCTTATTCGAACTCAGAGAATTTTAAGGTTTTCTCAAGCGTTTCAGGGTACTAGCCAAGGTTCTCCTAGGAGCTTGGCTTTTCCTAGAACCATGGTTGCTTGGGAGCGGGAGCAAAAGCGGGGTGCGGGAGCAGGAGCGTCATTTTCAAAAGCTCCCGGTCCGTAGCGTTTTTTTTTTAATATATTATATTTTTTAATATTTTGATGCATATATGTCAACAAAAGCATGTAGAATGATGAATTAGACATAAAAAACATAAAAGCATAGATTGAACCATATAACATCAATCATCTAGAAGTTATAATCTTCATCAACCACGCCTACAAATTGGAAACATACAACATATTGGCTCTTGAGTCTCATGAATCATCAATCTTAAAGTTTCAAGCTTTCAAAATTCAATATATAACATTTATCATCATTGATATATAACATTTATCATTATTGATTCATTGATTTCAAATTTCAATATATAACATTTATCATCATTGATTCATTGATTTCAAAATTCAATATATAACTTTTATCATCATTGATATATAACATTTATCATCATTGATTCATTGATCACCATAGTTGTACTTGTACGCTAAGTGTAACCAATAACCATTACAACTAAGAATATTTAACATGAAATGAAATGTTATAAAATGAAACGAAATGAACTTTCATGAAGCATCATATTCATAATTCATAATGACTTAAAACTTATAAATGCCAACTTCAAAGTTTCACCTTTCAAATTCAAACTTCAAACTTAAATTGTCATATCTTGTTTACAAAAGTTATCATAATAAATATGAAAGAGTCAAGTTTCAACTGTTCAACAGTTATAAAAATTAACAACTACTAGAAAATAGAAAAGACTAGTAAACAACAAATCTATTTTATCTATTGGCTGGCCCCTTGCCACGCCCACGAGAAATGTCTAATTTGTGAGAACCACGAGGCAATGGTGGTCTTCTAGTACTCTCAGGAGTACCACGACCATAACTAGAAGGCCGAGGGCAACGCAAGGATGTAGGTGGAGGCTGAATCTGCAAAGGAACAATAGCTGGAAATCGAACACTGGCACTGGTACCCGCACTGCTACTAGATGGTGGGACTGGCCTTGGGTGTGGCAGTGGCATGGCTGCTATTGCTTCATCATCATCCCTCAAAAGTTCTGCTTCCAATTCTTCCATATGTATAGTGCCATCCTCCAAATTATCATCCTCTGGGTTGTTGTTCCAAACTTTATATGATTGATCCTCATATGTCCGATCACAGTAATGACTCAACAACCTCAAGTTGTAATGCACATAAACCAAGCTTTTTGCTCGGTTTTCATTCAACCTGTTTCTGCTCACATTATGTATGAAGCTGTAGGTGCTCCAACACCTCTCTGCAGAAGAAGTATTTACAACTTGTGAGAGAACTTTTTTTTCCCAACTTTGGCAAAAGTCCCATGCCGCCATATGCTTCCCACCATGTGAGAGCATCAAATCTGTCTCTGTCTTCCATTGCATGGAAAGAACCAAAGTTACTAGTGCAATTGAAGAATTTTCCTAATTCAAGGCGCAATATAGCACACTCCTCCCTGTCGGGGACCAACTTGTCTAATGCTTTCATGTATCCCTCTTGTACCTCTGGATTTGTGTGAGGTTTGATCCTAACACCACCTCCAGGTGCAGGTTGGCCCAACCAAGATGGAGAGTAGTATTTTGGCATAAGGATATATGCCAAGGCATGTAGTGGAACATTAAGTTTATTCCACTATGCACACACACAGTCGTGAATCATTGCATACAAGTTGGGATCATTTTCCTTAACAACATCTTTTATTTGCTCTAACATGGTATCCATCTGCTCATACACTTCCCCAATCGCTGGTTTATTTGTATCTGAAAAATGAATCATGTGATAAATGGGCTTGGTGAAATTCAAAATTTCCTTCACACGTGCCCAAAACAAAGGATCAAGGGCGGTCTCCTCCACCTGTTCAAAACCTTGCCTGTCAACTATTGTTGCTGCCCTGTCCTTTAATACCTACTAGTGTGGACTTGATACCATGGCTGCCAAAATCTCTCTTGCCTTCAAAAGGCGCCTGAAGGTGAGGTAATAGCTAGCAAATCTTGTCTTTGCTATCTTCAACAACTCCAATTTTGAGTGAGTACGGAAAAGCCCATGGGTATTGCTATGATTTGTAATAAATTTTATCATTTTTTACCTCTTTTGTACAAATCACCAAGCCATTTGTATTGAGGTTGTTTGTTTTTAATTATATCATTCATCAAAAGGTTCATTGTGTGAACTGTAGAAATTTGATAACCCAACCCCGGTTTTCAGTTTCTCCTTATTTCTCCCATAAAGTTAAATGCCCATTCTCATAGCCATACATTCAACAAGTTGGAAAAATAAATATTTTCTGAAAACACAAATTCTGGAAATTTCACAGTGCTGAAATGCAGAAATAAAAATTCAGATAAATAAATCAGCCACACATAGAATTTTGACACGCTGATTTTTGGTCAACTTGACTCTGGAAAAACCCCCTACAACTCTTGGGGAAAACCAAATTTCAAAGCTTCTTTTTTTATTTCTGAAATGGTTATACAAGAGAAATGGCATATGTCAGAAAATTCTAGCAAACAATGTAATGCACTTTTCTTGTTTTCAGGCTTGCCTCTACTGAAATGTGCCAAATCAACAAAACAAGAATAACAAAAATTTTATAGCAAGAGAAAAACAGCATTTAATGCCGTACGTCCTCCTTGAAAACCATGCCGAAATTTCGATCGTCAGACGGGACCGACGAAAATACATCGCCTTCTTTAGCTCGAAAATCGTGCCAACCTCCATAATGTTGCACACCGTTTCCTCGAAATCTCAGGTTTCCTTGTTGTTGTACACTCGAAAACGTGCTCACCCTAAACCGGTCCGAAATCACCAAAACCAGTGTCGATTTATTGTTGTACCTGACGTCGCTCAAATGCATGCAACCTCTCCTTGCCAGACGGATTTGTTGAACTGTCTCTCTCCTTCTCTTCTCAAAACAAAAATGTCTCCAACTCTCTTCCTCCTCCTCTCTCAATCTGCTCATGAAAGAATGAAGGACCTTTTCCCTCCTTTTCCTCCTTTAACCTAACCCTAAGTGACTTTTGAGGAATCCCTAAATCCAATGGCTGATATAGCTTTAGATCTAGGGCTGAGATTAAATGTTCAATTAAATCTCACTTTCTATTTTTTAATTCAACCCACTTTAATAAAGACCCACTTAGTCATTTATTTCCAAAGTCATTTTTCACTTTCTAATTTCACATTGACTTTATTAAAGTCACTTTAAAATTAGACTTAGTGACTTTATCACTTAAAGTCACTTTTAAATTAAATTTGACTTTATAACTTTATAAAGTCACTTTAGGAGAAAAATTAAATTCTTTTTGGACACTTTTCCCTAGGCCAAAGATCAAAGCCTTAAGGAACCACCTGTCCTCCGGTAACCAAATTTCAACACTCCCTCTTACCAAGGAAAGTGTTTCTCACCACACCCATCTTGTCTCTGAAGTACACATGCTTGCCCCGTGGTAAGGCTTTAGTAAGAATATCTGCAACCTGCTCATCTGTGGGAATATTCTCAAGCTTCACAACTCCCTTCTGAACATAGTCTCTGATGAAATGATACTTGATCCCGATATGCTTTCACCTGTAATGAAATATTGGATTCTCCGTGAGTTTAATGCAACTCTGATTATCACAGTATATCACCGAAGGTCTCAACAACCGACCAAATAACAAAAACAACATCTTGCGAAGCCATATGGCCTCACAACTAGTTGCACCGGTCGCCATGTACTCGTCTAATCGAACTCAATGCTATCGATTGCCGTTTTGGTCGAACCACGACACCACCGCTCGAACCCAACCCAAAACAACACCCCGGGCGTTCTTCCTGCACGTAAGGTCAACCCGCCCAATCGAATCAAGCAGAACTCGTCATCCTACTGATCCCTGCCTATAACTGTACCATAATCCATCAGTTCTCTTCAGTACCGCAAAATGTGTTTTGCAGCAACCCAGTGAACCCTCCTGGGCTCACACATGAAGTGGCTCATCATGTTGACTACAAAACATATATCTGGTCTAGTGTTGACTAAATACATGAAGGAACCAATCAGTTGTCTATACAATGTGGGATCCACCAACTCGGAATCTGAAGCGTGAAGCTTCTTCCAGTTGGTGATCTTCGGTGTCGACATGGGTCTACAATCCTCCATGTGGAATCTGCCAAGGATGTCCACAATATACTTCCTCTGCCCCAGGAAGAAATGCCCCTCCTCCTGCCACACCTCCAAACCCAAAAAGTAATGCATCAAGCCAATCTCCTTCATCTCAAACTCCGACGCAAGATCTCTCTTGCAGCCCTCTATGAGTCTCTTTGCACCTGTAATGACCAAGTCATCCACATACAACACTAGAATGAGAGGCTCCTCACCTATCACAATAAAGTAAAGGTTTGGATCTGCATCACTCTTTGTGAAACCCATCTCCTGCAAGTATGTATCTATCTTGGAGTACCAAGCTCTGGGAGCTTGCTTAAGGCCATAAAGGGCCTTCTTTAGTTTGCACACATGGGACTCCTTCCCATGCACCTTGAAGCCCTGTGGCTGCTCAATGTACACCTCCTCTTGTATGAAGCCATTGAGAAATGCGGTCTTCACATCCATCTGGTGGATCTTCCAACCCATCTCTGCTGCTATCAATATGATGGAGCGAATCGAAGTATATTGAGCCACGGGAGCGAAGGCCTCCTCATAATCAACTCCCTCTACCTGGGAGAACCCTCTAGCCACAAACCTTGCCTTGAATTTCTCAATGCTGCCATCTGCAGCATGCTTTACCTTGTAAAGCCATCTGGAAGTAACCACGGATTTGCCCTCAATTCTCGGCACCACCTCCCAAACATCATTCTTCATGATAGAAGAATACTCCTCCTGCATGGCCTCTCTCTAAACCTGCTGGCTAGCTACCTCCTCATAGCTAGAAGGCTCAGAGTCAATGATGTTGGCAACCATTGCCATATAGCTATAGAACCTCTCAGGTGGTCTGCTCTCTCTGACCGGCCTCGTAGGCCTAGCAACAGATGTGGCCTCTCTCAAGGTATCCTGAAGCCACTTGGGCTTCCTCTTCCCTGAACACACTTCTCCCACTGGAGAATGAAACTCCTCCTCCTCATCATTAGGATCCTGAACTCCTGACTGTCTGTCTACTGTCCTCCTGCCTGAACCTGAACCTGTAGACGTTGGAAGTACCGTGTGAACTGTCCATCAGTGGACTCCCTAGTGAATTGCTTTGCGCACTGCTCTGCATGTTGCCCGAAGCACCACCCCTCTGACTCTGTGAGCCACTGCTCACTGACGGACCTAATACCGTAATTGATGTACCTCCGGATCCTCCTGATCCCTGCCCACTGGATCCCTGTGCCTGACTCAGCTGCTCCTGAGGGTCTGGCCGATCCAGATACTCTATCTCCCGTGACTTCTTGAAAGCCCTGTCCTCCTCGAATTTCACATCCCGCTTAACAACAACTCTCCTCTGTGTAGGAATATAAATCCGAAAGGCTTTCGAGGTCTCACTGTGGCCCACAAAGACACCCTTCTCTGCGGTGGGCTCTAGCTTGGTCCTCTTCTCCTTGGGTAGCTAGGAGTATGCAATACACCCAAAGATACGAAGATGACCAACATCAGGCTTCTTCCCAGAAAAAGCCTCCTCCGGAGTCACATGCCCCAAGGCACAATGCAGACTCCTGTTCTGCAAATATACGGCAGTGTTGCAGGCTTCTGCCCACAAAAACATTGGTAACCCCTGATCATGTAACATGGCTTTGGCAGCCCCAACGATGGATCTGTTCTTCCTCTTCACAACCCCGTTCTGCTGGGGGTTGTAAGGAACTGTGAACTCCCTCCTAATGCCTGCCTCTGCACAATACTCAACAAACTCACCAAGGGTGTACTCTCCTCCATTGTCCGACCTCAGGGACTTGATCTTCCGACCTGTCTGAGTCTTTACAAGAGCTTTGAACTCCTGAAACTTCTTGAAGACCTCACTCTTGGTCTTCAAGAAATAAATTTAGGTCCTCCTAGAGTGATCATCAATGAATAAAACATAATACTCATATCCACTCAAGGAAACATGAGACATCCGACCGCTCACATCGGAATGAATCAAATCAAGTATCCCAGTCGATCTGCTGTCACTGCTGGGAAAAGGGAATTTGGCAAACTTGCCAATAGCACATCCTCTGCATGTATCAAAGTGATCAGTACTGAAATCTAGCACACCTGTAGTGATCTCCTGCAATGTGCTCAAGGCCCAATGATACATGTGCCCCATCCTGCGGTGCCAAATCTCACACAGCTCTGAATTGCTAGCTCTGTTGCTGGTACTACTGCTCAATGCCAAAAGGGGCTGAAATGCAAACTTGTACACCTCTGCATGGCGTACACCAATCACTCTAGCTGGATCAGCTGGAGCGCCCCTGGGATATATCAACACCTGTCCTCTCCTGAACAATATCTCATATCCTTTGTCCTCCAATGCTGAGACAGATACGAGGTTCTTCCTCATCCCTGACACATATAGAACATCTGACACTTTCAAGGGAGGTTTGGGTTCCCTATCAAATGTCAATGTCCCCACATCGACTGCTCTAACAATGCTGTCATCTCCGAGTACTACCTCTATATCAATGCCACTCTCTGAAAGCTCTGAGAAGTACTCACGGACTCCTATCATATGATGTGAAGCCCCATTGTCAACATCCCAGATACCTGAAGATGCTCCGCTAGTGGAGGGAAATGCACACTCCCTCTCAACCTCCGTGGCAAGTGATCCTGCACTAGTGGACTCACAAACAATGAACCCAAATTCCCGGTCAAAGCAATCCGTAAAGTCATCTATCTTTGCTGATGCTGCCATGCTCTGGTTCTTCCCCTTTTTCTTCTTCCCCGGACACAACTGCATAGTGACCCATCTTCTGACAATTCCAACACTTCACCTTGGAATAGTCCTTCTGCGTGTTCCCCTGTTTACCTTTACCTTTGCCTTTGCCCCCACCAACACTTGTGGAAGCTTGCTTTTTTCCCTTGCCTTTCTTGCCTCCTGCCAACAGTGCTATATCCTCATCCTGCTCAACTGGTTTGGCTGCCTCAAATTGGCTCTTTCTGATTTCTGTTTGTATGCAATCATCCTAGAACCTCTCCCAAGAAGGAAGGGTCTCACGTGCACAAACCCCATCAGCAAAGTTCAACCATGAATTGGGAAGACCATTCACTGCAATCCGCAACAACTCAGTGGGTGGAATGACCTCTCCAACTGCTGCCAATGCATCTCTCACATTAGTAATCTTTGTGAGATATCCAGCTGCACTATCAGTCTTACCCATCTTAATGGTCTTCAACTTCTCCCTTAGGACCATTTTCCTGTTCCAATTGGTACTCTGGTAGAGAATGGTCAATGTTGTCCACATTTCATGAGCATATCTCTTTCCTCTCACATGAGGAATGCAATGGTCTTTGATTCCATCCAGAATCAGTCTCTTACCCTTGTTATTCTTTTTATTAAATGCTGCCAACTGAACAACATTAGTAGGCACATTAACAGGGTGTTGTGCGGTATGCACTATGATATCTCAGACTTCTCCCTCCTCAAAGATGCTCTGCATTCTCTCCTTCCAAACACTGTAGTTACTATGCCCATCCAACCTATCCTCCACCCTCAAGCCCAAAGACATGGTTGTTGTCTTAAATAAACTGAAAATAACACTGCTGTAGTAAAGGTACTATTTTCTGCGTGAAAAAACAGCTTGCTTTAATTTTTCTTCTTGCTGTTCCAAATTGCACTTTTCAGCAAAATAGCTCTGATACCATGTAGAAATTTGATAACCCAACCCCGGTTTTCAGTTTCTCCTTATTTCTCCCATAAAGTTAAATGCCTATTCCCATAGCCATACATTCAACAAGCTGGAAAAATAATTATTTTCTGAAAACACAAATTCTGGAAATTTTACAGTGCTGAAATGCAAAAATAAAAACTCAGAAAAATAAATCAGCCACACACAGAATTTTGACATGCTGATTTTTGGTCAACTTGACCCTGGAAAAACCCCCTACAACTCTTGGGGAAAACCAGTTCGAAAGCTTATCTTTATTTCTGGAAAATGCTTTTACAGAGAAATGAAATATACAGGAAAAATTCCAGCAAACAATGTACAGACTTATCTCGTTTTTCGTGCTTGCCTTTGCCTCGGAAAATGTGCCAAATCAGCAAAACAGTAATAACAAAAATTTTACAGCAAAAGATAGCAACATTTAATGCTGTACGTCCTCCTCGAAGACTGTGCCAGAAATTCCGTACTACTGTACGAACTGTACGGAAGTTACAACAGCTTCTTTCAGCCTAAAAAGTCATGCCAACTCAGCTTCGGAATGTGTGTTGCACATTGCTACTACTTCTCCTCGAAATCTGTGCCTCCTTGCTGTTGTACGGACCTCGAAAAACGTGCCCACTGCTGTTGTACGAAAATCTGCCTCGAAAACTATGCTGATTTATTACTGTACGGACTGCTGCCTTGAAATGCGTGCAGCCTCTCCTTGTTGTATGGATTTGCTGAACTGTTCCTCTCCTTCTCTTTCTCAAAACCGGAAATGTCTCCAGCGCTCTCCTTCTCCTTCTCTCAATCTGCTCATGAAAGAATGAATGACCTTTTCCCTCCTTTTCCTCCTTTAACCTAATCGTAAGTGACTTTTGGGGAATCCCTAAATCCAATGGTTGAGATAGCGTTAGATCTAGGGCTGAGATTAAATGCCCATTTAAATCTCACTTTCTATTTTTTAGTTCACCCCACTTTAATAAAGACCCACTTAGTCATTTATTTCCAAAGTCACTTTTCCCTTTCTAATTTCACATTGACTTTATTAAAGTCACTTTAAAATTAGACTTGGTAACTTTATCACTTAAAGTCACTTTTAAATTAGATTTGACTTTATAACTTTATAAAGTCACTTTAGGAGAAAAATTAAATTCTTTTGGACACTTTTCCCTAGGCCAAAGATCAAAGCCTTAGGGAACCATCTGTCCTCCGGTAACCAAATTTCAACATGAATCAAACACCCAAACCAAAATATGTTGGGGTATTTATCCTTAATAATTGCTCCCGCTGCCTTACAATTAGCAGCATTATCAGTGATGACTTGGACAACATTGTATGGCCCAATACTTTAAATTGTTTCAAGTAATGGTTCTGCAACGTTAATGCCGGTCTTGAATTTGTCTGAATAATCATATGCTGAAAGGAATATTGCACCACTAACAGACACGACCAAAACACTTATCAATGGCTTTCTTTTTACATTGGTCCATCCATCAGATACAATGGACACCCCATGCTCATTCCAAGAACTTGTCATTCTATTCAAAGAATTACTTATTTTAGCTTTTTCATGATCAAGTCCCACGGTTCTGGCCTTGTCATACCCAGGGCTCCTGTATCCTTTGGGGGCATCATTAATGGCAGAAACCATTTCATGCCAATAAGGTGAGCGAAGAACATTGAATGGTACCCCACATGCATAGAGAAACCAGAAATTTTTTGAATCCACATCATTCTTAGACCCTTCGTCAAGGAAATTGGATATCGTTCTACACCTTAAGGAGATGTTTGGTCCAGGTGTGCCTCCATATCCACTGCCATGGGTGAAAGTTGATGGACTTCTTTGTCCATGATGTGATGGCCCTGATGGTGCATAAGAATCAATGAAACCCCTAGATCTTTTAGATCTATGTAGGGTAACCTCCTCTTCCTTTCTGTATTTCTCTCTCTCTGTTGTTGGCACACTTACACAAATTTTAATTCCTAGATTTTTCTCTCCATCCCCTGGCATTTTCCTACAAAGGTGCCTTCTGGCACGGGTGTATGAACCTGTGTATTCTTTAATGCAGTGGGGGCAAAGAAATTTAGTGGTTCCACCACCTTTCCCTCCTTCCTGCCTCTGAACATATTTCCACAATGGTGTTTGACTTTGGTTTTGTTTAGTTGGGGTCTCTGTGGCCTCAAGTTCTCCACTCTCCCCTTCCTCCTCAACATACTCCTCCTCTTCAGGATTTTCATCAAATCCACTATAACCCACTTCTTCATCCTCTTCTTCTCTAACGGGCCTCTTTCTTCTACTCTCTAACACCACTATTACAAAGAAAGGAACCAACATGAAGAAAATCCCTGGCCATATAGCCATGATGTTTCAAGTTTCTAGCTTGCAAAAAAATGGAGGAATGCCAAATGGAAATAGGAAAAAATGCAACATAGAAAAAAACAATTCAATGTTTCACTTTTCAACACATTAAAATGCAACATTGAGAAAAAATTTCAAGTTTTCATTTTTGAACAACTTAAAAATACAATATAGAAAATAAAAAACTAGATTAGAGAGTCCTACCTCTTTGTCCTGAGTCCCGATTCCTTCAATCCTCCTTGTTTCTCTCTTCAAGCTCCTTGCTCTCAAGCTCTCTCTTGCTCTCAAACAAACAACAATAACAACAATGAGGAGGGGAGGGCTTTTTATTACCCACCCCTCCTCCCTCCCAAAAAAATTCGCCGTCCAAATTTTTTTCCGCGTCGGGGAGCATTTGGGAGTGAACACTCCCCGATCGCTCCCTCCATTTAAAAAACGCTCCCGAATCGTTTTTTTAATGGAGCTCCCGAATCGTTTTTTAAATGGAGGGAGCGCTCGGGGAGCGTTCACTCCCGAGCACTCTCTGAAATGCTCCCTAGAAAACAAGGAGCATTTATTCAGGCTTGGAAGCATGCTCCCAAAGCGCTCCCGAACGGAGCGCGTTTTGGGAGCAACATCGAGGGGGGGGGGGATGATTCCCAGCAACCTTGCCTAGAACACCCATATTCATTGGAATGCATCCTCATATCAAACACACCCAATTCAAGTGCTAACCATAGACAAAATATTCTCACCGGAATATGAATATACCTGTTATTAGGCATTACAACAAGCCAATCCATGATTAACAACACTATACAACAACAAAAAATCCTTCTATAGAATGGATCTGAACCATCACTATTAGATGTTAGCACTTTAACAATATAACCTCATTAATTCTTAGGCAATAGAGACTCCTTGTCAACCATATCACCCAACCATGGACTTTCACCCACCGTAGCGGCTTCAATGGGACCATTAGACAATCATACATAATCATGTAATAACTCTCCAAATTAGGAGACATATCAAGTGTTAGAAAATCATAAAGGCAGAAAGATTTTCTTACCTTGATAATTACTTGTGATATTTAGTTATCTTCTTTTAGTTCTTCCCCGATTTATTTATGTTTTATTTTATTTTCTTATCAACGAGCAACTACCAAAACATAAACATGAAGATCAAGGACACAGGATGTAGGCTCTCAGCCAGGGAAAAACCCCTCCTCTAGGGGAAAAACCAAAATTTTGTTCTCTTCTTCAAGAACCAAATCAAATGGGACAACCAAGACCCTTTGACCAAGACAAAGACTTTCCTCCATCCACCAAGCCAACCCTTAAAAATCTTCCTTCAAAACAAGAAAGAATCTACCAAAAGAGTAAACTCAAGTCAAACTTCAAACTGATCAAATAGGGCTTCGACCCTCTGCAATTCGTCTTGCAATCACAGTCCTGCACCTTTGGCCTTGCAGTACTTTAGTCCTCTTGCACGTGTGACAAAAAATGATAAGTTTCATACGTTTTCCTTCTTTGCTATGCTTCTAGTCTTCTTCGCTAGGCTTCCTTCACTTATTGCTATGATATATGCTCTTCTTTTTGTATTTCACACTTCCTTTTTGCTTCTAGAGTTGCAGATTGAAGTCTTCTGTTTTTGGCTTCCATACTAGGTCGAATCCATTGCTATATATTATGGTTTGAAGCTCCTTTATGAGGTCGACATGAGGAGAAGTACAGGCTGACTTGGTGGAGGAGGCATAATAGACAATTTGACTCAATTATAAATTTCTTTCTTGATATAAGAAGCCCAAGAAGGGTTTATTACATGATGACAAGGACAATGCCTCATGACACAAACACTAGAAGCGCACAATGGGTGCTTTGACCTAGAAGTAAAATAAATAAAGCATGAAACCCATGCTTATAAAATAATTTTCTTTTACAATAATTTTTCTTTTTCTTTCTTTTGACCAATACAAATGAATTACATCATGTCATGAGCTAGACAACAATTATGAAGAACGATACTAGTTACATTTATCAACACTCCCTCTTAACTAGGGAGGTATTCATAATTGTTCAACTGGTACAAGGCTGACCTCAATTTGAAATGTTCCAAGAAGAGTACAACAACATACACAATGCTAGATACCTAATTGCCAAGGTATCACATCAAAGATCCAAGTCTCAAGACACTATTTCAAAGATCCATCAACTCAAGGATCTAAGTGTCATTTCCAGGACACTAATACAAGGATCTAAGACACTAACAGGGACTAAGGTGTCATTAAGGCAACTTGCCACTATAGGTACCATTAGGCTATAGCCCTAGTATCAATCTTGGTATCAATCCAATAGGATATAGATACCATCTAGGCCTTGATGCCAAGACACCAACCCAAAGGGATCTAGGTATCATCAAGGTCAAACGCTAAAACAAAGCTCCACAAGATGAAGATACCCTCCCCACACCGGGATCTAGACATCATCAAGGCCGAACAACAACTGAGATCTCGATACTAACCAGGTCAATATGTCCTCCCAAGTACCATCATACAGGTAGCTTTATGGTACTCATCTCGCCCTCTCAACCAAATCAGAGATATACACCAATCCAAGAATGCTTCTAAAATATACAAACTTTCTAGGGAGAGATCAACACATCAGCTACGTGTTCAATCCTTAGAACATACAGTAGCTTCACGACCCCAACCTGTATTGGAACTTTATCATTAATCTGCTAGCATAAACTCTGGGGTCCAAACACATCTCGACGAAAGCTTCCTTCGTCAACTTTTCCAATAGCACCAAACTCAGCCTCAACACTTTTTTAAAATATTCAAGCTAGGTTCATGTCTTCATCAAACATAAATAACCATTAGTAGTGCTTCAACTATTCTTCCATCTCATTATTTCTTCAACGTCTTTTCTATAACTGTCACAATATGCCCCCCCTCTCAACTAGGGAGATATATACTTTCCTTCATCCAAGCTTCTTCTATACTAGGGGACAAGTCCATCAATAACTTAATTCTTCCAGCCACATAGGCTCTTTCTTTTGCATCATCTTATCATCAGAGAATTCAAAACATTATTCTTCATATGACAACAAAGTCACCTTTTAATCACTAATGTAAACTTCAACGTCATCATGCTCAACATCATCATAAAGTCATCATCAAGTATGAGGTAGGTAAGCATCTTCAATATCTTGAAGACTATGTATCTGCAAATCTTCAATAACAGGTACAACCAAGCACAAATATATAACATAATGAAGTTAACTTTATCAATATAGGGTTAACATGTCATCACAATGGGAGCATCTAGGGTTATCAAAGCTTTGAATAAGAAATCAAACTTTAAATATCTAAAGCCTAAACCTAGTTAGGTTTTATAGCAATCAATTAGGGTTACAATTTCATGCCATAGACTTTTATAACAACTTTTGCTAGGGTTTTGTCACAAACCCTAGAAATATGCAAGCATCTAGGGTTTCATTATCATGCCCTAGAATCTTATATCAATCTCTACTAGGGTTTTGTCATAAACCCTAGATCAAAACTTTAATATTAGGTTCACAACAACTAGAACAAGTTAGGATTTCAAACATACGGAAGCATATACACCTAGGGTTTCATTCTAGGATCTTACATTAACTATTACAGGGGTTTTGTATAAACGCTAATTCTTCAAACCCTAAAAGGATAGGGTTTCACCATATGTTCTAGATAACATCAACAAACCCTAAACATCAAAAGGATAGGGTTTTTATAGTGAACCCTAAAGGTTAGTGTTTTACCAAATTGAACAAAAGATGGAGAGTACGACAATGGTTGATTTAATCTAAAGATCAATCATCCTAACAAATAATAATCTATCTCAATACTAATCAGGCCAGTATGTCTTCCCAAGTACCATCATACAGGCAACTTTATGGTACTCATCTCACCCTCTCAACCAAATCAGATATATCCACCAATCCAAGCATGCTTCTAAAATATACAAACTTTCCTGGGAGAGATCAACACACTAGCTACTTGTTCAATCATTAGAACATCCAGTAGCTTCACGATCCCAACCAGTACTGGAACTTTATCATTAATCTGCTAGGGGTCCTCGACCATTCTTCGATCTCATTCTTTAAAACATTCAAGCTTTGTTCACATCTTCATCAAATGTAAATAACCATCAATAGTGCTTCAAACATTGTTCGATCTCATCAACGTCTTTTCTATAGCTGTCTCAATATGTCGTCCCTCTTAACTAGGGAGATATATACTTTACTTTATCTAAGCTTCTTCTCTACTAGAGGACAAGTCCATTAATAACTTAATTCTTCCAGCCACACAGGCTCGTTCTTTGCATCATCTTATCATCAGAGAGTTCAAAATATCATTCTTCATATGACAACAAAGTCACCTTTCAATCACTAATGTAAACTTCAACGTAATCATGCTCAACATCATCATCAAGTCATCATCAAGTATGAGGTAGGTAAGCATCTTCAATATCTTGAAGACTATGTACCTGCAAATCTTCAATAACAGGTACAACCAAGCATAAATATATAAGAGAATGAAGTTAACTTTATCAATATAGGGTTAACATGTCATCACAATGGGAGTATATAGGGTTATCAAAGCTTTGAATAAGAAAGCAAACTTTAAATATCCAAAACCTAAACCTATTAGGTTTTATAGCAATCAACTAGGGTTACAATTTCATGCCATAGAATTTTGTAACAACCTTTGCTAGGCTTTTGTTGCAAACCCTAGATAATATGGAAGCATCTAGGGTTTCATTATCATGCCCTAGAATCTTATATTAATCTCTACTAGGGTTTTGTCATAAACCCTAGATGAGAGCTTTAATATTAGGTATACAACAACTAGAACAGGTTAGGATTTCAATCATACATAAGCATATACACCTAGGGTTTCATTCCTAGGATCTTACATTAACTATTACAAGGGTTTTGTATAAACTCTAATTCATCAACCCTAAAAGGATAGGGTTTCACCATATGTTCTAGATAACATCAACAAACCCCAAACATCAAAAGGATAGGGTTTTTATAGTGAACCCTAAAGGTTAGGGTTTTACCAAATTGAACAAAGGTTGGAGAGTACGACAAGGGTTGATTTAATCTAAACATCAATCATCCTATCAAACAAGAATCTTCATGATTCTATAGCAAAAGCTTAGACAAAGCAAACTTTAAAGACAAAATGGTCGTACCTTCTTATATAAAGATGACTTGCTACAAATCTTGTAGACTTAAACATACCTTGAGTTGCTTCTTTTACAAACCTTGTAGGGTTTCTTGAAGGGCTCCCTTTGCAACAAAACTTCTTTCAAATCTTCCTTTGGAGTCTCCCTCTGAATCTAGCCACAAACCTTGAGCATTCTTTAGAGTATACCTGTAAACTTTCCTTCCAAGGAAAATATAAGAAAAAGGATAATAATCAAGCAACAAAATAAGGCTATATATATATATAGGAAGAAAAAAATAATACTTATCCTTTGTGATAAGGTGGAAGCTTCATCTGGAAGGGCTCCCTTACACCATGAAGTATCAACATCCTCATTTTTGCAACTTTTATTGTCAAGTACTACCAAAGGTATACAAGTACAAGAGTAAACTAGGGATTTCATGGAATCTTTAGAGAGGGAGAATTCCTAGGGTTTTGAGATCCAAACCCTAACTTTGTAGATGTTACCTTTCAAATCATCAATCTAGGGTTTTAATTTCAAAACCAATTCTATCCTTGCTAGGGTTCTCATTTCACCCTAGACTACCTATATATCTTCAACTAGTCTTTTGTTATTGCTTTCTTGCATCAAACATTCCCAAGAACTGACTTCAGGATGCCAAGCTTTTGGATGCTCTTTATACTTCTGTGGTACTTGTGTTTTTAGAATTTGTTCCATGTCTTGAGTATGCCATACTTCTCGGTTCTTTGATATATTGTCAAGACACTTGTTCTTATGCTCAGAACTTCAGGTTTTTGATCATGTGTTGTAGTAGCAACTCGCATCACATATTCATATCAAATGGCAGAGATTGTTATCACACCATTTGCAATTATTGGATGGAAGCTTCAGGGTTTCAGATCCTTATGACAGCTTCATATCCTTATAACAGATTTTATGACTTATATTGGTTTGCAACTGTATATTGTAGCATATTCTCATCTTCGGATTACTTGTAATGCTCAGAACTGTATTAGACCTCCTTATATATTGAATCTGTTATAGCTCCTTTTTAGTGATTCTCAAGCTTGACCTTTCGTCTCTTTCTTTGTAGTTTCGGCCTAATTGTTATAGAGATTGCCTTGTATTTCTGTCATCACAATTAGTAAATGCATCTCGCATCTCTGAAATGTAGTTCGCATAAGTATTTCTATCCACATTATGTTTCTCGCATGTCATAACTTGTATTAATTTTACTATTAACCTTCATTGTGTTCCATACCATTGAAGCAACCCAGAATTCACATTGTGTTTCAGAAGTTGTCACATTTGGTCAACTGAAATTGCTCCAACATTTTTCATAGAAGATCTATCAAATTGATTTAGAGATATGCCAATTCCAGGTAGATGATAAGAGCCAAAGATCTTCATGTTGCCTTTTCGCTTCTACTTCACCTTAACTTTGAAACTATGCTAGAAAATCATAAAGGCAGAAATATTTTCTTATCTTGATTATTACTTGTGATATTTAGTTATCTTCTTTTAATTCTTCTCCAATTTATTTATGTCTTCTTTTATCTTCTTATCATCAAGCAACTACCAAGACATAAACATGAAGATCAAGGACACAAGATGTAGGCTCTCAGCTAGGGAAAAACTCCTCTTTTAGGGGAAAACCCAAAATTCTCTTCTCTTCTTCAAGAACCAAACCAAATGAGACAACCAAGACCCTTTGACCAAGACAAAGACTTTACTCCATCCACCAAGCTAACCCTTAAAAATCTTCCTTGAAAACAAGACAAAATCTACCAAAAGAGTCATCCCAAGTCAACCTTCATACTGATCAAATAGGGCCGCGACCCTCTGCAATTCAACCTACAATCACAGTCTTGCACCTTTGGCCCTGTAGTACTTCAGTTCTCTTACATGTGTGACACAAAATGACAAGTTTTAGACGTTTTCCTTCTTTGCTAGGCTTCTAGTCTTCTTTTCTAGGCTTGTAGTATTCTTCGCTAAGATTCCTTCACTTATTGCTATGAGATAGGCTCTTCTTTTTGTATTTCATACTTCCTTTTTGCTTCTTGAGTTGCAGATCAAAGTCGTCTTTTTTTGGCTTCCATACTAGACCGAATCCATTGCTATATATAGTGGTTTGAAGCTCCTTTAGGAGGTCAACATGAGAAGGGTAGGCTGACTTGGTGGAGGAGGCATAATAGACAATTTGACTCAATTATAAATTTCTTTCTTGATATAGAAAGCCCAGGAAGGGTCTATTACATGATGACAAGGACAATGGCTCATGACACAAACCCTAGAGGCACACAATGGGTGCTTTGACCTAGAAATAAAATAAATAAAGCATGAAACCCATGCTTATAAAACAATTTTCTTTTACAATAATTTTTCTTTTTACAAATACAAATGAATTGCATCATGTCATGATCTAGACAACAATTATGAAGACCGATACTAGTTACATTTCTCAACAATAGGGATCTGTAAGTCCCTCACACCATGAGAGTATTCATACAAACCATCTCCTTGCAAATAGACAGGAATACATATTCCTTCATTAACAATGCATAACAAGCTAAATGAAGCATATTGAACAACCGTGCATAATTATGCAAATAACTCTGTATTTCATGCAACTAACAACAAACATAGAGGTCCATGAATCCCACATTGTGAAAATTCCAAGTCCGGAATCCTACTGTAGCCAACTGAACTTACTTCACCTACTTGTTATTAAATGAACAAGTTATTTGCAGTGTTCTACTGAAAATACTGAAGCAAATTACTACTGCAGCCTTCACTTAATTAAATTAATATGCTGAAACAAGAAACTGAGCAAAAGAAAAGAATATCACACAGGACACCGTTGTTTTTGTACAAATGTCCCCGGAAAAACCCAATGCAGGAAAATCGGTGCAGCAGATCTGAGGGTTTTATTATTAAGCAACAATTATTTCTCAATACAATCTCTGGATGCCTTGCTGGCAATCCAGTACAAAGAATATCACTCGACAGAGAAAAATAATGAGATTACCTCACTCGGCAAGTCTCGGCTAATCCGGTAGTTGAAATAACGAACCCCCAACACCCTCTGTGCTACCTCTGTGCAGTAATTACATGGGCCTGCGTGGGGAACACTGGAGGATTGCGTCACCTCCTCTGCTGGATCGATATGCTCTCAGGGAACTCGATTCCAGCCCTTCTGGCTCAGAATCCCGATCTCCCAACAAGATCTCGGACTTCTGCTCAGGAACACTGCACTGCCTTTGGGTGTGGCCTTCGTGTCCCTGATCTCTAGGTGCTGCGTCACCCTCTCTAGGCACTGTGCTGCCTCCTCTGCGTCTTTTTTTGCCTCTCTGCTGAGTATTCTGGCCCTGGAGAAGATCCTTCGACCAAAAGTATCTCTGCCCCTCAACTGCATGAAAATATCTCGATCAAAGTTTTCCTTTGAACACTTCTCACTTTAGAAAATTCGATCTCTTGATCTCTCGGTGTGTTTTTCCAAATGACCCTTAAGCCTTCTTTATAGTCTTCTCGTTGAGACTTCAACGACCGAGATTAGATCTCCAATCAACGACTAAGATTACATTTTGACTTGATCTGCTTTTTTTAGAACATTCACACCCATATTCTATTAATTCACTTCAATTATTTTATTTTCCTAAGTTTAGATTTAGGGTCACTTTAAAATAATTAATTTTCTTAATAAAATACAATCCGGGTGGGATTTCCCCAAAACAATTTTTGGGTTATCTGGAATACATGTGTCTAATCCTCTCCATAAAGTTTGAGACCTAGAGCACATCCGATGCTGCCCCAAATCAACACTCCCTCTTAGCGAGGAATGTGCTTTGCCAAATATGCCCTGCTGCACACTACTCTGACTCTGAAGCATCTCCCTCTGTGCTGTTGATGTCTGACATGTTGTCCAACAACTACTGTGCTGTTGCTGACCCTGCCATGATCTACATTGCAACTGTACTGCAACTCCCTCTCAAATGCTGCATCTGCTGCTAGCACTGCCACTGCTAACTTTGCATTGCAACTCAGTCGCTGAGAGAAGCAACTGAAAAACATCCAAAAATCTGGACAAGTGTTCAGGATGCGTCTCGATGTTGAAACTCTGACTGCTGCTAGTCCCACGCTGTCCCTCTGAAGCACTGCGATGCTGCTGATCTGCGCTCTGCCTCTCTGCACTGCTGCAACTCTACACTGCGTTGCTAACTATTGCATCTGTGACTCCAACACTCCTTTGCACCAACTGAAACTCCTCCATTCTGCTACTACTAATCTTGGGCACCTGTAGCAACGTCATGATCCAAGAGGTGGACTCCTCAAGGATCCTGCCCAACTGAAGTTCTTGCAAACTTACAGTTCAATATTGGCCCATTTCCCTCTTGGAGATGCGTGGGCGCTCATGGCATACTCATCTTCTTCGATCTTTGCGGACACAGCCTTCGGATCATGCTTCTCGTCCTTGTCCTTTTTCTTCAAAGGACACTGCGTTGCGTAGTGACCAAGTTCATCACACTTGAAGCATTTTTTCTTTGAGACGTCCTTTTTTCGTCTCCGCTACTCCTGTTGCCCCTTGGATGCAAGGGCTGCATTTTCCTCCTCCTCCTCCTTTGTCTTCGACCCACTGCTGCTACTGCCATGAAGTTTGCACTTGACTAGGATCGAGTTGCATTTTCCTCCTCCTCCTTTGTCTTCGACCCACTGTTGCTACTGCCATGAAGTTTTCACTTTACTAGGACCCTCTTTAGCTCTTCTTGCTAAAGAGCAACCCACATCTCTTCCCAACTTGACAAGGTTGCGCTGCCTAGAATACTCTAGACGAAAACCTGCCATTCTTCTGTGACTGTGTTGAGGGCCAGTCTCACCATTGCTGTAGGAGAAGGGGTGGACCCTACAACTACTAGTTGATCATGAGTTTCCTGAAGCCTAGACAGGAATGAAACAATACACTCCCCCTTTTGCATCTGAATCATCCTCAGTTTCTGCTCTAAGTACATCTTCCGTTGTTCGGAAGATCCTTCGTATAGCGATGCTAAGGCTTCCCACATATGCCTAGCTGTGTCCTTGTTAGCTATGTGGGACACTATGTGATCCTTGACTCCATCAAGGAGCAACCTCTTAACCTTCGCCATATCAGCTGTGTACTTCTTCAGCAGATCTGGATCTGCAAGAACAACTACTGTACTCGTCACGAAAAGCTTGAGATCGTATTTTTCTAGAAGACATGAAATTCTCGGCTTCCATATTACATAGTTGGAGGCTCCCTCCAAACCGATCTTGATCTCTAAGCCCGTGCGCTGCCATGGCCCTCAAGAAAATGTTGAATATGCTCTCTTTCTCCTCTGTGTAGTGCTAGACTGGCTTACACACTCCTTGCTGGAGATTGTAGATCAACCACCCAGAGTTGCTGCTTATATCTTGAAAAATAGAATTCCTCGACTAGGAACTCCCTGAGGAAGAAAATTCCCTCACTGTGCTTCTTCTCTTTCTTCTGACGACTTTCTGCCCAACAAAATATCTCTCTGCAGAAAACTACGTCCCACTAGCACTAACGCTGAGGCTCTGCGCTGCTCCCTCTGCCACGACAAAATTTCGATTTGGAAACCCTTCCTCTCTGTCGACTCACTCAGAGAGAAACTTTACTCGAAACTTCAACCCTCCTGGCTTGGACTGCGCAATCCTTCTGTGGATTCGAACTGCTGCCTCCTGCAGCTATTCGACCTCTTGCTCAGCACTGGCTCTGCTCTTGTTTCACCTGCAATGCTCTGAAACCATGTGGAAATTCCAAGTTCGGAATCCTACTACAGCCAATTGAACTTACTTCACCTACTTGTTATTAAATGAACAAGTTATTTGTAGTGTTCTATTGAAAATATTGAAGCAAATTACTACTGCAACCTTCACTTAATTAAATTAATATGTTGAAACAAGGAATTGAGCAAAAGAAAAGAATATCATACAGGACACTATTGTTTTTGGACAAACGTCCCTAGAAAAACGCAATGTGGGAAAATCGGTGCAACAGATATGAGGGTTTTATTATTAAGCAACAGTTATTTCTGAATACAATCTCTTGATGCCTTGCTTGCAATCCAGTGAAAAGAATATCACTTGGCAGAGAAAAATAGTGAGATTACTTCACTCGGCAAGTCCTGACTGATCCGGTAGCTGAAACAACGAACCCCCAACACCCTCTGTGTTGCCTCTGCGCAACAATTATGTGGCCCTGCGTGGGGGACTCTGGAGGACTGCGTCACCTACTCTGCTGGATCGATATGCTCTCAGGAAACTCGATTCCAGCCCTTCCGGCTCAGAATCCCAATCTCCCAACAAAATCTCAGACTTATGCTCAGGAAGATTGTGCTGCCTCTACGTGTGGCCTTCGTGGCTCTGCGTCACCCTCTCTGGGCACTGCGCTGCCTCCTTTGCGTCTTTCTTTGCCTCTCTGCTGAGTATTCTTGGCCCTGGAGAAGATCCTCCGACAAAAACTGTCTCTGCCCCTCAACTGCGTGAGAATCTCTCGATCAAAGTTTTCCTCTTAGCACTGCTCACTTCAGAAAATTCGATCTCTTGATCTCTCGGCGTGTTTTTCCAAATGACCCTCAAGCCTTCTTTATAGTCTTCTCGTTGAGACTTCAATGATCGAGATAAGATCTCCAATCAACGACTAAGAGTACATTTTGAATTGATCTGCTTTTTCTAGAACATTCACACCCATATTTTATTAATTCACTTTAATTATTTTATTTTCATAAGTTTAGAATTAGGGTCACTTTAAAATAATTAATTTTCTTAATAAAATACAATCCGGGTGGAATTTCCCCAAACAATTTCTGGGTTATCTAGAATACATGTGTCTAAGCCTCTCCCCAAAGTTTGAGACTTAGAGCACATCTGATGCTACCCCAAATCAGCACACATAACCCATAAACATGGTTATAACAGGAAGCTTCCCATCCCATAAGAACAAAAGGTGACTTGATTAAAATAACAGGAGTGTTAGTCATCAGTAATTTTTGCTGATTCTGAAGATGACTAAGTAATGGTCCTAGATTTCTAAATTTTTTTTTTATGAAATATTGTGAGTTTTAGAAATCTCACTGCCTTCATTATCCTAAGCTAAACTATTTCACTATCTTTTCCCTCTCTGCCCTCAAAGTTTCACCTCACTGATCCAAAAAAGACTTCACTATTGGGCCTATTAACTTCATTTTCATTACCCTACCACCACTCTCATCCACTCCCTTTTTCCTCTAAAAAACTCATTTTTCCCTTTCCTAAACCTTCATGGTATGCCCCCCAGTATTACCACAACCTTTGGTTCCTTTGCCAAATGATTACCAATCCAAAATTCCTCACTTCACTGGAACTGAATCTACCAGAACTGAATCTACCACTGCCCAACATCATGTAGATAAAATGAATGATGCCTTTGACTACATGGAAATAGAAGAAGAGACCATTAAGATGAGGATCTTTGCCCAAAGCTTAGGAGGAGAAGCCAAAAAATGGTTTAAAAGCTTAACTCCTAACAAGGAGAATTTCTGATTGCTTTTAGACCACCAGGGAAAGACACATTAGATCTCCTGGAATGAATTAATAAGACTACAACCACATAGCTCATGTTGATTTTTCAGGATTTCCTAGACTGATAATTACTTCCAATGATATCTTTATTATTTATCTTGTGTCACTTCATCATTAAGAGATTATACATAGGAAATCTTCAACATTAAAACAATAATAACAGTATAAACATAAAGAGGCAACGAAATAAGAGCGACAAAATTTATCCTGGGAAAACCCCAAACCAGGGGAAAAACCCAACAACCTTTTCTTCGAGAAATTTGTCCAATTCAACAAGAGATACAATCTGAACTTTCTAGATAAAACAAAGACAAATTGACCAGGAACCAAACCCTGATCAAACTATGATAAATTTGACCTCCTGAAATTTCGGGCTCTTGCACTTTCCTCACAGAGTTTGATTTGCCTAAGAAAAACATCCTTTTTCTACCTTAGATTTCGTCCTTGATTTGCCTATGATTTTGTCCTTGATTTGCCTCCCATGTGTGAACAAAAGTTATCTGAATTGAATCTCAATTGTGATTTGAATTCATGCCCGAATGAAGAGGATGAATACCAATAAATAGTGGTCCAATGTGCTGAATTGGTGTGTCCTTTTAGTGTGGTCGGCTTGCAACCAACCTTACATTTTGGAGGTAAAAATATTGAAAAGTGTAACTAGGTTCGGTCTTCATATTGACTATGTAATTATGTATTGTAATGAAGAAGACAAAGATATAAAATGTATTTTTGAGCTTGCTTCATGGGTTTCATGAGCAAGGATTTTATTATAGGTCAAAGACTTCTTCTTGATGTTTTTTAGGATTTGTCATCTTGTCATAAATGTATTAATTAAGAGTCATGTATATGAAGTGTCAAAGTTAGTGATGTATGCCTCAAAGACCTTGTCAAATCAACTTGAAGACATGGCTCAAGAATAATGATGATACTCAAAATCAAATCAGCGTTGGAATACCTCTCCAAGTCGGCCTATAAGCAATGGATAAGTCGGCTTATATGTAATGCACAGGTCGGCCACATAATTGGTGATAGTTCTGCTCAAATACAGGTTGGAACAACTATATATACCCATCTAGGCTGCACAGAACAGAGCAACAGTCAACTCGGATTCCTTCGAGATTTTCGGACCTACTCCCAGTGACAAGTCTGTGGTGGCTTGAGGAACAATGCTGTGATATAATACAAAGGTCAGGACAAAGATAAAGTGCGAAGTTAGGAGGTGGAATAATGAAGCAATCAAATATAAATCTGTAACATGATGCGAGTTTAGGACTATAGAGAAGTGCGTAAAATGACTATACAACGAAGAGAAGGAGACAATGTTGAGATTTTTGAGTGTTGGGGTAGCATCGGATGTGCTCTAGCCCCCAAACTTTGTGGAGGGACTAAAGTACATGAGATCTCCAAGACCCAGAAAGGGATTTGAGAAATTCCATCCGGTTTAAGAGAAAATTAATTGATTAATATTTTTAATTAAGGACCCTAAGTCTAACTTAGGAAAATTAAAATATTAAAGGTAATTAATTTAAACATGTGATGGAAATGACTTAAATCACATGGATCAAGCTCTCTTTTAATTTGAGCCATCGATTCAAGATTAGATCATGGTCGTTGGTTTCCCAACGAGAAAGTATAAAGGAAAGGCTTGGAGTCAGTTGGAGAACACACACACGGAGGCAGAGCACTGAGACTAAGCTGAAATTCTAGGGTGGGTTTGCTAAGAATTTTCAAAAGTGTTTTAGCTACGAGGGGTAGTATTGGCTAAGGGGATGATTTGATCCCAGAGCCAAGAGTCAGCAAGAGCCAGAGACGCAGCGTAGAGGAAGCAGCAGTTGCGCAGTGCAGAGGGTTTCAGCCGCTACGCAGGCCCAGAAAGGGAAACGCAGAGGTGGCAGGGTGCCATCAGGTGTTACACAGGTCCAACTAGGGCAGCGTAAGGACTGTGCCACTCAGTCTGGGGTTACGCAACCCTCTCCTGAGCAACGCAGGGCCACGCAGGGCTGACGCAGGCAGCTTCAGAGCAGTGCTGGGGTTTTTAGAAGCAGAAAGGGCCGAATTCTGTAAATCTCGTTTGAGGGTGTGAATCAGTCCAATTTTCCGTCTCTGGAACAGTAGGTATTGCTGCAGATCTTATATTTCTCTGTTGGGTTAACTAGTAAGGTGCCCAGATTTGCTGTATTCATAATCTACTTAATAATATAAACCCTCCAACAGCGAGAAGACCGGTTTTCTCGCATTGTTTTTTTTCGGGGGCAGTTGTCTAGAAAATCTTGTGTGTCACTTTGTCTGTGTGCATGTATTTTCCTTAGATCTGAATTGATGAAGAACTGTTATGTGTTTAATTTGATGTTAATATGAAATTTCAGCATTAGTAACTTAATTAAGTAGGAGAAGTATAACCAGATTTAACAGTAGGGTTTTTGCATAAGGATATTTAGAAACTTTCACATGGTATCAAAGCGATTGTAGATCTAGCAGGATCACCTGCAAGAAGACTGAAGAATCCTTGCTGCAGAAAGCAGCAACCGCAGAAAGCTGGACCAGAAGGGACAAAGCAGCAGAGCCACGTAGAGGCGAGAGTGACGTAGTCTGTACCAATCTCCACGCAGGCCCACGTACTTACTGTGCAGAGGCAACGCTAGGACTATCTACTCACGCAAAGGCCAGTAAGGGTGACACAATCCTGAAGCCGTTGCTGATTCAGAGTGCTAGAAGCAATGCTGCAATGCTTCAGAAGTTGCTAGTGGGGTTAAATTTCTGAAGATTCAAAATTTAGCCTGAGCACTAGTTGACAAAGAGCAGGAGGAGAACAACTTCTCAGAGGATTTCCAGCGAAAGAAATCTGCAGATCGATCAGAGGATCGAAGAGAGTTGATTTGTTTGATTTGGCAGACTTCCTAGAGAGGAGGTCAGCTGTCAGAGGGAGCAGAGGGTCCTTTTCGCCAAGGACCCTAGATCTGAGCTTCAGTTGAGAAGCAGGGAGAGGAAGATATGTTCCGATAGAGTAGATCTGAGCAGATGGCACCTCACGGACTATGTGATCAGGATAGGTTGGACGGTCTGTCCAACTTTGTAGTCTGGAAGGCCAGAATCCTGGTAGTCATGGAGGCTTACGGTCTGAGGGACCATGCAGAGAAAGTCTTGGCCACGCCGACAGATGCAGATCTCTCGAAGAAGCATGAAGAATTTGCGGCACATGCCAAGCGCTTCATAATGGATGGGGTTAAGGATAATGTAGTACCACACATAGCCAAAAAGAAAATGACTAATGAGATGTGGAAAGCCTTAGCTGCCCTATATGAGGGAAGATCTGTCCAGAGGAGAATGCTTTTGAAGAATCAAATGCGGTTATTCATGGTGGCCAAGGGAGAAGAGATCGAGACCTTCCTTTTTAGATTATAGGTGATCAGGGATTAGTTGTCTGCCATGGGAGCAAAAGTGGAGGATGATGTGATGGTGAGGACTGGACTCAATGCGGTCACAGAGGACTGGGAAACTTTTGTCCAAAGTATCTTCGGTAGAGCGGACCTTCCCAACTGGGGCAGTATGTGGGCAATCCTCCGTCAAGAAGAACTCTGCCGGTTCACCAAGAGACAATATAGCACCGGATCGAGTAAAGTGAAGAAGAAAGAAGAAGAAGATGTAGCCTTGGCAGCATCAAAGAGGCAGCAAGGGAGGAAGAAGTGTGATCTATCCAAGATCAAGTGTTTCCAGTGCGGTGAATTAGGGCATTTCGCCAACAATTTTCCTCAGAAGAAGAAGGACAAGGAAGCTTCTACCTCCAAGGCTGCTGTGGCGGATGGTGGTTCCAAAGATGACGTAGCCATGAGCGCTCATGAACCACGAAAGTGGGGCGGCATGGATCTGTAGAGCAGCTACAGAGTGGTGGCGGGATCCTTGAGTAGCTCAACTCTTGGATCACATCCGTGCTACAGGAGCCTTAAGACAATAGCGGGACAAGTGGAGCAGTGGGTGCAGAGAATCACAGATGGAGCAGTGGGTGCAGAACTGGATGCAGAAGGGAGCAGTGCAGTGTAGAAGCAGCAAAAACGCAGAGGCTGATGTGACTTCAGCAGCGCAGAGCAGAGCTGCAACAGTGTAGAGGCTTCAGGGGGATAGCGCAGCGCAACAACAGCGTAGGAGATTTCAGCGCAGCGGCTGATGTGACTTCAACAGCGCAAAGGAATTCTGCTTATGCAGTGCAGAGCTGTGGCTGTGCAGCTATCTTCAGATGACAACAAAGATCAACAGCCTATGGAGCTTCAGTGATGAGGATGCAGCCCAACTAACTTGTCTGTCAAAGATTGGGCAGGAGTTTCAGTTGTTTCTGTCAGCAACTGAAGTTGCAATGCAGCAGATGGCAACATGATGCAACAGATTAAGAGGGAGTTGTAGTACAAATCTGGCAGTGGCGGTGGCAACATCATGGGCAACTGTACGGGGGAGCAGCAACAGCGCAATGATGAAGGGCAACAGGTTCAGCATCAGCGCAATGATGAAGGGTAGCAGGTTCAGCATCAGCGCAAAGACCCACACCAGAGATCAGTGCAGAGCTTCGGGGTGAAGTAGTGTTGTACTAGAGCCATAGTATTAAAAATCGGCCGGTTTGAATTGGTGACTGGTTAGGGGCCTAGCTGGTCAAAACTGGTCAAAAAACCCAGTTTGAACCCCTCCTTTGCTCTTTTTCCCAATCAAACCGGTGCTGACCTGCCGGTTAAGGACAAAACCTGCCGGTTTAGGGATAAACCGGTCGGTTTCGTCCTTAACCGATCGGTCAGCTGCCAAGGCCAAGGTCGCAAAGGAATCCACGCATAGAGTTTTGGCCGGTTTAGGGGTGTTTTGGAGGGAAGAGGAGGTTGTTTCCCTCCAAAAACACCCTCCCCAATCCTTTATAAGCAGGGGCAGCCTCTCATTTGTCTCACACCATCTCATTTGGAGCTTTTGTGAGTTTGAGTGAGAGCTTGGAGAGTGTTGAGTTTTTGCTGGAGTAGTGGAACAACATAGAGTTTGAGCTAAGTAGATTGTAGTAGCCATCATGCCTCCAAAAGCCAAGGATACTACATGGGCTCATTGTGATATGATTGATGGAAAAATTATTTGCAAATATTGCCAAAAATCTATTGTAGGATGGGGTATTTACAGGTTCAAGCAACACTTGGCTGGGATAGGAGGCCATGTAAAGCCATGTGGAGCACCAAATGAAGTAATAGGGCATAGTAGGGCCGATTACCTTTAGAAGTTTGAGACTCAAGTCACTGAACCAATAGAGAAATTTGTGACTCGATCAATTGCAAAGTTTGGCAGTCCAGACTCAATCAACTGAGTTTCAAGTGATAATGTTGATCACTAATATCATATATGTAGATTTGTAGTAGACTGTAGGCCAATGGCCTCATAGATGGTAGCATTGTTTTTGGACTTTATGGGCCATTTGGAGCCTCATCGCTTATGTATTTTTTCGATGATATTTATTACACTCGTTGCCATTTTGATATATTCACCTTTACATGTTATATAAATGAGCAAACTTTGCATATTTTGTCTCTATTGGCTTGGAATCATTGTTGCAAATCTTAAAAATAGTTTTTATTTTTTTATTTTTTTTTATTTTTTATTTTTATTTTATTTTGTTGTAATAAAAAATTAATTATTTGATGTATTTTAAAAAAACCGGTTCATTTAGACCTGACCAGTCTTGGTTAGATTGATTGCAATCAGAAACCCAATTCATTAGGTCCACCGGTTCGGTCACCGGTTCTGGTTTTTAATACTATGACTAGAGCACATTTCTCGCTAAGAGGGAGTGTTGAAATTTTTGAGTGTTGGGGTAGCATCGGATATGCTCTAACTCCCAAACTTTGTGGAGGGACTAGAGTACATGAGATCTCCAAGACCCGGAAAGGGATTTGAGAAATTCAATTCGATTTAAGAGAAAATTAATTAATTAATATTTTTATTTAAGGACCGTAAGTCTAACTTAGGAAAATTAAAATATTAAAGGTAATTAATTTAAACATGTGATGGAAATGACTTAAATCACACGAATCAAACTTTCTTTTAATCTGAGCCATCGATTCAAGATTAGATCATGGCTGTTGGTTTCCCAACGAGAAAGTATAAAGGAAAGGCTTGGGGTCAGTTGGAGAACACACACACGGAGGCAGAGCATTGAGACTAAGCTGGAATTCTAGGGCAGGTTTGCTAAGAATTTCCAGAAGTGTTTCAGCTGCAGCGAAGGGTAGTATTGGCTAAGGGGATGATTTGATCCCAGACCCAAGAGTCAGCAAGAGGCAAAAAAGCAGTAGTTGTGTGAAATTTCTACTGCAGTTTATTGGTTTATTTTCTCCTACTTGATTTAATTAATACAAGTTATTTCCAGAATTTAGATTTAGAAAATACCGAAAATAAACACAACTACAGCCTACACATGCGGATCATTTACTGAATAATACACTCATGCAACAAAGTCACACATGGATTTTTGGACATAAGTCCCCGGAAAAACCGAAAGCGGGAAAACCGGTGCAGCAGATATGAGGGTTTATTATTAAGTAGTTCTGAGTACAGCAAATTTGGGTTCCACACCTGGAAAACCCGACAGAGAATAAAAGATATCAAATCTGTAGCTAACCTGAAGATCTAGTGCCAAATATTTGATTGGTCCACACCTTCAAACGGGATTTACAGGACTTAGCCCGGATCTGACCCTAGAAACCCTCAATGCTACCTCTGAAGCCCTAGCTTTGCCTAGAGGACCTGCGTCAGCCTCTGCATGGCCCTAGGAGGGCCTGCGTCACCCCTGGAGGGTCTACGCTGCCCCTACGCTGTTGGGGATGAATTTACTCTCAGTGTCTCAACTTTAGAACAAGGGCTATGACGTATACTTTATTAGAGATAAGGTGTATCTCAAACACCCTAGCTGGAGCAAAAAGGCTCAAATCGGAGTAAGGAGTCATAAGCTGTATAAGCTCCAGCTTGAATCTCCGGTGGCCCTGATTGGTAGTACATACGAGAGAGATCTGAATGAATTATGGCATAGAAGGATGGGGCATCTACATCATGGAGCCTTGGGGATTCTCAAAATATTGTCATAGGGGCTCCTGAACTCAACACGAAAAAAGACGAAGTTTGCAGGGGATGCGTACTAGGGAAGTACGCTAAGGCAACATTTCCAAGAAGCAGCAATAGAACCAAAGGGGTATTAGAGTTAATACACTCTGACATTTGCGGTCCAATGTCCACAACTGCTCTTAGTGGTGCAAAGTATTTTGCCACCTTCATCGATGATCATTCCAGAAAAACTTGGATCTATTTTTTGAAAACATCGATTCAAAGATTTCAAAGCATTGGTGGAGAACTCTACAGGAAATAAGATCAAGAAGTTGCGGTCAGATAACAGTGGAGAATATATCGATAAAGACTTCACAAATTTCTGTGCAAGGGAAGGCATCAAGAGGGAATGGACAACTCCATACAATCCAGAGCAAAATAGAGTTGTAGAACGGAAGAATCAGACCATAATAGAAGTTGCAAGGGCAATGTTGTACGACCAAGATATGCCCAAATTCTTATGGGCAGAGGCCTGCAATAAAACAATATATATTCAGAACAGAGTTCCTTAAGAGCTTTGGGGAAGGTAACTCCCGAGAGTGTGTTCATAGGCAGCAAGCCAGAAGTGAGCCACATTAGGATATTCGGCAGCATGGTGTATTGTCACGTTCCAGATGAAAAGAGAAAGAAGTTGGATCAAACTGCAGAAAAGGGTTTCCTGATGGGCTATAGCGAAAATGCGAAGGCATATCGCATCTATATCCCAGAGAGCAGGAAAATTGTAGTAAGAAGGGATGTAAAATTCCTGGAGGAGAGAGCCTTCAGGAAATCTCGAGAAATGGCCACAGATACGCAGATTGAGGAGTATCCACTAGTACAACCTCAACGACCTACAGAGGATAGGTCAAGTGCCTCTCCAAGGCACAATGATTTTGAGGAAAGCTCCTTCGAAGAAGAACAGGAAGGAGAGCAGATAAGACCACCCACTACTAATGGGAGATCGAGCAGAGAACTTCAACAAATTCTTAAGGATGCAGAAGAATTTGTTGGAGCCCCTAGAGAAGGAAAGAGGATAAGGAAGCAACCAAACGGATATCAGGCACTAGTAGCTCAGGTTGGTGAACCGTCCACCTTTCGGGAAGCAGCTCAGCATCAAGTATGGGTGGATGCCATGGTGGAGGAGTATAGCTCCATCATGACGAATGATGTCTGGGAAGTAGTCCCTAGACCATAGGACAGATCAGTTGCAGGATCCAGGTGGATCTACAAGATCAAATATGCTGCAGATGGCAGTATAGAGAACTTCAAGGCAAGATTTGTAGCTAAGGGGTATGAACAGAAGGAAGGCATTAATTATGATGAAACCTTTGCCCCAGTAGCTCGCTACACTTCTATAAGATCCGTCATCTCTCTGGCTGCGCGGATGGGATGGGAGATTCACCAGATGGATGTCAAGACAATGTTCTTGAACGGGGTGATAGAGGAGGAAGTGTACATAGAACAACCAAAGGCCTTCGAGACACACGAGCAGAAGACTCATGTTTGTAGGCTTAAGAAAGCCTTGTATGGTTTAAAACAAGCCCCCAGAGCATGGTATGGACGGATTGGTAGCTACTTGCAGAAGATGGGGTTCGTCAAGAGTGATACAGACCACAACCTCTACTACTTGAGAGTAGGAGATGAGCCACTTATTCTTGTACTTTATGTGGATGACCTATTTTTAACCGGATCATCCAAGCTCATCAAAGATTGCAAGGAGAATCTGGCAACATAATTCGATATGAAGGACCTGGGGCAGATGCACTATTTTCTTGGATTAGAAGTCTGGTAGCAGAAAGGGGAATTTTTCCTAGGGCAAGGAAGATACACGATAAAAATCCTGAAGAGATTTCAGATGGAAGACTGTAGACCCATGGCCACGCCAATGATTACTAACTAGAAGAAGATAGACACATCGATGGATGATGAGGCTAATCCCACCTTGTACAGACAGTGCGTCGGATCATTGATGTATCTGGTCAATACTAGACCAGACATCTGTTATGCAGTGAATACCCTTAGTCAGTTCATGGTGGAACCAAGGAGGGCTCATTGGGCAATAGCCAAACATGTTCTCAGATACCTGAGAGGGACAGTCGAGTATGGGTTGAAGTACACCAAGGGTAATGAGGTCTAGTTGAGTGGGTTCACAGATGTAGATTGGGCTGGAGGCACAGTAGATCGGAAAAGTACTAATGGGTACTGTTTCAGTCTTGGATCAGGAATGACTTCTTGGTGCAGCAAGAAACAAAAGTCCGTAGCACTGAGCTCAGCCGAGGCAAAGTACATGGCAGCGAGCATAGCTTCATGCGAGGCCATATGACTCTGCAAGTTACTCTTGAACCTGCTCAAGAAGCGGATGGAACCGATCGGGATTATGTGCGATAATCAGAGTTGCATTAAGCTATCTGAAAATCTTGTGTTTCATCACCGGTCGAAAAACATTGACATTCAGTGCCACTTCATCAGGGACTATGTCTAGAGGGGAGTAGTACAGTTGCAATGCACTCCTACAGGAGAACAGGTGGCAGATATTCTCACAAAGGCTCTAAGTAAGATCAAATTTACTTACTTCAAAGAGAAGATAGGGATGGTCGAGAACCCCTTCCATTAGAGTAAAGGGTGGTCTTTGGAAGAAGAGGGAGTTGCAGTACGGATGCTGCAGTGGCAGAGGCAGTGTAACGAGGCAACAATATAGGAAGCAACAACGCAGAGATCAGGGGCAGTAGCCAGGACAACATCAGCACAATAGATATTGTAGAGTCAGAGCAGTACAATTGTATCTTGCTTAAACACTTTCCTCATTAAGAGGGAGTGTTGATTTCTATAGCATCGAGAAGTGTTCTAAGTCTCATTTTTTGTAGAGAGTCTTGGACAACAGTTATCCAAAGAACCTAAAAATCGTTTGTGGAAATTCCACTCGGATATGACTTTATTAAAATAATTAATTATTTTAATGCAGACCCTGTGTTTAAACTTAGGGAAATTAAATAATTAAAGGGTATTAATAGGACAGAGTGTGAATCTTCTAGAAAACGAAGATCAAGTCATCTTTTAATCTGAGCCATTGATTAACAATATAATCTTGGCTGTTGATTCATCAGCGGGAAGACTATCAGAAGAGACTTGAGGGCCATTTGGAAATTAAGCCGGGGACACTCTCAGTACCCGAAGGAAATCATTTCTGAAGCAAGAGAATTCGATTTCAGTGGGTGAGATTGTAGAGGCTGGGTTGTTGAAGCAGAAGGAGGAGGGAGGAGTCAGTTATCAGGAAGCAGAAGTCAGGATGATGAAGGGAAGGGTGAGCTGATCAACAGCAAGACCCCCTCCACGCAAAATCACGCAGTCCAGGGAGAGACTGCGCAGAGCTTTCACGCTGGATGACGCAGAGGGTGAAGGAGGTCACCCTAAGGGTCTGAAATTTGTCTGGAGGTTCCAGAAAATTCAGTCAGGTGTTTGCTAATTTTTCTCTGCTCATCAGACTCTTGTAAATGTACTTTCTATTTCTGAAGATAAATACAAAACCCTCATCTGCTGCACTGGTTTTCCCACATTGGGTTTTTTTGGGGACAATTGTCCAAAAATAACTGTGTTCATATGGTTGTTTCTATTGTGCTACTTGTGTAGTTTATCTTTCTGTTCTTACGTTCTTGATGATAGTGGAGATCTGCAAATGTGTTTATTTCAAAATTTACTGAAGCATCTGTAAATAACTTATCTCCTAAGTAGGAGAAATAAACCAAGTATTGCAGAAATATTTTCCTTTTTGAAAATTTCACAGTGGTGACAAGGTCTTGGAGGCATACAAGGGTCAAGGGCTGTGTCATGGTCATGGTAATTGTCAACTAAAAGTTTATAAGAAGAATTTATTGTGGGTATGTTCTTGATGATAGTGGAGATCTGCAAATGTGTTTATTTCAAAATTTACTGAAGCATCTGTAAATAACTTATCTCCCAAGTAGGAGAAATAAACCAAGTATTGTAGAACTTTTTTTTTTTTTTTTGAAAATTTCATAGTAGTGACAAGGACTTGGAGGCATACAAGGGTCAAGGGCTGTGTCATGGTCATGGTACTTGTCAACTGAAAGTCTACAAGAAGAATTTCTTGTGGGTTTTCCTCTCCAAGAGGGAGAGGTTTTGGCCCTGGCTTGAAGAGCTTAAATTTGTGTCTCTTGTGTTTTGGTAATTAACTTGATGAAAGACATAATAAGCTAAGAAGAGAAGACATAAGTAAAATATGTAAGCTCACAAGTAATTATCAAGTAGAGAATTTGAATTAAACCTAGCCTTACCTAATTCTCAACATGGTTTCAGAGCTAAGGTGCTGAAGTCAAAGGGCTACTTGTCAAAGAGACACTCAAGGTTCAAAAGGCAAGAATCAATTACTCTAGAAAGCATCAAAGTCAACGTCAAAGTCTTTACTAAAAAGTCAAATAAGTTTGCAAGGAATATTTTCAGGCCATCCCAAGAAGACCTTCAACCCCATTAAAAGGATCCACTCTCCAAGGAGATAATCTTTGCCATCAAAGATTCTTGACATTGAAGACTTTGTTGGAAGACACATCATCAAACTCCACCCAACACTATCCAACCGAAGTAATCATCTAAGACATCCTTGATCCAAGATCACCTACTTTGAAGAATTCAATCTAAGAAGGAGTTCCTGTCATCATCTTCATCATCATCATCAAGGAAGCTGATAGGAGGAAGTCACTCTACTCAAGTAAGTATTTTTATGACCTCTTTTGAATCTGTCAAAATGACTTATTGCAAAGAGAGCAACAAATTGGTTGGGTCATCAAACTTTAGTGCATAGAAGAAGAGGACAGATTTGAATCTAATTGAAGATGAAGTTATGGGCTACATCAAGGGATTTGCAACTCAACCCTCAAAAGAAGATGCTCCAACTCATGCCAAGTACATGAAAGGAGACTTCAGAGCCCAGACAATTTTCATAGAATCCATTAAGGACTCACTCATACCCTACGTATCAAAACTAGAAATTGCAAAAGAAATATATGAGAAATTAGTGGAGCTATTCTCCATGAGTACTGCAGGAGAAGTAATCTCTCCGAGACAAGAAATATACAAGATGAAATTGTCAAGAGAGGAAGGAATCACTTCATATTTTATGAGGATTTCTGAAATACGAAACCAATTGCAGGAATTGGGAGAAGTAATGTCTAATAGTGAGATGACTATAGTGGTGCTGAATGTTCTACCAAAAGAATGGGGAAACTTCACTTCAAGCTTATACAGGAAGAAAGAAGCAACACCATTCTAGGATCTATGGTCTCTATGTAAAATAGAGGAAACGAGATTGAAAGCCAACGTTGATACAAGATCAATTAAGGGAATTAAGCCTTTGCAGCCATGTCCAGGAAGAAAGGAAGATTCGGTAAATTCGGTCCTCAGAATAAAAGAAGAAATATGGATAGAGTATGATGCTTTGGTTGTAATGAACTTGGGAATTATAAAAGGGATTGTCCTAAATCTGGAAATGACAAAAGGAAAAATGAAGAAGCCCATGTCACGGATGAAAGGGAAGAACCTGATGCAAAGAAATCTAAGAAAGATGAAGTGAAAGATCTCTATTATGATTGAGATCATCTTCCTCTTTTAAGTGATCTCTGTTGGTTGTAAAATAGTATGATAAGAAGCATTGTATATTAATAGCATCATGATAGAAGCATGGAAGGAGCACTTGTGTTAGAAGAAGTGGCTCCTGGGAACCTCACTGATAACAACATTGATGGAAGATAGTCATCTGGATCAAGGGTCATCTATGAAACAGGTGCTGGCACTTTCTAATGTAGTCCTTGGATTCACTGGTTAGAAAGAAAGCAAAAAAGTTTCATCGAGAATTCTATCTTGTAGAATTTTGGGATTAAGATATGTGTGTAAATTTTTGTAGATGTTCTATGCTTGATGCAACTTACTTTTTATTATTAATCACCCAAATACCATAAAATGTCGATAGAACATACCAAAGGATTCAGAAGACAAACCAGTAAACAAAAGAAACGTACAGCGTTAGCCATGTCAACAAAGGATGCTTCAACCAAGAAAGTCTCCTCGTACCACACTCAACCTAGAATGTAACCCTGTACTAATCCTCAACCGCCCAACACAAGTCAACTCAAAAGTCAATTTATCATTTCCGTAAAAGTCAACGCAAGGCAGCAACATAAAAGTCAACGTAGCTCCAACTTCGGTCAACCTTTTGACCTCGGTTCTTGTGCCAATGTGTACGGCCTCCTAAAATCGAAGTCTCCAATAAATTTCAGCCTCTTTGGACCATGCGTTGACCAAAGTCAACGCTGGTCAAACTTCCTAGGAAACCCTCGCTGCAGCGATCTGCGTCCTCCTTCTTGGCTGTACAAACTCGTCCTTTTTCCCACGTGTGAGCTGAATTCGTCCTCCAAGGAGCTCGTACTAAATCAGAGAAGAGAAGAAGATGTGTGATGAGTGAGTGTGAAATGCTCTCCAACTTTGACTGTATTTATATACGTCATTGAAGTGTGTGACACATCTGCTGGGGGTGTAAAACCTTAAGGCCGACCTGCACATATAATTTATTATAAATAATAAATTCAAAATAAATGTTCTGCTCATCGGCTTTAGATAAATTTTATATGGATCTTACACCTCTCCGAAAGAGGAATCCAATAAAAATATCGGTATCTTCATCTGAGCATCACAACATGGAGTTTGGACCTAGTTGTCCAATTTTAACACTCCTTCTCAACTAGGGAGAACTCCATCCATCAGTGCAATCAAACATCGTGCGTCATCCCGCCGTAACTTGCTTTGCTGGCCTCTTTATTTCAGAACAAAAGTGGGTCAGTCACAAAGACATCATCCCTCGGCTGACATATTCAGCCCAGAGGTTCGAAACCTCTATCAGACTCACAAAGAGTCTCCAACCAACCCGAAGTTGGTTCATTTGACCCGAAGTCAGGCAGAGGTCCTAGACCTCACTAAACTTGATCCCAGATCAAGTGGTTGGACCGTGCCATCCTAGATAGAGAGTACGGCAAGTTCTGATGCGTCCATCAGTCTTTGCTACTAGTCTCTAGCCTTTCCCATCTCATTGGCCAAATGAAAGGTACTTCCCATGAGCCCTGAACTCAATGGGTAGGATGCATACGGGGCACAGATAAATGAGAGGCAAACCAACTCAATAATCACAATGGTGGGGCAGAAGCACCATAAGTGCTTATAGCTCCGAGAAGCTATCCCCAAAGCTCCCCGCAGCTCCCCGCAGCCTTTGTCCATTCAGACTCATACTTGTGTCACTTCCACGATACCAAGATTCTCACCAAACAGAACTCGACCTCTCAGGCTTAGTGGGAGAACATTTCACGCACCGCTCATTAGTTCCTACATGATCGAGCCTTACGGGCGCTTAGAATGTACCATCCTTATAAGGCGGCACTCGATATCAATATGTTGAGCGCCGTGGGAACATGTGATTTTCGTTGATACGAATCCCACTCCCGTTATCACAAAGGACGTGGTATTTTACACATGTCCAAACAACAAGACCAAAGAGTTTTCGTAACCAACCGAAGCCACAACAAAGCATACTTGTCGCAATGTATTCGGCTCTTGCCGTGCTTCAAAGCATCGATTTCTACTTCGCTCATCCATGAAATCGAAGGAACCAAGATTGAAGTGTGATTCCGATGTGCTCTTACGATCCACCACAACGCCAAATCAATTTCAAGTATCAAGATATCCTCGAGCACACTCCTTACATCTCAGCCCATGGTTTATCGTGCCCCGAAGATATCTCAGAAGATTCTTGGCACCAACCCAGTGAAAGTGATGAGGCCCAACCATCTGTTGACTCAAAGTGTTCACTGCAAAACATATATCTGGACGGGTGTTCACTAAGAACATCAGAGCTCCTACGAGTTGACGATACTCAGTAGGATTGGCCAATACAGGCCCAGCAGTGCTGCCACTCAACTTCTTGAAGTTGAGTTCCATTGGTGTTGACACGGTCTTGCAGTCCACCATACCAAATCTTTCTGTGCTCACAATTATATTTTCCTGAGAAAGGAAAAATCACAGTGTTCTCGCTGTACCCCGTGCCCAGGGCAGCGATTTCTGTGTCCCAGGTCTCATTCCCAACTCAAAGAACAGCCCTCGTACTGATGAACGAGAGGCCGCACCGTCAGAAGAGGTCATCCACATACGTACTCGTAACGAGAAAGCCTTCGTACAACCTGAAGTAAAGTGTTCTGACCGTCATTTCCCGCGGGAAGCCTTACCTTCACTGGAAACCATTCATCTTCCGTACAGCTTCGGGTGCTTGCTTTAACCCACAGAGGGCTTTCTTCAACCTGCAGACATGAGTGTCTCGATCCTGAACTTCAAATCCCAGAGGTTGTTCTACATACACCTCTTCCTTTATTGCACCATGCAGAAAAGCGGTCTTGACATCCATCTGATGAAGACTCCATCCTCGTGTAGCAGCAAGGGCTATGATTGATCGGATGGTGGTATATCGTGCCACAGGTGAACATGTCACCACCATTCTTCTCGATATAGTCACTACAAACAAATCTTGCCTCGAACTTTTCAACACTTCATCGAAAGACCATGTTGTATCTTGCAGGAGCCAGTTTTGCAGGACAAATCGTACTTGTCCTTTGGTCTCCTAACCACATCCCCCTTGAGCTTGGCAGCCAGGACCCATATTTTCCCGGCCATAGCATCCTTTCGTACTTGTTCTTTTTGCCGCTTCCTCCCAGATTCATGTTCGCATTAGCCTGTGTGCCCACAAGGGTGCCGAGGTACCCTTGGTATTCATAGCCATTGTCACGGAATGTCCCCCTTGGGGCAGCATGTCCCTCAGCATCTTCGAGGGTGTCCCTGAGCCATGATGGTCTCTTTCCCAGTGAAGGAGATGGATCGATAAGGTCCATTGGTCCTTCAACATCAGGCATAGTCTCATCCTGCGGTTCTTCTTGATTTACAGGCCTAGCTTCATGATTTTCCTCAGATCTTGGAAGATCTACTACTTTCTTCAGGGAAGCATCTTCGTCAAAAGTGACATCATGGCATATCTCTACCCCTTATCCAGTACATAGATTCTGTTATTCCCAGTCGGGCTGGTGCTCACAACATCCTTTTTTCCGTACATCCACTGTTTTCTTTTTCTTTTTTACACAGAAAAATAAACAGACATCCAAAAACTGATTCTAAAATGGGAGAGACTACGTTTTCAACAAGAAAATCCCTTTCAGAGTTTTTGGGAGTCCAAAGCGGAATGAGGGGTACCTATTTTGAAATGTATACAATAAATATTTACAAAATTTTCCTTGTTGCACCCAGTTTCTTTGTCACATAGCATGGCACGGGCAGCTTCCACAATAGTCCTATTCTTTCATTCAGCAACACCATTCTGCTAAGGAGTATAGGCAGTGGTAGTCTCCCTCTTAATGCCAGCTTCTCTGCAAAATTCCTTGAACTCATTTGACTCATATTCAGTGTCATTGTCGGTCCTCAAAATCTTGATCTTCTTTCCTGTCATATTTTCCACCAAGGCTTTGAAGGTACGTAACCACATGAAAGCCTCGTCCTTCTTCTTCAAGAAGTATATCCAGGTTTTGCGGGAGAAGTCATCAGTGAATGTAATGTAGTAGGAACATCCTCCCAGGGATGTCACGGGCAGCATACCAGATAGATCAGAATGGACCAGTTGCAAAATATCAGATGTCTTTGTGACACTTGAGGGAAAAGGTCCCCTTGTATGCTTTCCTTCGGCACAACCCTTACATACACCTTCATGATTATTTCCAAATTCGGGCATCCCTGTCACCACCTTCCTTGCTTCGGGAAGGGCCTTGTAATGAAGGTGTCCAAACCTTCGGTGCCATAGTTTAGTTTGTCGCATAGTATCACATGTCATAGCTCCTAGTGGACTTCCTTCAACCTGGTAGAGTGTTCCAACTCTAAAACCAATCACAATAGCTTCCTTGAGATTCTTCTTCCACATGCACACCTTTCCATCAATAAATGCCACATTGAAGCCTTTGTCTTCAATTGCCGATATAGACACAAGGTTCTTCTTCAATTTTGGTACATAGAGTACATCCTGCAAATGTAGGACTTGTCTTTGAGACAAGTGGAGGGTCACAGTCCCTGTCCCTTTCACGGGATATGTGGAATTATCTCCAAGGATAATTTCCAAATTGGTATCCTTCTCAACCATGTCAGAGAGTGCTTCCTTGAACCCAGTGATGTGTCTTGAGGCACCACTATCTATTAGCTAGACATCCATAGTGTCGGGTGGGGATGCAGCAGAGAGAGCAGATACAAGAATATATTCATTTCTTTTATCAACAACATTTGACTCCTCATACCTGGAGTTTCTAGACCTTTTAGAAGGTTGATTGTTTCCGCCAGTGGAAGCCTTCCTCTTTCCTTTGGACCTATTGTTTCTTTGATTTCCATTCCTCCGGTTGTTGCTGTTGTTATCACTATCGGGAGAATCCTTCTTGAAGGGACATTCTCTAGCATAGTGGCCAGGCCTATGACAAGTGAAACACTTGCCCTTCTTTCCTTGGGCCCTAGCTCTTCCTTTATTCTTAGGACCACCTGAGTTCTTCTTTCTAGAATGAGCAGCGTAGGCAACATTTCTGTCATTTTCGTATTCCTTCATTCTTGTCTCTTCTTGCATGCATCTGGACAGTAGCTCGTCAAAGTTTGGAATAGTACTATTATTGAGAATGGTAGTGGTGAATACTTGCCATTCATATGGGAGTCCTCCAAGTGCGGTGAGTACCATCTCACGATTGGCTATTGTCTCCCCAATAGCCAGCAGATTGTTCCTAATCTCGGTCAATTTCAGAAAGAATGTTTGAACAGACTCATCCCTGCCTTTCTTTAGATTCTTCAATTGATTCTTGAAGAATAGCACTTGGTTCACATTGTTAACTTGGAACATTAGGATCAATTTATCATACATCTCTTTGGATGTGCCCAACTCAGAGATGTAGGCTACCAGACTTTTATGAATGGATTCCCTGATCATCAGCTTTGCTTTGATCTCCCATTTCTTATACTTGTTTTTAGCAGCAGCAGTAGCATTGGATGGAGGTTCTTGTATCTTACCCAGTACATGGTCCATGAGATCATGGTCTTCCAATTTGAGATCTAATATCATCTTCCAAGCATGGAAGTCATCTCTTCTAGTCAGCTTGTCATTCTCTTTGAATTCATAACTTGTGGAACCCATTTTCTTAGATGGTGATTGCTAAAGTTAGGGCTTGTCTTCACCTCAGCTCTGATACCATGTAAATTTTTGTAGATGTTCTATGCTTGATGCAACTTTACTTTTATTACAGCAATCACCCATACAGTTAAGTAAAACGCTGATAGAACATACCAGTGGATCTGTAGAAGACAAACCAGAAACAGGAAAAATGTGATGGTGCGTTACGGCGGTCAACAGGATGCTTCAACCAGCAAAGTCTTCTTGATCAGCCAACCCAGAATGTGTCACAACAATCCTCAAATCAGTCAACACAAGTCAACTCCAGAAAATTCAACGCTGTCCAGAAAAGTCAATGCAGGGCAGCAACATAAAAGTCAACACAGCTCCAACTTTGGTCAACCTTTTGACCTCGGTTCTTGTACCAAAGTGTACGGCCTGCTAAAATCGAAGTCTCCACAAATTTTGGGCCTCTTTGGACCATGCGTTGACCAAAGTCAACGCTGGTCAAACTTCCTAGGAAACCCTAGCTGCAGCAAACTGCGTCCTTCTTCTTGGCTGTAGTAGCTTGTCCTTTTTCCCACGTGTGAGCTGAATTCGTCCTCCAAGAAGCTCGTACTAAATCAGAGAAGAAGAAGATGTGATGAGATGAGTGAAAATGCTCTCCAACTTTGACTGGATTTATATCCATCATTGAGGTGTGTGACACATTTGCTGGGGGTGCAAAACCTTAAGGCTGACCTGCACATATAATTTGTTATAAATAATAAATTCAAAATACATGTTCTGCTCATCGGATTAAGATAAATTATATATGGATCTTACACCTCTCCGAAAGAGGAATCCAACAAAAATATTAGTATCTTAATCCTATATCAACATGAGTTTTAATCTAGTTGTCCAATTTCAACAGATATGATGACATATTGATGAAGCATGTCATGGGAATGAATGTTGATTTATGGTAGCATCGGATTTGCTCTAGCCTTGTAACTTTGTATATAGGCTAGGACACATGTATTCCATAAAACCCAGAAATGGTTTTGGAAAATTCCACTAAGAGATGGTTTAATTAAATTAATTAATTGTTTTTTAATGTTTTCCTAAGTCTAAACTTAGGGAAACTGATTAATTAAAGGGTATTAATTAAACTAATGACAATCTTCTAGATAAAGTCATGGATCACTTCCAAGTTAATCTTAGCCTTTGATTATGTTTTAATCTTGGCCGTTGAAGGGTCAATGGAAAAATATAAGGAGGAGAGTGAGGGGCCTATGGAAAACACATTGAGCACATTGAGCATTTGGCATTTTCGAGTTTGTGTGAGGAGACACAACTTTTGATCAGAATCGAATCACTAGGGCATGGTTTGCTAAGTGATTGTGATTCAGTGATCAGATCTAGAGAGGGACATAAGCCGAGACTAGTTAGGAGGACCAGGAGTGCATATCAGAGAGAGGCAGCTTTTACGCAGAGAGAGATAGCGCAGTTTTCTGAAGGGGTGACGCAGTCCCTGCAGGAAGTCATGCAGAAGTAGTGCGGTGTCTCTTGTAGTCAGTCCGAAGATAGCTAGAGGCTAGGGTTTCTGAGCTAGGAGGGCCAAAATCCAGTCTCAGATCAGCGAGATCAGTTGCAGAGAGAGGTGACGCAGTTTCTCAGGCTTGCCCACGCAGGCTTACGCAGTTCCAGCGTAGGCACTCACGCAAAGGCAGAGAGAGGCTTCACTAGCACTGTTTAGATCAGTCGCAGACTTGTAGAGTGAGGTATATCTCACAAGTATTTTTGCTGTCTAGATTTATTTGAAGGGTTTTCCGGATATTGGCACCCTAGTTGTACTCAAGATTCTGCTGCTTAATAATATAAAACCCTTAGATTTGCTGCACCGGTTTTCTCGAGTTGGGTTTTTCCGGGGACTCAGTCCAAAAATAACCGTGTCAAATGTGGTTGTTTTTCATTGCATTTTGTTTAGTTTGTTTCAGCACTTAGATTTATTCCGCAACATTATTTGTGTAGACTGCTTCAGCAATTACTTCGGTATTTCAATGTAATGAAATAATTATCAAAATAATAGGAGAAGTAATTCAAATTTGTTGCAGTAGGAATCCAGATTTAGGATTTTTCACATGGTATTAGAGCTTATTCAAGCTGAAGTGCAGGAGAAACAAGAGTGAACCAGCAGATCAGCGCAGGAGAGACTGGGATTTGCGTAAGTAGCAGCAGACCCTCCCAGAGATTATGCTGTCCAGGCTAGGAGGGCAATCCAGTGCAGAAAAAGGCTCCCTTTGAGAGAGTTGACAGAGGGGTAAGCATTTTTCTGTTGTAAAAGAGGCAACGTAGCAGGCCAGCGTAGCTGAAGGACGCAGTTACTACACAACAATAAGCGTTGGTGCATAAAGCGTCAGAAAATTTCTGAAAAACACAAATTGGGGATTTCTTGTTCTTAGAGAGTTTCTTACTCAAAGAAACTTAGTTTTTCTCATGCAGCAACAGAAGCAGTGACTTTCTCCACAAGGAGTGCGTAAGTCTAGCTAAGCAGAGGGTTAGAGAAAGAAATCGACAGTTGAGGAGATGGCCAGCAACGGATTGCGTGACCAAGATAGATTGGAGGGTGCCTCCAACTATGTTATTTGGAAATCAAGGATAGAGTTTCTCCTTGATGAGCATGATCTGAAAGCCCTCATAGACAACGTAGTTGCAGAACCTCTTGATGCAGCACACCTAAGACAATTCAAGAAGAATATGGCAAAAGCCAAGCGATTGATCCTAGATGGTGTGAAGGATCATATCGTACCTCACATAGCAGCTAAGAACACTTCTAGAGAGATGTGGGTAGGGCTAGAAACGCTGTACCAAGGATCTTCTGAGCAACGGAAGATGTATTTGGAGGAGAAGATGCATAATACCAGGATGAAAAAGGGAGAATATTTTGACTCCTCCCTGTCCCATATTCAGGATACCCGAGATCAGCTGTCAGCAGTAGGAGCTGCTCCTAGAGACTCAGAGCTAGTAAGGCTCACTCTGAATTCGGTTTCAGAAGACTATCAGGTCTTTGTCCAGAGCATACTGGGTAGAGAAAGGCTTCCAGGATGGAAAGCAATGTGGGTAGCCTTACAACAAGAAGAGCTAAGGAGAGGCCTCCTCAAAATCCATTTGGAGGATGGCAGCACTGGGTCGAAGGTCAAGAAGGAGGAAGAAGATAACACTGCCCTTGCATCAAAGGGGCAACAGAAGCAGAAGAAGAAAGATCTGTCTCAGATCAAATGCTTCCGGTTTGGGGAAATGGGACATTATGCCACACAATGTCCTCTTAAGAAAAAGGATAAAGAGGAGAAGGAAGATCCGCAAGCAGGAGTTGCCAAGATGGAGGCAGAAAGAGATTGTGCTATGTTAGCTCATATTCCGAAAGGAGAGAAATGCGCTGACTTGGAGTTGTAGATCCAGAATCTACAAGTGGCAGGATCCTTGAGTATTTCCAGACTCTTGGATCACATGTGAGATACGACAGCCTAAAGACAGTAGCAGGATGGACAGTTGCAGCAAAAGATGAGAAGACAATGCAGTGGCTAGCAGTACTAGAGCCTGATAAGCGCAGAGAGGGAGCAGTAGCATCAGCAGTTGAGCAGCAGCATCAGCAGTTGAGCAGCAGCAGCGCAGTGCAGAGCAGCAACAACGCAATATTTTCAGAGAGCTAGTGCAGAAGCTAGCAGCCGTCAGTCTTATTTTCTAGTTGCAGATTTACTTGTCCAATTTCGGATGTTTTTTTGTTGCAATTAGCAATAGTGCAACAATAGCAGTAGTTGAGCAGCAACAACAGAGGAGCAACAACAACACAGTGCACAAGTGGTGCATCGCAATGCAGAGCAGTGTTCACGCAGTGCAACAGCATGGTTGCAGAATTCATAGGGAGTTGTAGTACAATGGCAGTTGGCAGCAGTATGCAGAGTCAATAGTAGTACAGTTGCAACATTTTTTTGTGCAGTGTTGGTGAGCAACATCAACAGCACAGCAACAGATGTTCCAGAAGTCAGAGCAGCACATAGAGTTGTTTTGCTAGAACACTTTCCTCGCTAAGAGGGAGTGTTGATTGATGGTAGCATCAGATGTGCTCTAGCCCTGTAACTTTGTATATATGTTAGGACACATGTATTCCATAAAACCCAAAAATGGTTTTGGAAAATTCCACTTAGAGATGGTTTAATTAAATTAATTAATTGTTTTTTAATGTTTTCGTAAGTCTAAACTTAGGGAAACTGATTAATTAAAGGGTATTAATTAAACTAAGTGAGAATCTTTTAGATAAAGTCATGGATCACCTTCAAGTTAATCTTAGCCCTTGATTATGTTTAAATCTTGGCTGTTGAAGGGTCAATGGAAGAATATAAGAAGGAGGGCGAGGGGCCTATGGAAAACACATTGAGCACATTGAGCATTTGGCATTTTCGAGTTTGTGTGAGGAGACAACTTTTGATTAGAATCGAATCACTAGGGCATGGTTTGCTAAGTGATTGTGATTCAGTGATCAGATCTAGAGAGGGGCAGAAGCAGAGGCTGGTCAGGAGGACTAGGAGTGCATATCAGAGAGAGGCAACTTTTACGCAAAGAGAGATAACGCAGTTTTTTGAAGGGGTGATGCAGTCCCCGCAGGAAATCACGCAGAAGCAGCGTAGTGTCTCTTGGAGTCAGTCCGGAGATAGCTAGAGGCTGGGGTTTCTGAGCCAGGAGGGCCAAAATCCAGTCTCAGATCAGCTAGATCAGTTGCGGAGAGAGGTGACACAGTTTCTCAGGCTTGCCCATGCATGCTTACGCAGTTCCAACGTAGGCACTCACACAGAGGCAGAGAGAGGCTTCACCAACGCTGTTTAGATCAGCCGGAGACTTGCAGAGTGACATATATCTCACAAGTATATTTGCTGAGCCGGATATTGGCACCCTAGTTGTACTCAAGATTCTGCTGCTTAATAATATAAAACCCTCAGATTTGCTCCACCAGTTTTCTCGAGTTGGGTTTTTTCGGGGACTTAGTCCAAAAATAATTGTGTCAAATGTGGTGTTTTTCGTTTCATTTTGTTCAGTTTGTTTCAGCTCTTAGATTTATTCCGCAACATTATTTGTGTAGACTGCTTCAGTGATTACTTCGGTATTTCAATGTAATGAAATAATTATCAAAATAATAGGAGAAGTAATTCAGATTTGTTGCAGTAACAATCCAGATTTAGGATTTTTCACAATGAAGTTCTTCATTCTAAGGAAATTGCTATTGGATGACTCAAATGGATAAGACAAGGTACCTATATGCTAACACTAGATGCTGTGAAGTCATGTCATATGGTTGCAGGTGATGGACTTCTATCTTTAGAAGTATGATCTAAAGGAGGATCTCTTCTGGTACATCGGTTGTCATTAACAGATGAAATCAAATATATTCTCATATGGAATATGAGGTGGTTGTATACAAACAAGGAACTGTAAGCTGGAAGTTCCAGGGAATAAATGAAACTGTGTGGACAAAGAAAGAAAGAGATCATGAAGTGCAACCATGTCAAGAAGCGGTTATCATCTGGAAGCCAAGAAGATGTGACTAGGAGATCTCCTGGGAAGATATGTAGACTCTGATAGAAGTATGGTAAAGAAGAAGACCCTTGACAATGCATATCTTTAGGAGATGTGTCAATTTGAATAAAGGATGCTGATGCCGATGCCTACAGGCAGATGTCATGGTGAAAGATCATCATTGAGGTAACTTTTGATTTAAAAGTTCTTATGTATATGTTTATCTGGATAAGTTTATGTAGGGCTGCCAACCATGTGGAAGGATGTAAGATCCTTGGGAGATGGTTCGAAGGAAAGCAACATAGCATAAAGGTGGACCAGATGAAAAAAACTGATGAATCACTTTCTGGTGGATGACATGACTCATGGATGAAAGTGATGGATGATCTGTGCCCTATGAAGCTAAAATTGAAGATTCCTCAAGATCGAAATCCATGACATCGAGGGGAGGAATTCTTCATGAGAAGTTGGGTGTCTCACCATTGTTGCTACAGGTTCCTGGTTAAGAGGGAGCTTGGTAGTAAGTTTCTTACTAGGAAGAGACAGGCTAATTCCTAAGAATGAGCATAGGTACATTCCTCGTAAGGAATGAGTACACTCCCTTGTGGAATAGGTCCTCCCTGGTTGAGAGGGAAAGATAGACACATCATTCTGGTCTTCAGTTGGGAAGACAGAATGGAGAATTGGATAATCATCTGGCATTTGATACTCTTTGAGAATGAGATAGGGCATTCAAGTTAAGAGTAGTCGTGGACCGATATTCTTTGAGGGCTAGCTACCCAAGAGAAGAATGGTCTAAGAAGGTCATACTTTGGGAAAACCCAGAGGGACAATGACGATGGTGTCTATAAGTCGTGTCTCGCTAGTGTTGTAGCCCATTGTCTCGTTGAGAGATGGCGCTGTTAGTCAAGGCCTTGCACTAGGACAATGCTGGTTGATATGATTCTATACAAATGCGATTACCAATCCGATTCTTCTTATGAGATTCTTCAGATTGAAAGTAACCATGTACCATTATGAATACTTCCCTGGTTAAGAGGGAGTGTTGAAAAGTGTAACTAGGTTTGGTCTTCATATTGACTAGGTAATTATGTATTTATGTAATGAACAAGACAAAGATAATAAAATGTATTTTTTGAGCTTGCTTCATGGGTTTCATGAGCAAGGATGTTATTATAGGTCAAAGACTTCTTCTTGATGTCTTTTAGGATTTCTCATCTTGTCATAAACGTATTAATTAAGAATCATGTATATGAAGTGTCAAAGTCAGTCATGTATGCCTCAAATGTTGATTTTTGGGTAGCATCGGATGTGCTCTAGCTCCAAAATTTTGTGGAGGGGCTATAACACATGAGATCTCCAAGACCCAGAAATCGTTTGGAGAAATTCCACCCGGAGCCTAAGTTATTCAAATAATTAATTATTTGAATGGAGACCCTAAGTCTAACTTAGTGAAATTAAATAATTAAAGTGAATTAATTTAGACATGTGGGTGAGAATGTTCTAAGTGATGAGGATCAAGTCTTTTCTAATCCTAGCCATCGATTAGAGATTAGATCATGACTGTTGATTGATCAACAGGAAAAGTATTAAAGAAAGGCTTGGGGTCAGTTGGAGAAAACACTCACAGAGTGGCAACACTTGAGCTAAGTTGAAACTCTGGGGTGCGGTTGGCAACACTTGAGCTAAGTTGAAATTCTGGGGTGTGGTTTGCTAAGAATTTTCGAGTGAGCTTGCAGTGCAGTGAGGGGCAGTTTGGCAGAGGGAATTCTGAGTCCAAGGTCGAGAATACAATAGCAGAGAGGTAGATCCATACCACAGAGCAGCGCAGGCCCAGGAGGGGTGACGCAGAGGCAACGTAAGCCCAAGATGGGTGACGCAGAGGCAGCGTAAGCCCAACAAGGGTGACGTAGAGCCAAAAGGGCTCACGCAGAGGGACAGAGTCGGAAGATGCTGACGCAGTCACTTAGAGAGCTGCGTCGGGGTTTCAGTGGGCCAGACAGGGCTTGTATTCAGTAGATTTGAAAGGGTAACACAATCACACTGAAGGGTGATGCAGTGACTGCGTAGGTACCTATGGGGTTCTTCATCCTCAGCTGAATCAACCATATTATCTGTCTCCGGAGATAGTGGTACTTTTGTCGGGTTTTTCTTTGTTGGGTAAACCACTATTGGTACCCTAGTTTGTATTCAGAAATCTGCATAATAATAAAAACCCTCAAGAGCTGCTACACCGATTTTCCCGCATTGGGTTTTTCCAGGGACATTTGTTCGAAAAATCTTGTGTGTTCTTTGTCGAATGTGCTTAATTCTTCAGTACTTGATCTGTATATTTGTGTAGGCTGTAGTGTGTTTACTTCAATGTTTTTTGAATATTTCTGAAAATAACTTGTTAATTTAAAAATATAAGGACGAGAAGTAAACCAAATTTCTGTTAAGAGAATTCATAAATTTTCACATGGTATCAGAGCTATTACAAATCAGGGAGAGCTGAAGCCATCAACGAAGAGGCGAAAATTTTGCTGCAGGAAGGCAGATGTGACAACACAGATCCAGGAAGAGGCAACACAACACCAGAGGGACAACAAAGGCCCAAAAGGGGTGACACAAAGCCTGTCTAGCTCACGTAGAGCTGACGCAGACCTAGAGGGGTGACATAGAGCCTGTCTAGCTCACGCAGATCTGACGTAGAGGCTCACACAAGCCCAGAATGGTGACGTAGTCCGAGAGGAGGTAATGTTGTGTCGGTTGTCGTGGCTGGAAGTGCAGTTTTGTTCTTCAGAAGTTGTTGGTGGGGCATTGTTCTGTCGATGCAGAACACTGTCTAGCAGGGTTGACAAAGTAAGGGGAAGCAGTTCCTCAACAAGCTTTCTCGCCAAGAAGTCTGAGATTTGATTATCGGAGTGATTGGAGAGGGCTGATTCGACAGGAGTTGGTGGAGGATTTCCGAGAGGGAAATCACTTGTCAGAGGAAGCGTATTCTCTAGAGGGTTTCTAGTGCTAAGAAACCCAGATCTGTGTCTTTTGCTGAGGGTAGCAACAGAAGTAGGGAGAGGAGTTTATCAGCTTCGACATCTTTTGAGCAGAGATGGCTGCACATAGATTGAGGGATTAGGACAGGTTGGATGGAGTATCCAACTTTGTTGTCTGGAAGGCCAAAATCTTATCAGTTCTGGATGAATATCGTATCAAAGATCATGCTGAGAAGGTTGTAGCTGTTCCTTTTGGCGTTGATCCGTTGAAGAAGTATGAAGAAAATCAAGCAAGGGCCAAGCGCTTGATTATGGACGGGGTCAAGGATCATGTGGTCCCACACATTGCTGAGAAGAATACGAAAAATGAGATGTGGACGACATTAACCACAATGTATCAAGGGACTTCTGTCCAAAGGAGAATGCTTCTGGAGAATCAACTTCGACTATTTCAGATGCATAAGGGAGAGGAAATCGACCCCTTCCTCATTAGATTGAAGACGATTCGTGATCAACTGGCTACTATGGGGGCTACTCTTGATGAGGGTCTATTGGTCAGGACTGCCTTAAATGCAGTGTTTGAAGAGTGGAAGACCTTTGCCCAAGGATTCTTGGGCAGAGCTACACTTCCAAATTTGGAAGACAATTGGGCAGCTCTTCGACAAGAAGAGATCCAGAGGATGACCAAGGCGGGCAACACTAGTAGCGGAATCAAGATCAAGAAGGAGGAGGAGGAAGATGCGGCTCTCGCATCTAGGGACAATAGGGGTAGCGAGGGAAGAAGAAGAGAGACCTTTCAAAGGTCAAGTGCTTCAGATGTGGTGAACTAGGACATTTCACCACTACTTGTTCTTAGAAGAAGAAGGGTAAGAAAGACTCAGATTCAAAGGCTTCAGCAGCAAAGGGTGATGATGGGAGTGAGACGATGTGGCTATGAGTGCTCATGTACCTCGAGAGAAGAGGTGGGGAGACTTAGATCTGTAGATTGATCTATGGATAGCGAAGGTAGGGTAAGATCCTTGTGGTACCCAAACTCTTGGATCACATACGAGCTACGAGAGCCCTTAATGACAGTAGCGGGATGACTGGAGTCAGTTGGTGCAAAGGATTGTGGAGGCACATTGATAGTGCTAGGATGCTGAAGACTGGAGCAGTGCAGAGCAGAGGCAGTAGCAGCGTAGAAGCAACAGGGCAGAGGCTGATGGGATTTCAACAGCATAGAGGTAGTGCTTACGTAGAGCAGGAGCAGCAGCAGCGCAGAGCTCCTGAGGGTTAGCACAGATTATCAACAAAGGGTGTTTTAGATCGAGATGCAGCTAGAATGACTTGTCTGTCAAGATTTTGGATGATGTCCTTCAGTTGCTTAACTCTCAGCAAATGAGTTGCAATGCAACAGTTAGTAGTGGCAGTGCTATGGGCAACATGATGCAGCATTTGAGAGGGAGCTGCAGTACAAATGAGGCAGTGTTAGTGGCAGTGACATGGGCAACAGTACAAAAGGCAACAACACAGTGGATGAGGGGCAACAGGCCGAGCATCAGTAGCGCAAAGGACCAGTGCCGTGGATCAGAGTAATGCTTCTGGGTTGAACTGTTGCTAGAGCACATTCCCTCGGTAAGAGGGAGTGTTGATTTTTGGGTAGCATCGGATGTGCTCTAGCTCCAAAATTTTGTGGAGGGGCTAGAACACATGAGATCTCCAAGACCCATAAATTGTTTGGAGAAATTCCACTCGGAGCCTAAGTTATTCAAATAATTAATTGTTTTAATGGTGACTCTAAGTCTAACTTAGGGAAACTAAATAATTAAAGTGAATTAATTTAGACATGTGGGCGAGAATGTTCTAGGTGATGAGGATCAAGTCTTTTCTAATCTTAAGTCGTTGATTAAAGATTAGATCATGACTGTTGATTGATCAACAGGAAAAGTATTAAAGGAAGGCTTGGGGTTAGTTGGAGAACACACACATAGAGTGGCAACACTTGAGCTAAGTCGAAATTCTGGGGTGCGGTTTGCTGAGAAATTTCGAGTGAGCTTGCAATGCAGCGAGGGGCAGTTCGACATAGGAATTTTTGAGTCCAAGGCTGAGAATACAATAGCAAAGAGAAAGATTCGTACCATAGAGCAGTGCAGGCCCATGAGGGGTGACGTAGAGGCAGCGTAAGCCCATGAGGGGTGACGTAGAGGTAGCGTAAGCCCAACAGGGGTGACGAAGAGCTAGATGGGCTCATGCAGAGGGACGCAGAAGGCGAAGAGGCTGACGTAGTCACTTTGATAGCTTCACTGGGGTTTCAGTGGGCCTGATAGGGCTCGTATTCAGCAGATTTGAAAGGGTGATGCAGCCACACTGAAGGGTGACGTAGTGACTGCGTAGGCATTTGTGGGGTTCTTTATCCTCAGCTGAATCAACTATATTATCTATCTCCGGAGATTATGTACTTCTGTTGGGTAAACCACTATTGGTACCCTAGTTTGTATTCAGAAATTTGCATAATAATAAAGAGCTGCTGCACCGGTTTTCCCACATTGGGTTTTTCCAGGGACATTTGTCCGAAAAATCTTGTGTGTCCTTTGTCGAATGTGCTTAATTCTTCAGTACATGATTTGTATATTTGTGTAGGCTCCAGTGTGTTTACTTCAATGTTTTCTGAATATTTTGAAAATAACTTGTTAATTTAAAAACACAAGTAGGAGAAGTAAACCAGATTTATGCAGTATAATTTCTGTTAAGTGAATTCAGAAATTTTCACATGGTATAAGAGCTATTATAGATCAGGGGGAGCTGAAGCCATCAATGAAGAGGCAAAGTTTTTGCTGTAGGAAGGTGGATGTGACATCATAGATGCAACAAGAGGTAGCGTAGCACCAGAGGGACAATGCAGGCCCAGGAGGGGTGGTGCAAAGCCTGTCTAGCTCACATAGAGCTGACGCAAATGCTCATGCAGACCAAAAAGGGTGACGCAGAGCCTGTCTATCTCACGCAAGGCTGACGCATGCCCAAAAGGGTGATGCAGTCTAAGAGGAGGTAATGTTGTGGCGGTTGTTGTGGCTGGAAGTGCAGTTTTGTTCTTCGGAAGTTGTCGGTGGGGCATTTTTTCTGTCGGTGGAGAACACTGTCTAGCAGGGTTGACAAAGTAAGGGGAAGCAGTTCCTCAACAAGCTTTCTCGCTAAGAAGTCCGAGATCTGATCAACAGAGTGATTGGAGAGGGCTGATTTGACAGGAGTTGGTGGAGGACTTCCGAGAGGGAAATCACTTGCCAGAGGGAGCGTATTCTCTAGAGGGTTTCTAGCGCCAAGAAACCGAGATTCGTGTCTTTTGCTGAGGGTAGCAACAGAAGTAGGGAGAGGAGTTTATCAGCTTCAACATCTTTTGAGTAGAGATGACCGCACATGGATTGAGGGATTAGGATAGGTTGGATGGAGTATCCAACTTTGTCGTCTGGAAGGCCAGAATCCTGTCAGTTTTGGATGAATATCGTATCAAAGATCATGCCGAGAAGGTTGTAGTTGTTCCTGTTGGCGCTGATCCGTTGAAGAATTATGAGGAAAATCAAGTAAGGGCCAAGCGCTTGGTTATGGACGGGGTCAAGGATCATGTGGTCCGACACATTGCCGAGAAGAATATGACGAATGAGATGTGGACGACATTAACCGCAATGTATCAAGGGACTTCTGTCCAAAAGAGAATGCTTCTAGAGAATCAACTTCGACTATTTCAGATGTATAAGGGAGAGGAAATCAACCCCTTCCTCATTAGATTGAAGGCGATTCATGATCAATTGGCTGCTATGGGGGCCACTCGTGATGAGGGTCTATTGGTCAGGACTGCCCTGAATGCAGTGTCTGAAGAGTGGGAGACCTTTGTCCAAGGCATCTTGGGTAGAGCTACACTTCCAAATTGGGAAGACATGTGGGCAACTCTTCGACAAGAAGAGATCCGAAGGATGACCAAGGCAGGTAGCACTAGCAGGGAATCAAGAGCAAGAAGGAGGAGGAGGAAGATGCGGTGCTCGCATCTAAGGGATAGTAGGGGCAACGAGGGAAGAAGAAGAGAGACCTTTCAAAGGTTAGGTGCTTCAGATGTGGTGAACTAGGACATTTTTCCACTACTTTTCCTCAGAAGAAGAAGGGCAAGGAAGACTTAGATTCAAAGGCTACAACAACAAAGGGTGATGATGGGAGTGATGACGATGTGGCTATGAGTGCTCATCTACCTCGAGAGAAGAGGTGGGGCGACATAAATCTGTAGATTGATCTACGGATAGCGGAGGTAGGGAAGGATCCTTGAGGTGCCCAAACTCTTGGATCACATACGAGCTACGAGAGCCCTTAATGGCAATAGCAGGATGACTAGAGTCAGTTGGTGCAGAGGATTGTGGAGGCACATTGGCAGTGCTAGGACGCTGAAGACTAGAGCAATGCAAAGCAGAGGCAACAACATTGTAGAAGCAACAATACAAAGGCTGATGGGATTTCTGCAGCGCAGAGGTAGTGCTTACGCAGAGCAAGAGCAGCAACAACGCAAAGCTGCAGAGGGTTAGTGCAGATTAGCATCAAAGGGTGTTTTAGATCGAGATGCAGCCAAACTGACTTGTCTGTCAAGATTTTGGGTGATGTCCTTCAATTGCTAAACTCTCAACGATTGAGTTGTAGTGCAACAGTTAGCAGTGGCAATGCTATGGGTAGCATGATGCAACATTTGAGAGGGAGTTGCAGTATAGATGAGGCAGTGTCAGTGGCATTAACATGGGCAGCAACACAGAAGGCAGCAGTGCAGTGGATGAGGGGCAACAGTCTGAGCATTAGCAGCGCAGAGGACCAATATCGTGGATCTGAGTAATGCTTCTGGGTTGAAGTGTTGTTAGAGAACATTCCTCGCTAAGAGGGAGTGTTGATTTTTGGGTAGCATCGAATGTGCTCTAGGGAGTGTTGATTTTTGGGTAACATCGAATGTGCTCTAGCTCCGAAATTTTGTGAAGGGGCTAGAACACATGAGATCTCCAAGACCTAGAAATCGTTTGGAGAAATTCCACTTGGAGCCTAAGTTATTCAAATAATTAAAGTGAATTAATTTAGACATGTGGGTGAGAATGTTCTAAGTGACGAGGATCAAGTCTTTTCTAATCCTAGTCGTCGATTAGAGATTAGATCACGACTGTTGATTGATCGACAGGAAAAGTATTAAAGGAAGGCTTGGGGTCATTTGGAGAACACACACACAGAGTGGCAACATTTGAGCTAAGTCTAAATTCTGGGGCGCGGTTTGCTGAGAATTTTCAAGTGAGTTTGCAGTGCAGCGAGGGGTAGTTCGGCAGAGGGATTTATGAGTCCAAGGCCGAGAATATAATAGTAGAGAGGCAGAACCATACCACAGAGCAACACAGGTCTAGGAGGGGTGACGTAGAGGTAATGTAAGCATAGGAGGGGTGACGCAGAGGCAGCGTAAGCCCAGGAGGGGTGATGCAGAGCTAGAAGGGCTCACGTAGAGGGACGCAAAGCTGGAAGAGGTTGGAGCAGTGACTCAGAGAGTTGTGCTGGGGTTTCAGTGGGCCAGATAGGGCTCGTATTCAGCAGATCTGAAAGGGTGACACAACCACACTAAAGGGTGATACATTGATTAAGTAGGCACCTGGGGGGTTCTTCATCATCAGCTGAATCAATCATATTATTTGTCTCCGGAGATAGTGGTACTTCTGCAAGGTTTCTCTCTGTTGGGTAAACCACTACTGGTATCCTAGTTTGTATTCAGAAATCTGCATAATAATAAAAACCCTCAAGAGCTGCTGCATCGGTTTTCCCGCATTGGTTTTTCCGAGGACATTTGTCCGAAAAGTCTTGTGTGTCCTTTGTCGAATGTGCTTAATTCTTCAGTACTTGATCTGTATATTTGTGTAGGCTGTAGTGTGTTTATTTCAATGTTTTATGAATATTTCTGAAAATAACTTGTTAATTTAAAAATACAAGTAGGAGAAGTAAACTAGATTTCTACAGTAGAATTTCTGTTAAGTGAATTAAGAAATTTTCACATCAAAGACCTTGTCAAATCAGCTTGAAGACATGGCTCAAGAATAATGATGATACTCCAAATTAGATCAACGTTGGAATAGCTCTCCAAGTCGGCCTATAAGCAGTGGACAAGTCGGTTTATATGCAATGCACAGGTCGACCTCATAACTGGTGATAGGTCGGCTCAAATACAAGTTGGAACAACTAAATATACCCATCTAGGCTGTGTAGAATAGAGCAACAATCAGCTCAGATTCCTCTGAGATTTTCGGACCTAATCACAGTGACAAGTCTGTGGTGGCTTGAGGAACAGTTCTGTGATATAATACGAAGGTTAGGACAGAGATAAATTGCGAAGTTAGGAGGTGGAACAACGAAGCAATCAAGGATAAATCTGTAACATGATGCGAGTTCAGGACTACAGAGAAGTGCGTAAAAGAAGGACTATACAACGAAGATAAAGAGATAAATAGTAAAGTAAGACTCTATGATAAGATATACACCACAACAAAGAGAAGATCACTGTCTCGGATTATATTATTGTCTTGGGTAATAACACAGATTGATAGTACACCAAGGAAGTGACATAGCACAGTTCAAAAGTGCGGCAAGTCTAGAAGCATTGAAGAGAAGCTGAAGAAGAAGAGATAGATTATCAAGGATTGTGAAGTTGATCAAGTTTCTCTAAGAGACTGAGCTCTCTAGTCCTAGTGCAGAAAGGTGCAGAATGGTGCAAAAAAGAAGGATCAACTCAAGGAGTCAAATAAGAAGTAGTGACAAGGTCTTGGAGGCATACAAGGGTCAAGGGTCTGTGTCATGGTCATCGTACTTGTCAACTGAAAGTCTATAAGAAGAATTTCTTGTGGGTTTTCCTCTCCAAGAGGGAGAGGTTTTGGCCTTGGCTCGAAGAGCCTAAATTTGTCTCTTGTGTTTTGGTAATTAACTTGATGAAAGACATATTAAGCTAAGGAGAGAAGACATAAGTAAAAGAAGTAAGCTCACAACTAATTATCAAGTAGAGAATTTGAATTAAACCTAGCCCTACCTAATTCTCAACATAAAATTCATAATTTTAAAATTCAAATTTTCTTCTTTTGAGGTCGACTTGGATTCCACATATATATTTATCATTCCTTAAATATTTGCAGGGCTAAAACTTGAGTATGAAAACCGACCATAGATACAAAATTCAACACTCCCTCCTAGCTAGGGAGGTATTCATAATGACTTCCTCAGATGTTCTAAATTCTCTATTCTAGGAAAAGCTTGAATGAACTCAATTGTGTTGATGAATCCATCCACCTCATGTTCAACACCAGAACCATGCGGAAAACGTGCCTGCATCAACATCAAAGGAGGAAATAGTCAACCACTAGTCCTAGGGTCACCAAGTCAACAAGATGTCAATTGGAGACATGTCAGGAACCCCACCTAACCCATGCTGAAACTCGAGGCCCGTTTACCATTCCCACATGTCATTGAATGGTAAATACCTTCCTGATGTTATAAGGCACAATCTCAACCCACTAGCCAAATCCCATGGAAATATGGTCATAATTCCATTGACCAGGGGAGCAATCCAGTCCTTGATGCTAACAGGGCCAATTTCTCCGACCATAAACCATGGTTTCTCGATTAAACCCCATGACTTAAGAGAGCAAGCCATGCCTCAATGCTTATAGGGCTAATTTCTCCAACCATAAACCATGGTTTCCTGGTCTAGTCCCATGACCTAATAGAGCAATCTAGGCCTCAATGCTTATAGGGCCAATCTCCTCAACTAAACTCCATGGCTTTTGGGTCAAACCCCATGACCAAGGGAGTAATCTCCGCCCATAGTTGCTACAATATCAACACTCCCTTTATTCAAGGGAAACTTTCTCATTCACTCCAAGCATGTCCCAAAAGTACACCAACTTCATTCAGGGACAAAGGCATTGTGAGAATGTCAACAACTCGACCATAGAAATACATAGGAGCCTCATTGCTCCTTTTGTACCACGTGCTATGACCTGTTAATTTTCATAGGGCTACATTGATCTTTACTTTGATAGTTGCATTTCTTCATTCACACATTAAGTTCACCCCATATCATTATATCATTATTCAGATTTGCAAAATTAACCATCAACATATGCAACTATGTAGAAAGAACAATGACATCATCATTTATGCAATGAAACATAAAGAAACATAGGAAGAAAAGCATGCACATATATAGACACCAGGATTGGTTTGATACCAGGGCAAAACCCACTATGGGGAAAACCCTTGCAAATTCTTCTTCATAGATCATCATCAAATGATTCAAAAAACAAGAGTACAATGATCCATTGATCCATATCTTCATAATGTAGCAAAACAACTAGCACATGTATAATATGACCTTAAACATACTTCTGCTGAAAGATCTTGATTCTGAGAACTCTAATGCACTGTCACTGCCTGTAGCATATTGATGAACACTATTGTCACTGAGTGGAAACTTTGGAGAAGTGAAGATTCATCTTTGAGGGCCTGATTTGCCATAGAAATATATATATAACATATCTACATATCTGCAAATCTACAACATCAAGAAACACATATCCAATAGGTCACTGAAGCCAACTGATATAAACTGTCAAATCCTAGATTTGAATCCAGGATGCTATCAAAGACTGATCGCGTGCATCTGTGACTGAGTGGATGATGTCTGGAAGCACTGTGCAAGCAACTGGGGTTGATCTATCCTAGATCTGCTCAGAAAAACCCTTAGCCACACCCACAAGATGTTGTGCCCGCGACTATATCTTCTTGGCCGCTGGCAAGACACTCTATGCTTGTGGATATGGCCCGGATGAGCCCGATCTGGCCAAAAAACTCTAGCCGCTACCTTGCTACACTGTACCCGCGGCCATGTCACCTTGGCCGCTACCTTGCCACGCTGTGCCTGCGGCTAGAGCCTGATTTCACTAGTTTTGTGCCTGTGGCTATGGCCTAGAAACCCTAGATTAGAGCGAGCCTCTCGCCTGTGATTCCAGACCCTGCGTGAACTTCTTCCGTCGAACCTGTGCAAGCCAAAACAAAATAGACGAATCGAGACGAAGAGTGCAAGAAGAAAATCGCTTGAGCAAATGTGTTAGAATGAGTTTGAGGTCACTTCTATTTATAGCTGTTGTGAGGGTCCGGTTGGGGTTAAGGCCGACTTAACCAATTCCACATGTGCTTAGGCCAACCCATTCCATTACATATTAATAAATAAAATAATTCAAAATTTAACTTGTGTTTAATTGATTGGGGCGATCTATAGGTCGATTTTGGTCCTCTCCAAAAGAAGAATCTAATGCGATTATGATCTTGACCATTGAATATTTGTTCAATTGATCGATTTGCCATTCTGGTATCTTCATGCATCATCACGTATTGTCACTAATCATCTCTGTCATGTAGTCGTCATGCTGTGATCCTTCATCATTACAAATCATTAATGAACTGCTCATGCTTATTCCAACTTATCTCTTGATTGTTGCTGCTCGTGTGCTGAACGTTCTCGGATCTAAAAGAAGAAGAATTTGTCACCGAAGGGTTGCTTAGGCTACAACCCTTCATCCATCAGGCTACCATTCAAAATCTCAGCCAGTAAGGCTACTACTCGGAATATCATCATTTATCATCATCAAAGACATATCATCAAGGAACACATCTCGGCTTGTGACCGCATCGAGGAGCATATCTCGACTCGAAATCTCATGGGGGAGCTATACATCTACAACCCCAAAGAGTCAAGAGTATCATTTGCTAGTATCATTATGCCACTATATCCAAAGTAGCCTCGCAGAATAAAAAAGATCATCATGATCAAATTTTCAATACCGGGTGCATTATTTCATCATAGGAAACAAAAATTCTTTCATATGCATGCATGAGCCATTTGCGAAGGAGACATTCTCAACATACCATAGGGCTTACCTAGCCATCCAATGTTATAGCCGAAACATAACATTATACCATGCATCCCTTGTAGTATTCAAATACATGTGCACCTTCACATAGGCAGCTTGTCACCTTTTTCATCAGGTGCCTCTTTACCTTTTCCAGATCTAGCTTTTCTTTCCTGCATCTCAAATGATTCTCAAGAGGGATCCACTTATCACATCACATCAAGAAGGTTAGAAACATCCAAGTACTCAAAATATACATGTAGGAGGTATAAGCACTGATCATAATAGTCAGATCCATAATTCTAAATAGGAGTAAAGACACAAAGAAACATCGAGAGTCTATGAGTACTTATCATCAATGAGAGGTGATCCTCTCCCTCTTGAACCAACTTTCAAGAGCCATCCATAGACCATATAATAGTGTTGCCTTTAATCAACTTTATCAACAACCAAGTCATCTAGGGGTTCTTCAAATCAATCCCAAGTGTTTGAGCATCTAGATCATGCTAGGGTTGCATACATCAAATCTTAAGTCTTTACCATAAACCAGGGTTTCTCTCAAACCCTCACTATCAAATCCTTATCCACTAACTACCTAGCATTTTCTTCATACCCTAAAATTCTTTTAGGTCTCCACAATCCTCTTCTTGGTTCCATCAAAAATTGTCTCCATGGGGTGATCTCCATGGCTTTTCTTCAACCCAACTCTGATACCATGTTAATTTTCCATAGGGCTACATTAATCTTTGCTTTGATAGTTGCATTTTTTCAATAACACATTAAGTTCACCCCACATCATTATATCATTATTCAGATTTACACAATTAACCATCAACATATGCAACTATGTAGAAAGAACATTGACATCATCATCTATGCAGTGGAACATAAAGAAACATAGGAAGAAAAGCATGCACACATATAAATGTTGATTTTTGTAGCATCGGAAAGTGCTCTAAGCCCCAAATTTTGTGGGGAGGCTTAGACACTGGTATTCCAAAGAACCCAGAAACTGTTTTTGAAAATTCCACTTGGTTAATGTTTAATTAAAATAATTAATTATTTTTGGAGACCTTAAGTCTAAACTTAGGGAAATTAAATAATTAAAGGACATTAATAAAATAGAGTGAGAATAATCTAGAAAAGGTGGAGATCAAGTCTAATATAATCTTAGTCGTTGATTAGAGATCTAATCTCGGTCGTTGATTTCTCAATGAGAAGATTATAAAGGAAGGCTTGAGGGTCATTTGGAAAGACACATAGAGTGAATCTTGAGATCAAATTCTTCTGACGGAGCAGTGCTCGCACAAAGATGAGATGTAAGTGATTCAGTGCAGTGAGGGGCAGAGTAGCTTCCAGAGAGAGATTTTCTCAGTTGAAGAATCATCAGGAGAGAGAGGCAGGAAGACGTCCAACAGAGCCAGTGCAGAGCTAGTCAGGGTGACACAGAGGTTGCCCAAAGCCAATCAGGGCTACGCAGAGGTTTAGAGGGGTTCCGAGATTCAGATGTCGGATCAGATCCCGTAGCTAGAAGCCGGGATGTGAGACCGGGAGGCCCAGATCTGTGATTCTGGAAGTCAGATCTATCTGTTGCCGGGGTGACGCAGTACCTAGAGGAGGTGACGCAGGGCTTACGCAGAGGTTGTGCAGAGACCTCTAGAGGCAAATTTTCCAGTGACCGGATCAACCAGATTTTCGAGTGATTGTGTGAGGTAAAACTCACAATTTCTTTTTGCCAGTATTTCTCTCTGTAACTGAATAACCCTTGGAGGTATTCAACAATGTATTCAGAAACAACTACTGCTTAATAATACAAACCCTCAAATCTGCTGCATTGATTTTCCCACATTGGGTTTTTCCGGGGACTTGTGTCCAAAAATAATTGTGTCATATGTGTGATTGATTTCTTGCTCAGTTTCCTTGTTTGGAAATCATATTTTTTTCAATGTAGGCTGCTCCAGTAGTTACTTCAATAATTCACGTCTGAATTAATTCTGTAAAAGTAATTTACATAATAGGAGAAGTACACTCAGTTGTTGTAGTAGGATTCCTAAGATTGTCAGATCTATGAATTTTCACATGGTATCAGAGCGTTTGATGTGAAATGGGAAGAGCAAATTTGAATATGAAGTGACGGCCGAATTGATTCAGCAGCTGCAGATTGAATCCCCTGAGGGATTGTGCAGATCTAGCCTGGAGGGCTGAAGTTTTGAGATTGTCTCTCTATGAGTGAGTCGACAGAGAGGTAGGACTTCTGGTTTGAGATTTTGGTGAGGTAGAGGGAGCTGCGCAGAGCCTTCACGCAGAGCCAGAGGGACATAGTATTTTTGCAGGTGGTTGCCGGAGCAGAGAAGCGTCAAAAGAAAGAAAAAGAACATAGCGAGGAATTATTCCTCAGCGAATTCCTAGCTGAGGAATTCAACATTTTTCCAGGATCTGAGCAACAGATAAGGGTAGCAGATCTACGAGCTCCAGAAGGAGTGTGTAAGCTTGCCTAGGCTGCGCAGAGGGGGAGAAAGAGGAAGCAGTGCGACAATTTTCGGCTGAGATGGCAGCTCATGGTCTTAGAGATCAGGACCAGTTGGAGGGTTCCTCCAAATATGTAATCTGGAAGGAAAGGATTCAGTTCCTTCTAGATGAATTTGATCTCAAGACGTTCGTGGCAAATGTGGTTGCTGTACCTACAGATCCAGATTAACTTAAGAAGTACACGTCCGATATGGCAAAGTGCAAGAGGCTAATCCTTGATGGTGTCAAGGATTACATAGTCTCATATTTAGCTGGCAAGAACACTGCCAAGGAGATGTGGCATGCTTTGTCTTTGTTGTACGTAGGAACTTCCAAGCAGCAAAAGATGTACTTGGAGCAGAAGCTCTACATGGTCCAGATGCAGAAGGGGGAGCACATTGTTTCGTTCCTTACGAGGCTTCAAGAGATTCGAGACCAGTTGGCAGCCATGGGATCCACCCCAATTGTAGCAACTATGGTGAGGCTGGCCCTTAACGCAGTCACAAAGGAGTGGCAGGTTTTTGTCCAGAGCATTTTGAACAGGGCTACGCTTCCTAGTTGGGAGTAGATGTGGTCAACACTTCAGGAGGAAGAGTTGAGGAGAGATCTAATCAAGTGCAAGCTTGATGACAGCAGCGGGAGCAGATCTAAGGGTCTGGAGGAGGAGGAGAATGCAACCCTCGCATCAAAAGGGCAGCAAGGGCAACAAAGACAAAAGAGAGATGTCTCGAAGGTGAAATGCTTCAGATGTGGTGAGATGGGCCACTTTGCATCACAATGTCCTTTGAAGAAAAAGGACAAGGATGAGAAGCAGGATCCAATAGTTGCAGCCGCAAAGATCAAGCAGGATGAGTTTGCTATGAGTGCCCATGCTTCTCCTGGTAAGAAGTGGGGTGACATAGAGCTGTAGTTCACCTTGAACTTCAGTTAGGCAGGATCCTTGAGGAGCCCACCTCATGGATCATTACCTTGCTACGGGAGCCCATAATCAGTAGTAGCGGGATGGAGGAGTTTCAGTGAGAGCCGAGGAGTGATGGAGACGACAGTGCAGTAGGTAGCAACGCTCATTTTTGGAGCAGAGAAGCAACAACGTAGTGCACAAGAGTGCAACGCAGTGCAGATCAGCGCTGCGCATTGTAGAGTAGCAGCAACGTAGTGCAGATCAGTGCTGCGCATTGTAGAGCAGCAGCAATGCAGTGCAGAGTAGCAACATCGTAGTGCATCAGAGGGACAATGTAGTAGTTACCAACAGTCAGAGTCTTCAACACTGAGGTGCATCCATTGAACACTTGTTTAGTTCTGGGTGAGTTCAGCTGTTTCTCTCAGCAGCTGAGTTGCAGTGCAGACGCAGTATTAGTGCTAGCAGCATAGCAAATGCAACACTTGAGAGGGAGTTGTAGTACGGATGCAACAGTGGCAGTGTCATGGGCAACAATACAGTGGTAGCAGTAGCGCAGTGGTTGATGGACATTAGCAGCGCGGAGGATGCTTCAGGGACAGAGCAATATGCAGCAGGCATATTGTTAGAGCACCTTCCTCGCTAAGAGGGAGTGCTGATTTTTGTAGCATCGGGAAGTGCTCTAAGCCCCAAATTTTGTGGAGAGGCTTAGACAATGGTATTCCAAAGAACCCAGAAACCATTTGTGAAAATTCCACTCGGTTAATGTTTTATTAAAATAATTAATTATTTTTGGAGACCCCAAGTCTAAACTTAGGGAAATTAAATAATTAAAGGACATTAATAAAACAGAGTGACAATAATTTAGAAAAGGCGAAGATCAAGTCTAATATAATCTTAGCCGTTGATTGGAGATCTAATTTCAACCATTGATTTCTCAACGAGAAGATTATAAAGGAAGGCTTGAGGGTCATTTGGAAAGACACACAGAGTGAATCTTGAGATTGAATTATTCTAAAGGAGCAGTGCTCAGACGAAGATGAGATGTAAGTGATTCAGTGCAGTGAGGGGCAGAGTAGCTTCTGGAGAGAGATTTTATCGGCCGGAGAATCATCGGTAGAGAGAGGCAAGTAGATATCTAGCAAAGTCAGTGCAGAGCCAGTCAGGGTGACACAGAGGCTCAAAGGGGTTCTGAGATTCAACGGTCGGATCAGATCTAATAGCCGAAAGCCGGGGTGTGAGATCGGGAGGCCCAAATCTGTGATTCTGGAAGTCAGATCGATCTATTGCTGGGTGACATAGTGCCTAGAGGAGGTGATGCAGGGCCTACGCAGTCACTGCGCAAAGACCTCTAGAGGCAACTTTTCCAGTGACTGGATCAACCAGATTTTCCAGTGATTGTGTGAGGTAAAACTCACAATTTCTTTCTGCCAATATTTTTCTCTATAACTGAATAACCCTTGGAGGTATAAACGATGTATTCAGAAACGACTACTACTTAATAATACAAACCCTCAGATCTGCTGCACCGGTTTTCCTGCATTGGGGTTTTTCCAAGGACTTGTGTCCAAAAATAATTGTGTCCTATGTGTGATTGATTTCTTGCTCAGTTTCCTTGTTTTAGAATCATATTTTATTCAATGTAGGTTGCTTCAGTAGTTACTTCAATAATTCATGTCTAAATTAATTATGTAAAAGTAATTTACATAATAGGAGAAGTACACTCAGTTGTTGTAGTAGGATTCCTAAGATTGTGAGATCTAGGAATTTTCATAATAGACACCAGGATTAGTCCGAGGCCAAGGCAAAACTCACTATGGTGAAAACCCTTTCAAATTCGTCTTCTTAGATCGTCATCAAATGATTCAACAAATAAGAGTACAATGATCCATTGATCCATATCTTCATAATGCAGCAAAACAAATATCACATGTATAATATGACCTTTAACATACTTCTGCTGAAAGATCCTGATTCTGAGAACTGTAATGCACTGTCACTGAGTGCAGCATACTGATGAACACTGTTGTCACTTAGCGGAAACTTCAGAGAACTGAAGATTCATCTTTGAGGGCCTGATTTGCAGTGAAATATATATAACAGATCTACAACATCAAGAAACATGGATCCAATAGGTCACCGAAGCCAACTGATATCAACTGTCAAATGCTAGATTGGAATCCAGGATGCTATCAAAGACTGATCGTGAGCATCTTTGACTGAGCGGATGATGTTTGGAAGCACTGTGCAAGCAACTAGGGTTGATCTAGCTTAGATATCCTTAGAAAAACCCTTTGTTGTGCCCGCGGCTATAGCTTCCTCGCTGCTAGCAGGACACTCTATGCCTGCGGCTCTGGCCCAGATTAACCCGATCTGGACACAAAACCCTAGCCTCTACCTTGCCACGCTGTGCTCGCGTCTATGGCACCCTAGTCTCTACCTTGCCATGCTATGACCGCGGCTAGAGCCCGATTTCGCTAGTTTCGTGCCTACGACTATGGCCCATAAACCCTAGACCAGAGCGAGCCTCTCACCTGTGATTCCGGACCCTGCGCAAACTTCTTCCGTCGAACTTGTGCGAGCCAAAACAAAATAGACGAACCAACATCAAGAGTGCAAGAAGAAAATCTCTTGAGAAAATGTGTGAGAATGAGCTCGAGGTCACTTCTATTTATAGTTGTCGTGATGGTTCGCTTGGGTTTAAGGCCGACTTAACCAATTCCACATGTGTTTAGGCCGACCCATTCCATTACATATTAATAAAAAAAATAATTCAAAATTTAACTTTTGCTTAACCGATTGGGGCGATCTATAGGTAGATTTTGGTCCTCGAAAAGATGAATCTAATGCAATTATGATCTCGACCATCTGAGCTGTCCAAAGTGGAATTTGACCGAAGTTGCATAATTTTAACATAACCTGACATCACGATCGTTTCCCACACTTGATCAAATAATCCACAACTTGCCAAACAAATTGCAATATATATTCAATCTGAATCTATTATATACAACAACTGTACTTTATCATATGAAACATATCTCAATCACCAATACCATACTAGTACCTCAACACATGTTGTGCTACATGCCTGGCTCCACCATAAATTGACCAACTGGAATCCATCACCACAACTTCTTTTTAGTCATTCTAATGTTAAAACAAATCCCGTTGAGTCAATCCAAGCTGCTCCCTCTGCCACTCAGCTCTGTCAGATTGGATACCATGGGAATGGCTATGGACTTATTGTCCATCACCCAAAAGCTTGATCTTGTAAATCTTGTAGAAATTTCTGAATCTTAATTCTTATGCAGAAATTATTTCTGTTAATCCGATTAAGCTTCTCCTACTTATACAAGTTATCAACTGAATAAATTCAAGTTAACATCAAAGCAAAACACATAACAGATCTCTACCAATTCAGATGTAGAATAAGCACATGCACACATAGAAAAAGTGACACAGTTATTTCTGGACAAACTGTCCCCGGAAAAACCCAATGTGGGAAAACCGGTCTCCTAGAGGGCTCTATTATTAAGAATATTTTTGAATACACAACTTTGGGTTCCAGATCTGGAAAACCCTACAGAGAAAACTCTAGATCTGCAGCACCTGGCTGGTCTAAGACCAACAATACTGACTGATCCACTCCCTCAAACGGGATATACAGAACTCAGCCAGATCTAGGCCTAGAAACCCCAGATCTGCCCCTGAAAGACACAACGTCAGCTTCTGAAGGCCTTGAAATGCTCAGCGCTGTCATTGGAAGGGACTGCGTTACCCCAGACTCGGTGACGTAGTCACTATGTTGCCCCTAAGGTTCTTTGCGTAACCCCTGATGGTTTCCTGAAAATCACGCTATCCTTATTGCTGTTGCCGTTTGCTGCTGTTGCTGCTGTCGTCTGCTGAAAATCACGTTGTCCTTGCTGTTGCTGCCATCTGCTGCTGCTGCTGCTGTTGCTGCCGTCTGCTGTCGTTTGCTGCTGTCGTCTGTTGTTGCTGCCTTCCTCTGTGTTGTCTTTCCTGATCATTTCTCTGCTTCTTGTGTATTCTAGACCCCGGGATCAGATCGTCCCCTTGGTCTAAATTCCTCTCTCCGCAACTGTAACACTTCTGAGAATTCTTAGCAACCCCGCCCTAGAATCTCAGCTTAGCTTCAGTGCTCTACCTCTGTGTGTCTTACAAGTGACCCCAAGCCTTTCCTTTATACTTTTCTTGTTGACAAGTCAACGACCAAGATTAAATCTTTAATCAATGGCTAAGATTAAAAGAAAGCTTGATCCGTGTGACTTAAGACAATTTCATCACATGTTTAATTAAGTTCACTTTAATTATTTTATTTTCCCAAGTTTTAACTTAGGAAATACATTAAAATAATTAATTAATTTAATATCTCCTAAACCAGATGAAATTTCCCAAATCCATTTCTGGGTCTTGTAGATCGGGTGAACTCTAGTCCTTCTTCAAAGTTTGGGACCTAGAGCACAACTGATGCTACCCAAAATACACAAAATCTCAACACTCCCTCTTAGCATCAAGGGTGTGCTCTAGCAATACATCACACTTATGCATTACATGATTTTGGGCACTAGTTCTGTGCTGTTGAAGCTTGGCCTCCTGCCAGTCAACTCTGCACTGTTGCTGCCATTCTGTACTGTTGCCCATGACTCTGCCATTGCCACTGTAACCACTGTACTGCAACTCCCTCTCAATTTGCTGCATCTGTGCTGCTCATAGCATTGCCACTGTTGATCTGCTGTACTGCAACTTACAGTTGTTGAGAGAAACAACTGAATCTCCTACCCAATCTTTGATAGACAAGTCAGATGGGCTGCATCCTCATCACTGAAGCTCCATAGGCTACAGATCTGTGCTGGCATCTAAAGAACGATGCGCAGCTACAACTTTGCCTGCGTAATCAGACTCCCTCTGCACTACTGAAGTCACATCAGCGCCTTGTGCTAAAATCTATCACGCTGCTGTTGCACTGCACTGTCCCTCTGAAGCTCTCTGCGCTGCTGCAGCTCTGCACTGCGCTACTGAAGTCACATCAGCCTCTGTGTTGTTACTGCTTCTACGCTGCTGCTGCTATGCTCTGCACTGCTCCTCCCAGCCTCCAGATCTGCCTCTGCTTATGCCTCATCTATGATCTATGCACTCACTGCTCCACTTGACCCGCTGCTGTCTTAAGGCTGCCGTAGCTCGCTTGTGATCCAAGAGATGAGCTGCTCAAGGATCCCACCTTACTTCCATGTAGCTCCTCTACATGTCCATGTCACCCCACCTCCATGGTTCATGAGCACTAATGGCTACATCATCTCCTGACCCATCATCTGCCACCGTTGCTTTGGAAGAAGATGCTTCCTTGTCCTTCCTTTCTGGACAATCACTGGCAAAATGTCCCATTTCACCACACTGGAAGCACTTGATCTTAGAAAGATCCTTCTTCTTCTTCGGCTGCTTCTTCGATGCCAAGGCTGCATCTTCCTCCTTTTCCTTCTTTACTTTGCTCATCCCAGGGCTGTGCTGCTTCTTGGTGAATCTGCGTAGTTCTTCTTGCCGCAAGATTGACCACAAGCTGTCCCAATCTGGGAGGTCCGCTCTGACCAAGATACTTTGGACAAAGGTTTCCCACTCATCCATGACTGCATTGAGGGCAGTGCTAACTATCACTGCATCATCTACGGTTGCACCCGTTGCAGTCAGCTGATCCTTGATTGACTGCAATCTGAAGAGGAAATGCTCGATGTCTTCTCCCTTGGTCATCATGAATGACCTCATTTGGGCATCAAACAACATCTTTCTTTGGATTGATTTTCCCTCATATAGGGAAGTCAAGGCCTTCCACATCTCATTAGCTATCCTCTTCTCAGCTATGTGTGGCACAATATGATCCTTGTTACTGTCCATTATCAGCTGCTTAGCATGCCCAACAGCTTCTCTATGCTTCCGTAGGCGATCCACATCTGTCGCTGTGGCTAGGGTCTGCTCTGCATGATCTCTTAGACCATATGACTCTAGGACAATCAGGATCCTAGCTTTCCATATTGAAAAGTTTGAGAGACCCTCTAGCCTATCCTGATCACGCAATCCATGAGGAGCCATCTGCTCAGAATGTGTCAGAGCTCCTCTTCTCTATGCTAGAGATCTTGGATCTAAGGTCCTTTTTGAACTGGGAAGCCTCTGCTCCCTCTGACACTTGATTTCCCTCCTTGGAAATCTACCAAATCAACTATGATTCAGCTTCTTCTTTGATCCTCTAACAAAACTGCAAGTTTCCTTTGGCAAGAAACTCTCTGAGAAGCGGATCTCTTCCCAAACTTTGTCACTTGTGCTAAGGTTAAAAATCTGAAAACTTCAGAAGTTTAACCCCACCAGCGCTTCTGAATTTCTGCAATTTTTCTGCCGACTTTTTTCTGGATTTGACAGATTCAGATTTGAATCACACTGGCTGGCTTCAGACCCAACCAACGCTGTTTTTGAGCTGCCTCTGCGCAGTAATTGCGTGGGCTTGCTAGGACACAATGCTGGACAACGTCACCCTTCCCTTTGCATGAATCTCCTCCTGAAAACTGCGCTGTCCCTTCAGATTTGCTTTTCTGCTGTCTTTCCAGCTGCTTTCTGCAGCTAGATCCTTCAGATGCTTCAGCTAATGACCCTTCTAGATCTGCAATTCCTCTGATACCATGTAGAAATTTCTGAATCTTAATTCTTATGCAAAAATTATTTCTGTTAATCTGGTTAAGCTTCTCCTACTTATTCAAGTTATCAACTGAATAAATTCAAGTTAACATCAAAGGAAAACACATGACAGATCTCTACCAATTCAGATCTAGAATAAGCACATGCACACATAGACAAAGTGACACAGTTATTTCTGGACAAACTGTCCCCGGAAAAACCCAATGTGGGAAAACCGGTCTCTCGCTGCTGGAGGGCTCTATTATTAAGAATATTTCTGAATACGCAACTCTGGGTTCCAGATCTGGAAAACCCTATAGAGAAAACTCTAGATTTGCAGCACCTGGTTGATCTAAGACCAACAATACCGACTGATCCACACCCTCAAACGGGATTTACAGAACTCAGCCAGATCTAGGCCTAGAAACCCCAGATCTGCCCCTGAAAGACACTGCGTCATCCTCTAAAGGCCTCCAAATGCTCAATTCTGTCATTGGAAGGGACTGCGTTACACCAGACCGGGTGACGTAGTCACTACGCTGCCCCTAAGGGTCTCTGCATAACCCTTGAAGGGTTTCGTGAGTACCAGTCAGCGCAAAGCCAACCAGGAGGATGCAGTTCAACCAACACCACGCAGAGGACTGCGTAAGCCCAGCCAGCGCAGCGTAGGGGCAGTGCAACACTAGCAGAGGTGACACAGGCCTAGCTGGGGCAACGCAACACCAGTCAGGGTGACGCAGTGGGGAAGCTGGCCAGTGAGGCCTGACGCAGAGGCTGCAGAGGCAACACTGAGGGTTCTAGTGGGCCAGAAGGGGTGTTGGAAATACTGAGAGGGGGGTGAATCAGTATTTCTTTTCAATTGGTAATTTTACTAGTTAGATCACTTATATTTAGAACACAAAATGAACAATGATGGAATAGATACTTTTATTAATTTCTTCTTTATAATAAGTAAAGTACAATAACGATATAGGGCTCTAACCCTAGATGAAGACTCCAATCTTCCAGGCTCCAACCTGTAATGTGCCAAGCACCGACTTGGTCTTTCCAAGGCTCCAACCTTGTCAATTTGAGGCACCAACCTCTAGGGCTCCAAACCTCTCTCTGGTATAGGCTCCAACCTGGTTTCTTGAGAACTCCAATCCTCTAGGGCTCCAACCCTATCTTCCAAGGCACCGACCTTGTCACTATGAGGTTCCAACCGTCAACTTCACTTCGTCAAAAAATGTCTGTTTATTCTTCGCGGCTCACAAAGTCTTCTTCAATGAGCCCTATCACACTTAGTCTCCACGTCACATCATCAATGACAACCTTTTCTTCTTAGAAGGTGTCACCACTGCTCTTCATCGTACCCAAACAATTTCTTCCAAGGTTACTCCATGAGGGCTTTAGCAATACATCCAGTCTCCAAGAATGTCTCCAAAATTTGCTTCTTCAAGTCTTCAATAGATCAATCTCAAAGACTGCTTCACAAAGGCTCCTATAATTGTAGGCTTCCATGCTCAAAAATTCAAAGTCTCCACTGTGCTTGGCTTGATGTTTTCCAAAATAGGCCTTTTCCAAAGTCAGCTTCAAACAAGTTTTCTACAAAGGTTGGCAGCTCCTTTAAGTCTTCACCAAAGTATATCTAAAGGCTATATTTCAATTTGCCTAATTCTGTTCACAGGAGAGGACTAAAATTACTGTACAAGTCAATAGGTCTGCTGCTTTAAAAGAGTGAGATCAGATTTCTGAAATGTGTTTTATCCAAATGCTACAAGGTCTTTAACCCAAGTGTCACAGGTACACTTTTGTTCACAACCAAAGGTCTAAGCCAATATAACTACAGGCCCACTTTCCCACAGTCCAAAAAGAACTCTCAAGCTAGGAGCAGTCTTCTAAAAGATACCAAACCAAATCTGAAAGTGTTGCTGCTCAAGAGTACCGGGCCTCAGATGCAGAGGTGTGAAATACTAAGGCCACTACAAACCGCTCCAAGAACCCTTCCAAAAATCCGCTTCAATGTCTCCAATATCTGTTTTGAAGAGTCACCACAGTCTGCTCCTAAATTCACTTCATAGCTGATCCAAGATGTAACTGTGTGTGCTTAAGGACTGCTCCCAAGAATATTGCAACCTGCTCTAAAAAAAATTAGATCTGAAATGTGTTCAAATATGCCATAACAAGTCTGTCATAACAGATTATATTATTTGCCACAGGTCTCAGTTCTGAAGTTCTCCTACAGATCTGAATTTTTTTTGTTCCTAAATAAGGCTCAGAACAGTCCTTTAAACACTGTCTCAAACGGGCATGAACAGGCCTTTGAGCTTTCACATATATATTGCAATTCTAGATCAGCAAGTCCAAGTTTGAATAACGTATAAATATATTTGCCCAAATATATCCTTAACTGTCCTCCTCGGCCTTAGTTCACCTTCTGTGATTTTTCTCTGAAATCTTGACCGAAATAATGAATAAAATGAAGAGTACGGATTTCTATTTATACTGGTTTGACATTTGACGAAGAGACACGTCTCTTGGATGACATGTCAAGCCTACACAAGTCGGCTTAGGTCGGCTCAATGTCAGAGTTAATTTCCTTAACTTAAAAAATCAATATCTCCCAAACTATTTGGAGTTTCGGGGCAAGTAAGGGCTCGTTAGAAAGGGTAAAATATACTCTACAAGATGGTATAGGACCCATTTTGAAAGGTTGCCTCTAAGGTGGTGATAAACATTTTTCTTTGTGACTGCCTTTGAATTATTTAGTGCAGAAAATGATTAGTATAGTATGGCTTCTTTATTTGGCTTCTCTATTGTTTGTCTTCTCCATTATTTGGCTTCTTCATCATAATAGGAACATGTAGGACATCCATGTCATCATGATAATGCCCAGCAATGAGTGCATCACCCATGTCATCACATAATGGTGCAGTGATATGTTATAGTGCAGCATTATTAGGAGAACTCCAAAAATAGTTTTCCAACCCTCAAATGATCTCCAACCATGATCATCATATGTCATCAGCAAGTATCAAAGTGTATGACATCATCACATAACATCAAGGGTTAAGATCTAGATCATCAAGTGCATGCAACATTAGATCAAGGACTTCTTAGGGCTTCTTTCATTAGTGGTTTGACTTTTTCGTGATTTGACATCTTCATTGATGGCATGACATCATCATCTTGAACCAGACATCTCAAGAATATTGACAGCTCGATTAATGTCATATTGACATCAATGACAACCTTGACCAAAAAGGGGCTCATGATCTGTAAATCCCGTTTGAGGGTGTGATACAACCATATCTTGTGTCTCTGAGTGAAAGGTACAAATTGTCGTGTAATTTCTCTGTAGGGCCAACCATTTATGGTGCCTAGAATGTTGTATTCAGATGCTGCATAATAATAAAAACCCTCTCGAGTTGTTGCATCGGTTTTCCCACATTGGGTTTTTCCAGGGACATTTGTCCGAAAAATCGTGTGTAATCTTGTCACATGTGTGTATTGTTCTGTAAATGATCTGTAGATGTGTAGGCTGTAGTTAGTGTCTACTTTAATGTTTTTCTGAATAATTCAGTAAAATAACTTGTTAATGTTAATTAAACAAGTAGGTGAAGTAGATCTAGATACTGTAGTAGGGTTTCTGTTTTGAAACTTTAACATGGTATCATAGCATTGCAGATCAAGTTGATCCACCAACAGAGCGACTGAAGAATATTGCTGTAGTGAGGGCAGCTAAAGCAGCAGATCCAAAAAAGGGCAGCGCAGCATGAGGAGGGACGCAACCCAGCCAGGTTGACGCAGAGGCCACATAGAGGTTGATGCAGATCCATCTGAGTGACATAGAGCCTTCCAGAGTGACGCAGGACCTGCCTGCGCTGCGCTGAGCCAGTCTGCTCACGTAGAGGCTAGCCAAAGGGACGCAGTCCGAGTTTTGAAGTTGCTGTGCAGTTTTGCCGAAGTCTAAAGAAAACCTTTTGATTTTCAGAGGCTGCTGGTGTGGAAGAGGTTCTGTCGGTGCAGAACCGTGCCTAACAAAGGTGATAAGAGCGGGAGGAGAAATGTTGCTCAACAGATCTACGCTTAACAGATCTAGATTCAATTAGGAGGGTGATCGTAGAGAACTGTTTCAGTTGTTTTTGGCGGAGGATTTTTGGGAGGGAAATCAGTTGTCAGAGGGAGCAACTACTATAGAGGGTTTCTATCGCCAAGAAACCCAAATCCAGTTCTCTGTTGAGTGTTGCAGTAGGAAGAGGAACAGGAGTATCTGTTTCGACAGATTTGAGCAGAGATGGTTTCTCATGGACTGAGAGATCAGGACAGGTTGGACTGCATGTCCAACTTCGTTATCTGGAGGGCCAGGATCTTGACAGTCCTGGATGAGTACGACATCAAGGACCATGCTGAGAATGTCCTAGCTGTGCCTACCAATGCAAATCCCCTGAAGAAATTCAAAGAGAATCAGGCGCGAGCAAAGCGCTTGATCATGGATGGAGTCAAAGATCACATGGTTCCACATACTACCGGGAAGAACACGACAAATGAAATGTGGACAACTTTGGACACGATGTATTAGGGAGGCTCTGTTTAGAGGAAGATGCTTCTGGAGAATCAGAAGCGGTTGTTCCAGATGCAGAAGGGTGAGGAGATAGATCCCTTCCTCTTTAGACTTCAGACTATCTGAGGTCAACTGATTGCCATGGGTACGACTCCGGATGAAGGGCTCTTGGCGAGGACTGCTTTGAATGCAGTCACCGAGGAATGGGAAATGTTTGTCCAAAGCATCTTGGGCAGGGCAGCGTTACCATTCTGGACAGATATGTGGGAAATCCTCCGTCAGGAGGAAATCAGGAGGTTTACCAGGAGGCAAAGCCGCAGCAGCGGTATAGTCAAAGTAAAGAAAGAGGAGGAGGAGGATGCAACCCTTGCATCAAAGGGACAAAGGTATCAAGGGAAGAAGAAGAGGGACCTATCCAAGGTCCGGAGCTTTAATTGTGGCGAACATGGACACTTTGCCAACAATTGTCCTAAGAAGAAGGACAAGGAATCTTTTGATTCCAAGGCAACAACAACAAAAGGGGACAATGGTAGTGACGATGACGTAGCCATGAGTGCTCATGAGCCATGTAAGTAGGGCGATATTGATTTGTAGAGCAGCTACAGATGGAGAGGCAGGATCCTTGAGGTCCCCAAACTCTTGGATCACATATGAGCTACGAAAAACTTAAGACGGTCACAAGACAAGTGGAGCAGTGGGTGCAGGAGGTCACAATGAAGTGGAGGGCAGAGCTGGGACGTTGTAGATGGGAGCAACACAGTGTAGAGGCAGCAGCAACGTAGAAGCAGCAACGTAGAGGCTGATGGGACTTCAACAATGTAGAGGGGTAGTGCTTACGCAGTGGCTTCAGGGAGACAACACAGCACAACAGCAAGGGGAGCTTCAGTGATGAGGTGCAGCTCGACTGACTTGTCTGTCAGTGATCAAGTAGGGGTCCTTCAGTTGCTTACTTCTCAGTAACTTAGTTGCAGTGCAACAATTAGCAGTGGCAGTGCAGCAATTAGCAGTGGCAGTGCTATAGGCAGCATGATGCAACAAATTGAGAGGGAGCTGCAGTACGGATGTGGCAGTGTCAGTGGCAGTGACATGGGCAATAGTACAGAAAGAAATAATGCAGTGAATGGAGGGCAACAGGCCAAGCATCAACATCGCAGAGCCCGATGCTGAGATCAGTGTTATTGGAACTGAACCGGTTCTGGAAAACCGGTCGGTTCGATCGGTTTGGAGGCAAAACCGGCCGATCCGACCAGTTTGGAGGCAAAACCAGTCCAAATTGGCCCTCTGAACCGGAAATGACCGGTTCGGTACCGAACCAGTCGGTTCTGTACCGGTTCGGTTTGAACTGGTTCAGAAACCGGTTCCACGCAATTCTTGAGTTGAGTTCGGTGAGGAGAATTCAGAGAGTTTTTTGTAGGGTTGTTCTAAGGGAGATTTTTTGCAGATTTGAAGAGCTGATTGGAGTCTTGGAGCGTTGTTGGGTTGGCAGATTTTCGAGTTACTTCAAAGATTTTTTTTTTCCAAAGATCTTTGGGTTTTCTTCAGTGGTTTTTGCAACTGGTGGATTTTTTTTTTTTTTGTTGGAGCTACTACATAGTTGATTTCAAAGGATTTTGGAGCTGATTTGCTCCAAAATTTTAGAGGTTAAATCAAGGGCCATGGGAATCAAGCCATAATCCCATTGCAGACTTGGATGCTACTCATTCTTCAGATGAGGATAAGGAGGATGACCAGGATGATGATTGATGATTGGTGATTTAATCATTGATTTGTTGCAGCTATAGCTGGTAGTATTGTAAGTTGTAGTATAATAATATGATCAATGATGTTATTTTGGACTATAAAGGCCTTTTAGAGCCTGCTTCTTGATGTTTGTAACATTTTTGTTTCAATGATGTTTTGCACTAAGTGCTATTTTGGTTGTATGCACTATTACTTGCTATATAAATGAGAACTTTTGCATATTTGTGTATAAATGGTTTGGATTCATATGGATGCACATGAATATATCTGTTTTTTATTTATAATATGAATATTTTGTGTTTTTGGAAAACCGTGTTTCTTTTTTTTTTCCCAGTTCCGGTCCGGTTCCGACCGGTTTGCGGTCCACAAGGTTTTCCGGTTCGATGACCGGTTCGGTTCCAATAACATTGGCCGAGATCAGGGAATACTTGGTGTGGATGTATTGCTAGAGCACACTCCTCGCTAGGAGGGAGTGTTGAGATTTTGAGGTAGCATCGGGTGTGCTCTAGGCTTGAAATTTTGTGGAGGGGCTAAGACACATGAGACCTCCAAAACCTAGAAAGCATTTGGAGAAATTTCATCTGGTGTTTAAGTTATTCTAATAATTAATTTTTTTTATGAGGACCCTAAGTCTAACTTAGGAAATTAGAAAAATTAAACTGAATTAATTAAACACATGTGATGAAATGTTCCAATTGACATGGATCAAGAAGTCTTTTAATCTGAGTCGTCGATTAGAGATTAGATCACGACCGTTGGTTTTCCAAGGAGAAAAGTATAAGAGAAAGGCTTGGGGTCAGTTGGAGACACACACACACTCGCAGAGCACTGAAGCTAAGTCGAATTTCAGGGGCGGGGTTTGCTGAGAAATTCGAAGCAAGTTTGCAGTGCAGTGAGGGGCAGAGATCGACAAGGGATGATATGATCCAAGGCCGAGAATGCAACAACAAAGGGGCAGTGAGTACCAGTGAGCACGAAGCCAGCTAGGAGGACACAGTTCAATAAACACCACGCAGAGGACTGCGCAGAGGCTGCATAAGCCCAGCCAGGGTGACACAGACCTATACCCAGTGCAGCGCAGGGGCAACACAACACCAACAGAGGTGACGCAAGCCCAGCTGGGGCAGCGTAGAGGCATCGCAACACTAGTCAGGGTGACACAGTGGGGACGCTGGCCAGTGAGGGCTGACGCAGAGGCTGCAGAGGCAATGTTGAGGGTTCCAATGGGCCAGAAGGGGCTCTGATCTGTAAATCCCGTTTGAGGGTGTGATACAACCATATCTTCTGTCTCCGAGTGAAGGGTACAAACTGTCGTGCAATTTCTTTGTAAGGCCAACCATTTATGGTGCCCAGAATGTTGTATTCAGATTCTGCATAATAATAAAAACCCTCTAGAGCTACTGCACCGGTTTTCCCACATTGGGTTTTTCTGGGGACATTTGTTCAAAAAATCATGTAATCTTGTCACATGTGTGTATTGTTCAGTAAATGATTTGTAGATATGTAGGTTGCAGTTAGTGTCTATTTTAATGTTTTTTCTGAATAATTCAGTAAAATAACTTGTTAATGTTAATTAAACAAATAGGTGAACTATATCTAGATACTGTAGTAGGGTTTTTGTTTTAAAAATTTCACACAACTGACCCACAAGTCTTCATTTATACTTTTTTTTGTTGATAAATCAACGACTGTGATCTAATCTTTAATCAATGACTAAGATTAAAACAGACTTGATCCTCGTCACTTAGAAGCTTCTCTCCCACATTTAAGTTAATTCACTTTAATTATTTTAATTCACTAAGTTTAAGTTAGGCTTCATTAAAAATAATTAATTATTTGAATAACTTGCATTTCGGGTGGAATTTCTCCAAACGATTTCTGGGTCTTGGCGATTTCGTGTGTTCTAGCCTCTCCACAAAATTTCGGAGCTAGAGCGCATCTGTTGCTACCCAAAAATCAACATAGAGGAGTTGATTGTTGTTGTTATACTGGTTTATGATGTAAAATCTGCAATAAAAAACTCTAAACGATCAAAGTATATCACTCAAGAGGAAAGATATATGACACGTAAATAGCTCAGATGAGTGTATAAAAAATATACTGACCGAATATACAAGTGTTCCTTTGTTTGGACCTTTGCCTAGAGGGTATCCTTTGCTAAAGTGCTTGTTGTCCAATGACTATAGATTGTAAAATCTACAGAAAAACACATAAAACAACAACGATGCCTCTTCAAAACAACCACCCAATAGTGCCTTGGCACTCTAGATGAAATATCTAGGGGTGGGGAGGCTAGCAGATGAAACACAGACCTCTTTGGAACAATCCTAAGCCTTAAACCAACAATCAAATGTAATTCCAACAAGTTGGAAAGTACTTTGTTGAGGTTATGGGGTGAAACCCCACTGGATGAAAACCGATAAAATATTCCAGCAAATAGGTTAAAGTTATAATGGTTGGAAATGATGTATTTAGACTCTAAATGAGAGATATTAACAAGTGAAATCAATTTAGAGGTTTATCACAAGGTTTTAATGATAGAACTTAGTTGGAGTATGCCTCATACCTTGAAAAATCTGCAGATTATATTGTATTGTAACAATGTTTTAATGCATATCTGCAAGATAACACTCAATGTACCCATGAAGATAATGTTGAATAAGGCTCAAACAACAAGTTTATTAATCCTTGGTTTAGATCTATTTTTTTATGTTCAATATCCCAAGGTTAAACAAGCTAATTAATGGTGAAACTTGAAGTACATGCTAGTAAATAAAACTAAACTAAAATATAATTTTTTTTTTTTGATTTTAAAATAAAGATGGTTGTTGAGAAATGACTTACCCTTTACCACAAGATATCACCTCAAGGTTGCTGGGTTGTAAACCACAATCATGTTCAAGTTGACAACATACTTTGGGCAATGAGGTGAGCTTGGACTCAAGCAAAGTGTATTGCCCCCACCTTTGAATAGAACTCTACACAACTTTTCGGATCCAACTAGGAGCAGCCTCAAGACACCTCCAATCTTTGGGTCGACTATGTGATGGAATGCTCTTCACCCAATTGAAGCTAATCCCCTAAAGGGATTGGTCCAACCCTTGGTTTCAAGTCTATTCACCTACAACAAGAGTGATGAAGTATATTAGTGCCTAGTCCACCCCCTGTGTGTGGCTATATAGCCTCTCAATGTGATCTTTAATAATTGTGAAAAAAATTACTATGAGCTCCGTTACAGCATATATCAAGAGACATATAACAGGAAAAACCAATCCACACAATAATAACTAGGTGTTTGCAAAAATGAAAGTTCTAAATTATGGCATTAAAATGATCTCACAAATCAACAACAACTTCAACTAGAGGAGAGGCTAACCTTTTGAATTTCTCTTTAATGGCTAGTCAACTCTCTCTGAAGATAATTTACTTGCCATCCACATGTTGAAGACTAAGTAATATTTTTAATAAAAGTATTACATTCCAATGCTTTTTCCCACTTGGGGGGTTCAACTTGGCTCACAATCCCCTTAGTAATCCAACGTTCCCTTTGCACTTGACCCAAAATTTGAAGAGACGAGGAATAATGGCCCAAACTTGCTCAACATTCCACCTTTGAAGCTCAACGTTCCATTACCGGTTAGAAGAGCAACTCAACTTGCTTGGAACATGGTATGATTTGGTCCCTTGAAGCTTGATTTGGTTGAAAGGATCTTTGACTTTACAATGGCTATCTTTGCGTCCACTTGGTAACGTATGGTCCTCTAGACCCCCAATGATCACCTCTTGACCTTGCAAAGACTATCTTTGACCTCAAATGACTACCTTTTTGGTCCAAATGGCTACTAGTAACTCGACCCTTGCCACCTTTAGCTTGGATCTACAATGCTCTAGTTCCTTTTTCCTTGATTTCATTTGCCTTTGTTGATTTTTGCCTTTATTTAACCTATTACTAGCCCCATTGGCTAGAATAGTGCCCTACACTGTGACCTCATCGTCATATATGTCATGTCATCATGCCCAATCATGAGATCTCTAATGCCCTAAGGAATCCTAGAAATCTGCCACATGGGTTTTGTTCCTCTCATCTTGTAGATCAAATCTGACTAATGCATGCAAAAATTTGACAAGTCTTTCCTTTGTTTTGCCACTTGGAAGCCCCACGTGCCCTGTGACCAACTTTGACCATCTATTTCTGCAGAATGCCTTCATTGTTTGGAACGACGTGACATGTCCTCTTCCCTTCATTTTGAGCATTTAGAGACTAGGTTGATTTTTTTACTTTTGGGACCACATACATTGGGAAACGTGAACTACCTTGGAAAATGTGAACATGCTGAATTTGAGAGATTTCCATGTTGAGAGCCATCTAAGGAATACTGCTCCAAGGCCAAGGCGACATATAGACTTTATGAATCCCAACATTGGAGATCACCCCTGCATAAATAAGGCTCCTCTAAACCATGAGTCGTCCTAAGATCCATCCACAATCCCCTGATCCTATACAGGACAAAGAGACCAGTAACTTAACCCAAAAGGATAGACTATGGCCAACCATCACAAGGCCTAAGTTACCTACATACAAAGACTCACATGGTTTTTACAAGGATTTTGACTTGTGACCTTGGGCTTACAATGGCGATAATGCAAAGTGTAAAATTGTATGTACCCCTGCTAACATGAGGGGTGAGAGGATCAAAGAGCATTTCACAACCATCAACCAAAGCATCAAGTGAAATCATAAACATATAACCCCATAGCTCCATTTGTGAAATATGACAAAGGGAATGTTCCATCTCCACGTCCGTTCAATAGCTAGGAGGATGTCATGTACCTGAGGTGCAAACATCATACCACATTAATATGAAAGTGCCAATTTTATCTACGGCCATCAAAAGATCCAATGACCATGAATGTATGTATGAATTGTTTAGCTAATTGTAGATATAATCAGCTGCTCTATAAACCTGTAATCTCTGATGTTTATGTGGTGAAAACCACAAAAAAGTAGGCTCTCATACAACAAAGCATGGCTCGATAACCATCATACTCCTAGCACAACCTGCATGGGCAGGGTCTTCAGTCTGGTTCAAAACCCCTCATGTAATATTGTGGATAACAACACACACAGATAAAACTGGAAGCTAGATAGGAAACTGTATGCTGGTCTTTGTTTTGTATTTACTTTTGCAATTTGTCAACATTTATTGATTATTTATTTTGATTTTGTCTTTGAACAGGACAAGCAGATTTGCAAAGTTGCAGGGTATTAAATGTGCCCTTGCTGGTCGAAATCTGTACATCCGCTTTAAATGTTCAACAGGGGATGCCATGGGAATGAACATGGTCTCCAAGGGTGTGCAAAATGTCTTGGATCACCTACAGGATATATTCCCCGACATGGATGTCATCAGCATTTCAGGTCAGTTGTGCTTTGCAAATGTACTTCAGTTCATTTAATTTTTTTTCTAGTCTTTTTCTTTTGAAGGTTCAAGTTGACTGAGCCAATCTGTCATCTCTCTGTCTCACCTAATCTTTTCTTTTCTTAAAACAAGTAGATTTTAGCAAGCATGCTTGCACACCGTGGCACTCTCCTCATGGTTTCAACTTACTGGTTGTGCATATATCAAAAGAATCTTCCTTTTTACCTATTTAAATATCTTGTACAACTGAAAAGGTACTAAGTGAATGATTGCTTTTGCAGGAAACTTCTGTGCAGACAAGAAGGCTACTGCTTTGAACTGGATAGAAGGCCGTGGTAAGTCAGTTGTATGTGAGGCCATCATTAAGGAAGAGGTAGTGACAAAGGTTTTAAAGACATCAGTATCATCACTTCTAGAACTAAACACAATCAAGAACTTGGCTGGATCTGCTATGGCTGGTGCTATTGGGGGTTGTAATGCTCATGCTGCAAATATCGTTTCTGCTATATTCATTGCAACTGGCCAGGATCCAGCTCAAAATGTTGAGAGTTCTCAATGCATTACAATGATAGAAACAGCAAATGAGAAAGATGTGCACATTTCTGTGACATTGCCATGCATCGAGGTAACAAAGTCCCCTTGGTTGTTTTAATTTATAACGAAAAATTGAATTTCAGGGGATTAATTGAATAATATTCAAGTTCATTCCCTTTGTGGACTTTGCAGGTAGGAACTATTGGTGGGGGTACCCAGTTAGCTTCTCAGTCAGCTTGCTTAAATTTACTTGGTGTAAAGGGTGCTAATTCAGATATACCTGGATCTAATTCTCAATGTCTTGCAAGAGTTGTGGCTGGAGCGGTGCTAGCTGGAGAACTCTCACTTATGTCAGCACTTGCTGCAGGTCATCTGGTCAAAAGTCACATGAAGTATAACAGATCATGCAAAGACATTCTTTCCATAAGCCCATCCTCTGGCAAGACTTCTGGTTAAAGTTCAGATGTTAAGAGTTTTCTTTAGAACACAGCGTATAAAGTCATAGTAAAATTGCAGAGCTATTTTTTTAAAACATTTCAAGGGTATATCTCTACTCCAGATTACCTTGATATTTTGTAGTATTGGTTGGTTCTTCGATTCCCTTGTAATGTATATCCTTCTTGCGAAGACATGTCTCCATTTTACTTTATATCCGAGAGGCATTATGAATTTAGGATTTTAGGCAGTGAAATCAATCCATTGGATATATCATCACTTTTTGCATTGGTAATTTAGTGTGAATATACTTTAACATCATTTGCGTTGGTTTGCATCCTGTTCAGAAGATTAATTGTTTCATGGACTACAGCTTGTTGTTCAATTCCAAAGAAATTATTTTGAAGATTTTGTTTTCTGTTGGTAAGGCATAAGAGGCCAGACTAATTGAAACTATGTATGTGTGTATCTTCTTATTCTAAAACTAGTTTACGTATATGACAGAAAGATGACTTGAAGCACCATAAAACTTTGACAAATCAATGAATACAAATATTTGATCCTTTGTTGGGTTCCTGCTCTGAGTGAATTCCTCCATATTTTGTAGAATGTTGGATTTGATCTGACTGAATTGCAGTGATGCATTTGAAGGTTTACACAACATAGTCCCTGTGATCTTGTGGAAGTTCTATATAATGAAGTTACAGTGATGCTGTGGAAAGTGTTACATAATGAAGTTTCAGTGATGCTGTAGAAGTTTTAGATAATGGAACAAGTCGTGTTAATAGCCATTCTTTTTGCACACTTCTTATTCTTTCTTATATTTGTGTTTAAAGGTTAAATTTGCACATCAATAGCAATGGTATATACACGCTAGTCACCAGTTAAGAGTGATAGTCCTAGCCTATGGACTGTGCATACCTTTCAAGTGTCCCAAACTTTTGGCCATAACTATGCACAGTTCATTTTGCCTCAAATTTACTGAGAACTCTCCTCACCGTTGCAAATCCCTTGATGCCTTAAGATAATTGCACTTCAGTTAGTTATGTAGATGTTGGTACTTTATGTTAGTTATTCGAGTTTTATGTTAGTACTAGTTGCAATTTATGTTAGGCACATAAGTATGTCGAGTTGTTGGTGGTGGGACATTTTGTTGCTACAACAAATGATATAAAATGAAATTATTTTACAGTCCACTATTGAGCAAAGAAGGCTGATGGGACTCTGAAGTACAAGAAGCGATAATGGCAAGGAAAGAGTGCCTAAAGCATCACTGAAGACAAGAAACAATGAAAGATAAAAATAAAAAACCTAATAGGGGGTGAAATAAAACATGTAAGTCCTATGCCATGTAGCAGAGGCAGAAACTCTATAAGAAGAAACATCTTTATAGCAAAAGAAGTTGATCGATTCAGGAGCGGCAAGACTCTAGCCAATGCCTGAGTAGAGAAGGTGCCAACATCTCTGTCCACTGTTGTGGAAGCACCTAGGTTAAGCCTTATAATGTCCTCTAGAAAATGACCTGTGCTAAGAGGGCCCTGCTATGCTGTCCTGGGGATGCTGAGAGGGCTCAACTATGCTGTCCACTGCTCAGGGGAAGAGTGGGAATCCTCATTGTGAATAAGTTACCAAATAATTCATAATATACAAAAAACATTAAGAATCTTGTTAGGTGGGTGTCACTTAAATAATCCCACAAGTAGCAATGGAAATCTTGTTAGGTGGGTGTTGCTAAAATAAACCCACAAGTGGCAATAGGAACCTTGCTAGCTGGGAAAAGCTAAAGGCCATGCATGTTTGTAGATCTATCTATCCCAATGCAAAAGAACAAAGGGGCTAGTGGGAGAGGAAATTATAAATAGGTCAGAAGCATCAAGATGAACATGTTGTAATGTTTTGTTGTAGGTGGTCTTGAGATGCTGACTCTTGGCCAAGTGCAGTGTCCATATTGCTCTTAGAATTGGCATGAGTTGGCATTTATACCTTATCAAGAAGGTTCCTTGTGTTCTTATACTATTGGACAAGTTTCTTTCATTATTATACTTCTATTCGATGATTTCCACAACTTGTGTATTTGTTGTTTAATTCTATAATCTGTTACAATACTCTAATTGTGTTGCTGCAATATTATAATCTTTCACTATTGTTTGAATTTTTTAGTTGCATGTTGCTGAATATTGCCACCTAAATCTTGTAAGCACTTTCTAGCTTTGGTAGTAGCATAGAACTTAGCTATTTCACCTACTCATGCTTTGTTTATTAGATGTAATCAATTTCGGATCATAACAATAGTATCAGAGCGCTTTATAAGTTTATTGGCCTTGTGGATGAACACCAGTGATGGCAACATTCTTAGATCCAAAGAAGTTAGAAGAGGAGAGGTACAGTGTTTGTTAGCCCTCATTTATGAATATCCAGGCTTATGGGAAATGTGTATTGAAGAATCTCCAAACAAAATTTTCCATAATGTCTTAAGATTTATGAAGATCAGAGGAGATGACCCCTGGAACTTGATGATACAGAGGAATTTCCAAGTGATAAGGAACATGCAGGTCATGTTGAAGGTTGTGAGGATGAAGTCAACACCCTAGTTCACATCTCAAATACTTCAGAATTCGAGAGCTTTCTAAATTTTCTCTGCAGAATCTGTTCCTGCTAGTGCCAAAGAAGAGGATATTGTTGAATTCAAGGATTATTACATTGTATGCTGGAAATGATGTAGAGGGTCATGACAAAGTTGAGATGCTATTCAACAAAATCTGTTAACAATATATAGTCTCTTAGGAATGAAGAATTTGTTGGTTCCATTATTGTAGTGGTAAAGTCTACAAAATCATTTATGTGGCAAAATTGTTAGCTCAACTGAAACATACTTTATGACTGCACATTTTATTGTAGTATTATTCTTTTTAACGAGAAGAGTTGTCACTACTAGATTTTGGAGAATGACTGGTTATGCATGATAAAAAGTTAAAACAATAAGGTGGAGGGTTAGGCAACAATGCATCAAGAAGTCTACAAAATCGTTAATGTTGCAAAATTTTTATCTCCTTAAATGAGAAGTATTTTGAAATTGCACATTTGAATAAGGCCCCTATTGCGGTATTATTCTTTTTAACAAGAAAAATTCTAACCACTGGATTTTGGAGAATGACAGGATATTCATGATAAATAGATAAACAATAGGGTGGGGGGTTGGGAAGTAATGAAAAAATCGATAACAATACCTTTAAAGCATGGTATTCTTTCTTTAATTGTAAATTTCCTGTTATTGCTTCAACAGTACTAAGGGTTCCTTAGAGAGGTGGGGACTTTGGAGGCTATTTTAGATGATGTCACACAACATGTGTTTTAACTTTTTGGCATTGAACAACAAATTAGGAAGTCATGTACCATGAAAAGAGCTGTGAGTTCTAGTAATTTGTGTTTCATTTGTTTAGATTGTGAAAAGCTTGTGTTGCAGTTCATTGGAGCTTGCCTTGGATATAACAGGTCTACAATCTTAGAGCAACACTGCTACATCCAAAAAGCTATCAATTCCACACTGCATTCAAACAAAAAGATATAATAATAATCAACAAATGGATTCTCTTTTTCATCCATCTGATTCTGACAACATAAGATCACATGATGAAGAGCAAGTGGTTTGGTGCTATTAGAATGCTTGTTTGTTGACAACCTCTCATGTCTCGGTCCTCACAATCACAACCATCTTACCTCCATTGTTTGTTTTGGCCTTCTTTTGGATGATACTCACCCATTTCTTGATAGTTATTCCCCCTTGTACTTGTATTCAAAACTATGGAAGTCCAAGGGACTTACAAAGTATCCCCATTGGAACTTCATACTCTTGTAAGATACATTAAACTTAAAGAGTCAAAATAACGTTTCAGGGCAAAGATTCATTGAAATGTTGGAAAGGATGATGGAAAATCTTCCATTTGTTGAAATAAATGAGTAAACCTGCAGAGTCTTCAAAGGGAGAGGAATTGGCCACCTACTTAGACATATTCAATGGTTTGCTGATTCAAACATCAAATTCTTGTGAAAATAATGCCTACTTCTTAAGCCAGTCCTTTGAAAAGAACATGAACTGCATTGCCTAGACAGAAATATAGAGGATCAACTCTGTGCATCTTCTCTGTTGATGCTAAGAATGGAAACAGGGCACATTTATGATTTTTTGCAGAATTTACTTGTCTGCAGATGGAGTTTTGTCTGTTGCTACAGGTAATTGAAAATTCTTGCTGCTTGTCTTTTTCAGTTATGCAACTTGAAGATGCATAGCATCATATTGAAATTGTGTATGGTAAGTTGTAATTGCATTAGCTGGTCATGTTCTGTTCATCATAGCTCACTTTTATAAGTCAAGAAAGCTTGCCTGATGTCATTAATCAATTTGGTGCCTAAGAGCTGCACAAGAATAGGTTAGAACCTTAAGTATTTGGGCATGAAAATAGAAAGTAAATGAAAATTCTGCATCAAATTGTGGATGCCGTTGAAGAGTTTCACAAGGATAGCTTTGCATTTCTGGAGAAGTTGTTAACATGAGGATGGCTCTCTTTACTTCCGTCACCTCAGCCTTGGTGGTATACAAGTTTTGTTCCTGGCATTGTTTGTCTCCACTAATAAACTTCCTATTACTCGTGGGATTAAATTATAGGATCCTTATGCTGTGGCTGTAATTAGATATCTTATTGATTGACTAAAATTCAACAAATTGAAATTGGATCTCATCCAATTTTTAAAGTGGTTTATAAAACGTTTGATTATGTTTCTTTGATAGTCTCTGTCGTCCCGATTCTTACAGATTTATTATTTAGGCTATTGGCAATAGTGCCTTTGTGGATACTATCAATGTAATTCCACTGTTCCTTGTCTATCAGGACTGTGATTTGGTTCTCTTATTGTTCAAGATGCACACATAAATTATAATGCAAGATCAAATTCCATCACTGGTAGATGAAAGTTGGCATAGAGAACTTGACTGCGAGAAGTTTGCATAGAGATAGATTTTCTCGTTGGCATGGTTTATGGGAGAAGTTGTTGTACTTATTCTTATGAAGCTTTTGACAACCTTGTGCCTCGTGTGTTTTGGGGCTTGTATCCTCTTTTTGGTTATTATCTGAACATCGACAATACTATTTACCAAATTGCATGGTTAGTATGACTTTCTTTGTGTTTGCCATGGTACTGCATGAAAGGATTCCTCCAGCGGTTTATGATCTCCATAGATCTATCTGTGATGGTAGGTACATGATTAAAGATACAATGTATAATTATAAAGAAGACAAATCAGCACATCAGAAGGTAAAAATATCTCGAAAGAAAAGGTGGAGAAACTTGGGCTTTTAGAATACAGACCATGTAAAATATTGGTACAGGTAGGACAAGTCGCATATTCTCTGGAGATACTTGTAGGGACTCAAGTACATAAAACCTTTGATGTTACTTTCCTGTAGAAAGGAGGATAAAAAATCCAAATTCCATACCACCTTTGGATGATGAAGGTTGCATTGTTTTGATTATGGAACACATTCTAACACTTTGAGAGAAGAAATTGATGAATACAACACAGTGGGAGTACCTTATTCATTGGAATGATTTGACTTGGACGCTATATGGAAAAATCCCAGAATATTTCAATAGCCAACACGCCACTTGATTTGAGGGCAATGCTATTCAAGGAGTGGGCACTGTCATGGTACTTAAAGATAAAATACTTGAGATCAGTCATTTGCACTTCATGTTAGTTATGTAATTATTGATACTTCATGCTAATTATTAGAATTTAATGCTAGTAGTTGCAATTTATTTTTATTTGTTTTCAAGGAAAAATTCACCATATATATATCTCTGAGATCGAACAATTGCCTCTCATTTAGAACTTACACATATAGCATAACATCTCTAATCAGCATAGAGCAATAGTTGTGTACTATCCACAAGTTTTAGATTGACTATTCAAAGCAACCCAAAATTGGCATTTCTGTCTTACATTGTGTCAAAAAGCAAAATTCTGGAATTAAAAAAAATAACTGCTGGAATGAGATCCATCATTAAGCAAAATACAAAGCCCCATAACAAAGCAGAACTAAAGAAAGTTGTAGGGAGGGTGGTTTGTGACAACCCCACCCTTGTTCTCTTGAATCTTCATCTGCCCCTCCTTTGTACCGCTGATCACATATGACATCTACTTCCTGAAAAACATTGGTGAAAGTAAACCCTAATAAATCCGCTATCACTGAACTGCACTGGACCCATAATAACTTGTAGACCAACATTTTTTGAAAAGAGTTCACCTTATTCAACCAATCCACATTGATTTTTGAATTACCCAAACTTGCAAGCGAACTACATTCTTTATTGCGATCCTTAACAGTGCTGAAAATGCTGAGGGCTCTGCCCAATTATTTGAGCCAATTCCAAGTTCCAAAGAAAGGAGAAATGGTGGTAAGAGGGGAGGTCAAGTCTGCCCCTTGCTCCACACTTTCCCAGGTTTTGTTGTGAAGCCCCATCAAATAAATCCTAGTAATAAGATTCATCGATCTCCACATTGCCAACTTGGTGCGTTGGTTTCAACTTTGAAGCTGCTCTGTACTCCTTGTAACAATATTTATTCCTATAAAAGACTTGCGATGGAGAAAGGTGTTGGAAAATCAGAAAGACAGAAACATTTTCTTATATTGATAATTACTTGTGAAGTCTTTGTGTTCTTATTAGCTTTCTTATGTTCTTTTAACTTTGTTTCATCAAGCAATCATCAAAGTAAAAACATGAAGATCACCATATATAGGCACTCAGCCAGGGTTTGAAGCCCACTCCAGGGGAAAGTCCAGTCAAACTCTTCCACTAGCAATATTCAAGATGAGATAGATCAAGACCCTAGACTAAAGACCTTCCTCCTCCACCAAGTCAATTTCCAATGTGATACAATGACTTTCAATATTCTCCTTTTTCTCGGCAGCTATATCCCAACAACAACCCAAAAATTTCGGCTCCAACTTTTTTAGAATTTCGGACCTGCCTGCACTTAAGAAAATTTTGGTTTGCCTACACTTTTTGGTTTGCCTACACTTTTCGGTTTCCCTGCACTTCTCAGCTTGCCTGCACTTCTAGGTCTGCCCACACTTTTGAAATTCGACTTTCTTGTACCTTTGAAATTTCAACTTGCCTTTATATAGCTGTTTCTGCCCCTTAGTTAGGCTGTCTCGTCCTACTTTGAGACTAACTTGGTGGAGGAGGCCTAGAAGAACAAAAATACAATACAATAAATTATTTATTGACTATAGAAGCCCAAGAAGGGTCTTTTACATTATGGCATGGACAATGACACTTGACATAAACCCTAGAAGCCTGCAGTGGAGGCTATGACCTATAAATAATTGACCCAAACATGAAACCCATGCTTTAATATGTCATTTTTTCAATAATAAAAATTTCTTTTCTTTCTTTTTGCAAGTACATTACATCATGATTCAAATACAATTATGAAGATCGACACTAGCCACATTCTTCAACACTCCCTCTTAACTAGGGAGGTATTCATAATTACTTGTATACAGAGGTACATGGAAGATCTCAAAATGATATGATCTCTAAAGAGTGATAGCACACTCAGTGCTTCGGGCTAAATACCTCACCAGGGTATACTATCTGGGTTGGGACCTAAAATACAATACAATAAATTTATTTATTGAGAAGAGAAGCTCAAGAAGGGTCTTTTACATTATGACATGGACAATGGCACTTGAAATAAACCCTAGAATCCTGCAATGGATGCTATGACCTATAAATAATTGACCCAAACATGAAACCTGTGCTTTAATAAGTTAAATTTTCAATAATAAAAATTTCTTTTTCTTTCTTCTGACAATTACATTACATCATGACTCAAATACAATTATGAAGACTGACACTAGCTACATTCTTCAACACTCCCTCTTAACTAGGGAGGTATTCATAATTACATGTATATAGAGGTACATGGAAGATCTCAAAATGATATGATCTCTGAAGAGTTATAGCACACTCAGTGCTCCGGATTAGATACCTGACCAGGGTATACTATCCGGGTTGGGACTAAGATGGATTAACGAGCTTTCAACCACTCTAGGTACCATCAGGCTTACTAGCTCTACCATCAACCCGGGGATCTAGGTGTGTATACAAGGTCGAAGCTCCATGACCAACACCACCCTCCCTCTTTGGGATCTAGACATTGTTGTGTAACCAACTCCAAAAAGAGAAGAAAAGAGATATAAACGCCTTATAAATGAGCCACTTCGAGGGGGCAACCTCCAATACATTACATAAATGAACAATTCTTGGATGATACAATTTACAAAACCTCCTTTCTATATATAGGAGTCCATGGGGCTATAATGTAATCCTAGTGGGCCACAATGTAATCCTAGCCGACCTAACAATAATAATTTAAGGGCACAATAATAACAAAATGGGGGTTACAAGGGTACAATAATAACAATAAGGGGGTTACTCTAACAACAATAAGGGACTATACTAGTAATATAGGGACCTAACATGCCCCTCTCCTTCAAAAAAGTGTTGTCCTCAACGCTTGAGTAGCTCTAGGTGCTTTTGTATAAAATTCTCATCCTCCCATGTAGAATCTTCAGTGGGTAAGTTCTTCCACTTGATGAGATACTCTGAAATTGATCGATTCCGTAGTTGTCAAGTTCTTGTTTCTATTACTGCTTTCGGTTCCAATATGATTTTTCCTTCCTCATCAAGTTCTGGCAATATTGTTTGAACTGGAAGATTTTCACTTATAACCTTCTTTAAGCACGAAACATGGAAAACTGGATGTACTCGCGAAGAAGCAGGAAGCTCCAATTTGTATGCCATAGTACCAATATTTTGCAACACCTTGTAAGGACCATAGTACTTTGGCGATAATTTATTATCCTTCTTAGCTTGCTTGAGGGACATTTGTTTGTATGGTTGTAGCCGTAAAAATACCCAATCTCCTAAAACAAAACTTCTCTCGCTGCGATGTTGATCTGCCTGTTGTTTCATTCGATTTTGTGCCAAATTCAGGTTATCCTTTAAGAGTTGGAGAACTTCTTGCCGATGCTCGATGTGATCTTCCACTGCTTGAACCTTCGAATTTTCCCTTAAAGATGATGTGATCGATGGTGGATGATATCCATAAAGTGCCATAAATGGGGTCATTTTTGCTGCAGTATGGAAGGAAGTGTTATACCACCATTCAGCAAGAGGTAACCACTTGACCCATTGGGTTTGTTTATCAGATACAAAACAACGAAGATATCCTTCCAAACATTTATTTACTATCTCAGTTTGACCATCAGATTGAGGATGATAAGATGAGCTATGAGCTAATTGAGTACCCAAACAAGAAAATAACTCCGTCCAAAAATTTCCCCGTAAAAATGGGATCTCTATCGCTCACAATAACCCTTGGGCTTCCATGTAGCTTTTGAATTCTGTCCACAAATGTAGTAGCAACTGTACTTGCTTTAAATGGATGAGATAATGCACAAAAGTGTGCATACTTGGTAAGTCTATCAACTACCACCATGATGACATTATTGCCTTCGGACTTCGGTAAACCCGTGATAAAATCCATTGAAATCTCCTCCCAACGTTGACTTGGAATGGATAAAGGTTGTAGAAGTCCCGGGGTCTTAATTGTCTCCACTTTATTCTGCTGGCAAACCAAACATTCCGCCACAAACTTTTGAATATCAGATTTAAGGCCATCCCAAAAAAAATCTTTCTTCACCCCGTGGTAAGTTTTTAAAAATCCTGAGTGTCCTCCTAAAGGAGAAGTGTGCAATTCCAAAAGAATCTTTTGTTTTAGTTGGGAATTCTTACAAAGATATAAGTGATCTTTGTACCATAAGGAATCATTTTTCCAACTAAATGTATCAGATGTACTAGGATCTTGCTGCAACTTTTAAATGAGTGTCCATACATCTTTGTCCTTCTTCCATTCATCTCTTGCTTCGGTTATCCAATCTGGTTGGATAATAGAAATGGCACAAAGCAATGCTTCCACCTCTTCATTCTTTCGTGAGAGTGCATCTGCAACAACATTAAGCTTTCCTTTTTTGTAGATTATTTCAAAGTCATAACCCAACATCTTTGTGACCCATTTTTGTTGCTCTTCTGACGATAGTCTTTGTTCCAAAAAGTGTTTAAGACTATCATGATCGCTTTTTACCTTGAAGTGTCTTCCCATTAGGTAAGTTCGCCATTTCTTTAGTGCATGCAATATTGCTAACATTTCCTTCTCATAAATAGGTTTCTGTAAATACTTTCCTTTGATTGGACGACTTTCAAAAGCAATGGGTCTTCCTTCCTGCATTAAAACTGCACCAATTCCATTTCCGGAGGCATCACATTCCACAATAAAGGTTTTTGTGAAGTCTGGCGTAGCTAAGACCGGTGCTAGGCACATTGCCTCTTTAAGATGTTCAAAGGCCTTAGTTGCTTCACGAGTCCATGAAAATGCATCTTTCTTCAATAATGTTGTTAGAGGTGCTGCTATTCTCCCATAATTCTTAACAAACTTGCGATAATACCCTGTTAACCCTAGAAATCCTTGCAACTGCTTTATGGTTGTGGGGACTTTCCATTCCTTAATGGCTTTAATTTTGTTAGGGTCTACCTTAACACCCTCGTGAGATACAATATGACCCAGATATTCCACCTCTTGTACTCCAAAGAAACATTTGATGTTTTTGCATATAATTGTTTCTCCTGCAATAGTTTGAGCACCCTGTCAACATGTTGAACATGATCCTTCCAAGACCTGCTGTAGATTAGTATATCATCAAAAAATACTAGCACAAATTTTCTAAGGAAGGGTTTGAAAATGGAATTCATCAACCCTTGAAATGTAGAATGTGCATTGGTAAGGCCAAAAGGCATGACCAAAAATTCATAATGACCCTCATGAGTTCGAAATGCTGCTTTTGGAATATCTTCAGTCTTCATTTTAATTTGATGATATCCTGAACAAAGATCCAACTTGGTAAAATAAATTGCTCCATGTAATTCATCCAATAATTCATCAATCACAGGAATGGGAAATTTATCTTTAATGGTGAGCTTATTGAGCTCCCTATAATCGGGACACATTCGCCATGATCCATCCTTCTTGTGTACCAATACTACAGGAGCAGAGAAAGAACTTTGACTAGGTTGAATTATACCCGCCTCTAACATTTCTGCAATCATACGTTCAATTTCGCTCTTTTGGAAGTAAGGATATCTATAAGGCCTGATGTTTGGAGGAACACTTCCCGGAATCAAATGAATAGCATGATCATGATCACGAATAGGTGGGAGTCCTTTGGGAGTTTCAAACACCTTGGAATGATTGTCCAAGACTTGTTGGAGATCTGTAGAAATAGATGATTTCTATGTTGGAACTTCTAGTGAGCATAATTGTGCAATTACGCTTCGTTGTTCTTTCTTTAGAAGCTTTGTCATGACATTAGAGCTTATTATCCTTCCTGGCTTCCCCGCAATACCCCGTAATTCGACTTCCTTTCCTTCTGAAAAAAATTTCAAGAAAAGTTCGTGAAAATTAAAAGCTACCGTCCCCAAAGATTGTAACCATTGTACTCCTAGTACAACATCAGCACCTCCCATAGGAATGGAAAGCATTGGACTAGTCAACACACATTCCCCCATGGTTAGCTTGATATTATGGCATTTTCCAGAGCAATTTATAGTTCCTCCATTTGCAACCATCACTTGACATTCTGGTGCTGGGTATAGGAAACAATTTAATTCCTTGGTTACCTTACAATGAATAAAATTATGGGTGCTACCTGAATCAATCAACACTATTACCTTTTTCTTCTTGATTTGTCCTTCTATCTTGAGAGTTTGAGGAGTGGTAATTCCTGCCAGTGCATTACACGATATGGTCGGATTCATTTCATCCTCTTCTAGGGTTGGTTCCTGGTGTATATCCTCTTCTTGTTCATTTTCTTCTTCCTCTTCACAATCTATGTAAAATAATTTCTTCTCAGCACACTTATGACCTTTAGTGTATTTGCTATCACAACTGTAGCAAATCCCTTTTGCTCTTTTTTCTTCCAATTTTTGTGGTGTCAACTTTGTAGGTTGTGGAAATCTAGGCGTAGCAACACTTCCTTCTTTATAGAATTGAGTGGTAGGCTTCCTTGTCGCCATTATTTTACATTCAACTTTTCTTGCCAACTTGAATGCCTTCTCCAATGAATCCGGTTCCAAAACGCGAACTTCATGTTGGATGTTATCCTTTAAAGTGCCTATGAAGAGATCGATCCTGTGTTCCTCTGGAATATCAGTTACCCTTATATTCAATTTTTGGAAGTCCTCAATGTGCCGCCCCACTAAACCCTTTTGTTTGAGATTTATCAATTGGCTAAAGAAGGTGTTGCTCTTTGTATCCTCATAATGTGCTATCATTTCCTCCGTAAAAATTGACCAAGTGACAATTTTTTTTACGGGAGCAAAGCCATTGATACCATACAAATGTATTTTGTTCTAAATGTAAAGTTGCAATGCGTACCTTTTGTGTGTTTTGTACGTTATGGAGATCAAAATATTGCTCCATCCGTAGTATCCATGTTACAGGATCCTTTCCATCAAACTTCCTCATATCCATCTTTGGAATATGGTGGTTCTTCCCGCCAACATTAGAGTTTATGAAATCACAATTAACATTTATTTTGTTCTCACCATGAGGTTCTTCTACTATCTTTTCACCATTAGGAAACCTTTCTTGTATAAACTTTGTCAAACCTTCCATGTCTGCTTTTAGAAAATTCTTCATGTTTTCCATTTTCTCATCGATCTTAGCTTCCATGTCATCCATCTTAGATTCCATGCTAGCCTCCATGCCATCCATCTTAGCTTCCATGCCTTTCTTCAAACCGTCCATCTTCACTTCCATGCCATCCATCTTAGCTTCCATGCCTTTCTTCAAACCGTCCATCTTCACTTCCACGCCTTTCTTCAAAACTTCCATTTCATTTTTTGCTGCTTTTTGCGAGAGTGAAATTTGTTTCACTTGCTCTTGTAATTTTGATAGATCATGCTGCAATTATTCATCTTCATGAGTCATGGTAGAGCCTTCTGAAGGCTTAATGGGTGTTGAATTCTTTTTAGGCGCCATTTTAGAATCCAATATTGATACCTTTTACTTGCTTTGAGGAGCTCGATATTGAAATTGAATTATCTCTGTAATTGAAAATCTTAAATATTTGAAATTCAGCCCTGTAGTAGCCCTCTGAAGCTTCTTTCAAATGCCACAGGTCTGATCTAATTTGGATTCCCCAAGACAAAGTTGTGTCCAATCTCCCACAATGACCTAATTCTGGACTGGTTCAGTAGAGAAAAATTGTAGGACTTGCCACGTGTCATTGTTTCGTCCTTTGTCTCTAAAATTGATAGCCAAGAAACTACAGTCCGTGTGATTGCGACCACTTTTTACGGAACTTCAATCCAATGCCCAGAGAGAGAGTTATTGAAGTTTTCCCCCGATCACCTCTTTGAGATGAAATTCAGGAGCCTGAAAAAGCACTACCTTCCACAGATCATATCTCCAAAAATATTGCGAACCAAGCTCTGAAATTTTTTGACGAATTTCCTCAGGATTTCAGCTTCACACCATACGAATTTTAGATTCTGAACCTTCGTAGAAAAAAAAATTTATAAACGAAAATGCATAAAATGCCACGATGACCTGTTTAGGAGCCTGAAAAAATACCTGACTTCCACAGATCATATCTCCGAAATTATTGCGAACCAGACTTTGAAATTTTTATACAAGCTTCCTCCGGATTTTTTCTTCGCACCCTAAAAATTTCAGCTTCTGAAACTTCATAGAAAACAAGTTATAGCGAAAATGCCACGATGACCTGTTTGGAGCAGCGAAACCCTAGAATCCAAAGCTCTGATACCAAATGTTGTGTAACCAGCTCCAAAAAGAGAAGGAAAGAGATATAAACGCCTTAGAAATGAGCCACTTCGAGGGGGAAACCTCCAATACATTACATAAATGAACAATTCTTGGATGATACAATTTACAAAACCTCCTTTCTATATATAGGAGTCCATGGGGCCATAATGTAATCCTAGTGAGCCACAATGTAATCCTAGCCGACCTAACAATAATAATTTAAGGGCACAATAATAAAAAAATGGGGGTTACAAGGGTACAATAATAACAATAAGGGGGTTACACTAACAACAATAAGGGACTATACTAGTAATATAGGGACCTAACAGACATCAACACATAGGCCGACCAGATGTCCTCCCAAGCATCTTTCCATAAGATGATTCATCTCTCCAAATCAAGTAAACCAGATATATCCATCAATCCAAGCATGATTCCAAAATGTTCAACCTTATTTATGGAGAGATCCTGCACAATCACAACCTGAATCAGTAATAAAATTTCAAATACATATTTACAAGAAAACACAAACCTTCGGGGTCCTTAATCCTTATAATGCTGCTTATATCATCATCAAACACATCTTGTCAAAAGCTTTCTCCTTTTACTTCTTTAGCAACACCAAATACAACCTTAGTACTTTTCTAGTCTTTTATATTGCAAACTCATTCTTCAGCTTCATTCTTTCTTCAAGGTGACTGCCATAATATGCCATCCCTCTCAGCTGGAGAGATATACCTGTTTCTTTCATCCAAGATCCCTTTCAATACAATAACTTCCTTCTTTTTACAACATAGGAGAGACTTACAATCTTTCAAGGCTTTATTTCTTTCTCATGTCATCAAGGTCATCTTGATCATCATCATTCTCATAGCTTCCTTCATCATGCTCATCATTATGAACAACCTCAACATCTTGAAGATCATGTACTTGCAAAATTTTAATAGCAAGTACAACCAAAATAAAATATGCAAAGCATGCCATTAATTGTATCAAAATCAAGTCATTATATTGGAAGCATCAAAACATTCAAACTTTAGACAATAGATACCTAAACCTAGTTAGGTTCATAATCAACAAAGGTTACATACTTTATGCTTTATACTTTAACAACTTGCTAGGGTTTTGTCATAAACCCTAGACTTCATTTACGAAACACAAAGCAAGTCAATCAATCCCAGTATTATGCATCTAGGATTTCAAATGATTACTATTAGAATGATAGACTCTACTAGAATTTATTGCAAACCCTACATTTTCATCATTATATCAACAATATCATCATGTCCTAGAATATCAATCTCTACTAGAGTTTTGTTCAATAACCTAGATCAACAATATTACCATATGCATATCTAGGGTTTCATCAACTCATTAAAACTTACTTCGGTACAAACATCAGTACATCAAAGTTAGACATACAACACTTTTAATCAAGCTAGGGTTTCAATTATAGTAAATAACACACACCTGTGGATTCATTCCTAGGACTCCTTATTTTAGCTATTACAAGGGTCCTATTTATAAACCCTAATTCACTAAACCCTAAGAATCCAGGGTTTCGACTTATTAGCACCAAACCCTAACTTATTAGAATCTTATCGATTTAAGGTTTCACTTTATAACAAGGATAACAATAGCAAACCCTAAAAGACTAGACTTTTCCACAACAATACCAAAACCCTAATTATTACAAGAATGGACTTTTCTTCATTGGTTCTTTACTAACAACCCTAAGAGGACTAAGGTTTCAAGATAATTGTTAACATACTCTAAGAAATGATAGAATTTCATTGTACAAACCCTAAGTAGACTAGGGTTTCATCGACATACCCTTAGGTTAGGGTTTCATAAGAATAATCAAAATATAACGAGGGTATATTCAATCTAATGATTAATCACCTTAACAAGAATCTTTATGATTCAAATTCCTAGACATAACGATGTCAAAAATATAAACCAAATTTTAAAAGAGAATGAACATACCTTTTACATGAAGATAACTTTATAACAAGGTTTATATTCTAAGACATACCTTTAAGTTGTTTCTTAACAAACCTTGTAGGATAACATTTCTTGAAGAGCTTCATTTGCAACTGGACTTCTTTCATGCTTCAAATTGATCCTTTGAAGTCTCCTTCATAACTCTTGTGTAATCTACAATCTTTCCTTACCATGGAAAATATAAAAGGTTATTAACATATAATACAAACCAATCTTGATATGGGAGGGAAACCAAACATAAAAGAGGAGACAAGAAACACGATACTTATCTTTGATAAAATGGTGAGGGATCCCTTTTAATCCAATCTTGAAGGATACCTATAACTTACAAAGTAATTCAAAAATGTTTTAACAAGCGATGTTAGACCTACAAACTTTAGAAATCAAAACATGAATGAAAACAACACAATACTACAAATGATATGTAGGAGAGGACTTATTAGTATAACTCCTTGACTTTTGATTCCTCAGTCTTGCTCTTCCTAGGTGGATTTTCATCGGAAATTTTTGCTTGATCTCTTTCTCTTTTCTTATTCCTTGGGTTCTCAGGACATTGGTTCTATAGTGACCCATCTTGCGAAAATTATAACATTTAACTTTGGATAGGTCAACTTTCTTCTTTGGTCCTTTGAACTTATTGAAGGTTCCTTTCTTCTTGTGATAAGAAGAATATGCATGAGAGGTGTTTTATTCTTCATCATCCTTCTTGTTGTTTACTAGTAGTATTCCGGCTTCTTCTTGACTGCAAGCATTTCACATTTGTTCGATTGATGGAGTATCCTTCCAACTATTAATTCCTGATGAAAAGTTACTCCAAGATTTTGGTAGTCCTAGGAGAGTAGAAATTACGAGCTCTTTTTTTGATACAAATTCATCTATTTCTTGGAGTTCATCTCCGATTCTTGATATCCTTATGAAATAGGATGATACAATATCATCTTTTTTCATCATTACAAATCTTAATTCCTTTTTGAGGCTTGCTATTTGACCAATGTTCTTAATAATGAATAATTTTGAAAGGGCTTCAAACATTTCCTTAGCAGAGTCTATGTTGGATATGTATGGAATTATGCTGTCATTTAATCCATCTACTATAAGACTCATGGGAAATATTTCGGTTTCTCTGAAATTCTCTTTTCCTGCATCATTTTTAGCCTCTTTGATTTTTCCTTGAACAAGGTCTAAGACTTTGTGCTTAGCGAGGATAAGATCTATCCTTTTTTTCCATGCCTTGTAGTTTGAGGCTCCTCCCAACTTGTTTTTCTCCCTTTATTGAAGTTGGCATTGTTCCTATAGGTAGTAGGATTTTCTTCTTCAAATAATCCTTTTCTTTGATGTCCTTCCTTTTATCCCCTTTCCTTCAGTAGATATTCAAGCTTCCTCCTTCTTCCTTCTTCACCTTAGCTATGATACTATGTTAGAAAATCAGAAAGGAATACGTATTTTCTTATATTAATAATTACTTGTGAATTATTTGTGTTCTTATTAGATTTATTATGTTCTTTTATCTTTGTTTCATCAAGCAATCATCAAAGTAAAAACATGAAGATCAGGGACCCCATATATTGGCACTCAGCTAGGGATAAAACCCCACTCTAGGGGAAAACCCAGTCAAACTCTTCCACTAGAAATATTCAAGATGAGATAGACCATGACCCTAGACCAAAGACCTTCCTCCTCCACCAAGTCAGCTTCCAATGTATACAACAAATTTCAATATTTTCCTTTTGTTCAGCAACTATAGCCCAAAAACAACCCAAAATTTTTCGTCCCCCACTTCTTCAGAATTTCAAACCTGCGTGCATTTTTGAAATTTTCAGCTTGCCTGCACTTTTCTTTCTTCTTGCACTTTTCAGTCTTTTAGCACTTCTTGTGCCGTCTACAATTTTTGGCCTTCTTGTGCTTCTCGGTCCACCTGCACTTCTGAAATTCAACTTTCTTGTACTTCTGAAATTTCAACTTGCCTTTATATAGGTGTTTCTGCCCCTTCGTTAGGATGACTTGGTGGAGGCCTAGAAAACCTAAAATGCAATAAAATAAAATTATTTCTTGACAAGAGAAGCTCGAGAAGGGTCTTTTACATTATGAAATAGATAAGGACACTTGACATAAACCCTAAAAGCATGCAATGGAGGCTATGACCTATAAATAATTGACCCAAGCATGAAATCCATACTTTAATAAGTCAATTTATCAATCATACAAATTTCTTTTTCTTTCTTTTGATAATTACATTACTTCATGACTCAAATACAATTATGAAGACTGACACTAGTTACATTCTTCAACAAAAGAGAGGGCCCTTTTCAATATCTCCATATTGTCTAGGTGAAAACTATTGGAAATGCTTTGAAATTCTTGACTTCAATGTCTCCATACCAATTTTTGAATGCTTTGGATAGGGAATCACCCCTCCTCCTTAAAAGGTGGTAAGTGTTACCCTCATGCTCCCGACACAATGTACATATGCTAGGTCCCTTCCATGTTCTCTTTTGGAGTATGTTCGATAAAAAAATTATATTGGACAAGGCCAACCAAAAAACTAAATTTTCTTTCAAATTTCCATTAATTTTTTATACCTTTTCCCACCACCGTTTTGGAGTAGGTCCTACAAATAAGGATGCATAACCTAGTTTTGCAAGATAAATTTGCAGGACACGTACTTGTAGTAGGATTTTTGTACTAGATCAGAGTCTTCTCCTTGCTTCAATTTGAAGGAAAAAACAACTAACCACTATGTATAAGAAATCCATTCACCTGTCATATCACCCTCCATAGTTAATTTTCTAGTATATTTCCAATCTTCCCTTCAAGGGGTTGTCCAAACAAGAAATGCTACATCCAAATTCCTTTACAACTCGAACATGGGACATCCACTATCTTCCACACCAATTAATATCCTATGATTGGTAACTCCCACAACAATGGATTCCAAAATTTTGAGTAGTTTTTTGTCATTTTAGGTTCCTTCTTGATCCATTCATTTATGGAGAAAGGCTCTATATATTTTTTATTTAGAATTGGATGCCAAAAACTAGAGCTCTTGGAAACAAGGGCTTGTGTAAATATTTGGATATTCTTTAGGTGCCATCCTCCAAATGCTTTTGGCCTTGAGAATCTTCTCTAGTTCACTAAAAAGCAATGGTGTCATTTTACTTCATTTCCAAAGAAACTTGAAACATTTCCTCATTATCTTCTATTAGATACCTATCAGAATGCATGCCATTGTATGCTAATACAAAATTGTCACCTCTAAAATCAAGTTAATAAGAGTGAGCCTCCCACATAGAGAAAGCCACTTATTATATCAAATTTCAATTCTTTTCTCAAGTTTGGGTATACAAACATATCCACCATTGTAATTATAATAATTTTCCTTCAAATTGAGTCCCAAGTATTTGATTCCTTTCCTAAAGGGGATTTCTGTATATTGTAAGATGTTTTTGAGGGCCCTGCACTGCCCTTCATTTATTCCATTGATAGTGGGAGAGGAATTTTATATGTTGATTTTTATTACAGAACCCTCCATGTAGATCCCCAAAATTTCCTTGTCTTTGTTTTCCTCCCCAATAGAGTCATTACTAAATAGAAGTGTGTTGTCAACAAAAAATTGTGTAAGAATCACCTTCCTTCCCATTTCAATGTCCTTAACCCCCAATAGTATTTAGGTGGATTACAATTTAGAAATCTATTAAGAATTTCTACTACGTATAGGAAAATAAAAAGTGAAAGTAGACAACGTTGTCTTAGTCCCCTTGAAGGCTTAAAAAAGGGAGTTGTAGAAAAATTGATTATATTAGAAAATGGCATAAAATTAAAGTATTTCTCAATCTACTTAACTATTGGAGGACAAATGGCTACATGATTTAAACTAACCTTATATACAATCATAAGAATCTACCATAAAATTTTAGATAGATCCAACTTGTAATAAAATGCTAGGATTCTCTTATTTTTGATAGTGAGTGATGCTTCTTGGGACACACCCTTCACATCACGGATTTCTTACAGTTAAGAAACTCAAATTGTTACGATGATATGGCCTTAGAGATGATGGGATTAATCCTTGCAATTCTCTTTGCAAAAAAATTGTAGATTTAGTTGCAGAGTGATATGGTCAGAAATATTTGAATGTATGGCATGAACATCCTTTTTTGGGATCAATAATAATATGCTTGGGCTAAATGCATTGAGAAAATTTCACAATTTTCGATATTCCTCCATCACTGCCAACATATCATCTTCAATAATTTCAAAAAATCCAGTAAAGCACTATTGACCACCAATTGGGCCTTGGGATTTTGTCGTTTTGAAAAAGATTTACCACAATGTTAAATTCCTCTTCCGAAATAGGTTCTAACTATTGTTCATTTTGTTCAATATTCACAAAGCTTGGAAAAATGAAGATATCTTTACAATTTTAATTGTGTCCCAGAGGAGGCTCCTTGAAAAGGGATTGGAAATGATACGTTCCTACCTTTGGCGACTCATTGTATTTGAGAAATCTTGTCCTATTTTCATCTTGTATGTTGTAAACAATATTCATGCTTTTACACATATTGAGAAAGTTATGATTTTTTTTTGAATTCTAACCTCCATGGGCTAGCCCTACTTTGCCTTCACTTTGCACCTTCTCAGATTACTAAGAAAATTATGGAATTGACCAATCTTCAGTAAGAGTAACTCATATTCAAAAATCCCCACCGACATAATTCCTGAAATCTAAGCTATATGGTTTTCTATAGCTTGAATATCTTTTTGTGAGTTGTTACTTTTTTCTCTTTCCCAATCCTTTGTGAGTATGTTAACCATTTTTGAGGATTCATTGAATTGGTACATGTTTCATCCTTTCAATCTTCCTTTTTATGTATCCATTTATTCTCTATCATTGTGTGTATTTGTCATCATGAAGCCAAAAAAGGGTTGAGTTGAGAGGGTTGTGAAGGTCTCAGATCATTCTTCTCCATTTGGGTAAAATCTAGAAGGTGACTTGAGCTTCCTCTTGTCCCAAAATATATAATGTGTTTTCAACTTCATATTTTCAACCACAAGGAATCTATTACATCTCTTATATATTACCTCATCCTCTAACCTATTGTTCATATTATTAGGATGAATTTCACAAGGTAACATCACACAAATTTTCCACTTCAAACTTATGGATGAAGTGGCCTGCTAATGTATCAACTATCCCATTATCCCCTAATATTTCTCCTATTTATAGTAAAATTTAAGTAATACCCCCATGATAGTAGAGTCTCTCTTAGATAAACTTGTAAGAACCATACATATTAGAACTTTATTTTATCAAATTATGGTCCCTAAATATTAAATATAAAGTATGTCTTCTCCATATCAAGGGCTTGTATATCAGTTTATGTAGTGGACTAGAATAGTTAGTTCATAGGATCTCAACCTACACTTCTTGTTCTATTGAATCAAGAGAAATGAAGTTACAACCCTCTAACACCCATTTTACTATATCTATGGTGAAGCTTCACATTAGCATAGTTTCCCACGCACAAAAAATTCTAGGTTATGAGATATAACTAATCCATGAGTGTTGTATTTTTTAAGGCGCTATGCTAATCCATTCAACATTTAGATATAATATAATCATTTTTTAACCTTATTGGGGGTTTCATCTAAGGACTCTTTGAATTGTTATCTTTAGTTGTTTTTTATTATTAATTACAAAGATTGTATGATTTTTTCACAATGACGATTATGTATATAATATTGGACACCTAATCCGCTAAGGTTTGGTGTGATGGAATATGAACAATCACCAGAGTCCAAGAGACCACATGGTATATGGAAACCAAGGGTCACAATGAAATGTATAAATATGTAAATCTTTGTGAATAAATGTAACTCATACTTATCTTAATATGTTTTCCATTTTATGTGTGTGTTTAACATGGTTAGATTCCCTACTTCAACCTTACCTAGTCAGTGCTTAAAATAGGTTTCAAAAATGGAGATTCGTGCTTTCTCAAAGGAGACACTCCTTTGTACAATTTTTTTAACCAAAATATAATTGTTCCTCTACGTTAGATGTGTTATGAAAATTTTTTAACCAACTAAAACTCTAAAAATAAAAAACAACAATGCATAACATATGTTAAAAAACTAGAATTTCATTGCATTAATGACCATTGATTCCACTTGGATTTTTATGACATAGTCCTCCATTCGTTCAATCATGTTTCCTTCACAAGGTGATTTTCTTGGAGTCCCCTCTTTGAATTGCAACCAAATATGAGATAGATGTTGTCACATAATGCTATATTTAAAAATAATAAAATAATACTAACACTAACAAATTAAAATACTAATAACAAAAAAATAATTTCGGCCATGTTGCCATGAAATCTACCAGGCCTTGGAGAGGGAAACCCTACAAGGTATAAACTAGATCGAGTAGAAATAATGAGGTAGTGGCCCACTGTCACCACATCCAAAACCCCTTGCTATTTATACAATTTCACCAATGGGAGGAGTCATAGTAGGAAATATATCACTTATTATATGTGTTCTAGGGTTAAATTATGAAATTATCTTGCTAGGAGGACTTCAATAAAGACACAATTTTGGTACAAGGATTCACAAGGAAGCAATTTGCTTTCCAAGAATATTCCTAGAAGTGGAGGCACAAGACATCGGGTTTGATGGATATGATGAGTGTTGGAGTAATTCAAGGTCAATGCAAGGAGAGAAGGTTTTTTACAATGTATATTAGCTAAGCCAAGGCTCATGAAACCTTACAGAAAGTCCTTAAGTTGAGGGAAGAAAAAATATGGTTTCTCTCTTAGGGAAAACACCCAGGGCAAGATAATTTATGGATGAAATTGAATTCGATGTGGCACCAAATTGATATGTTTGTGGAAAAACCTACCAACTTTATGTTTAGGCTCTCCAACCACCAAAATACCCTGTCCTTAGAAATTCACACCAAGCCCTAGTTCCTTCTCTAGCCTTAAAAGGACCAAAATTTACGAGAGAATATGAAGAAAAGTGAGTTTGATCACCAAATTTTTTGGTTAGTGCCTTGTCCTTTGGGAATATGGATTCAAGGATGTCTTATATTATCTAACCTTGCTTCTAAGGGGCTGAAATTTGATGCCATAGCAACAAAAATCAATCATTTACCCACTCAAAGGAATAATTGAAATTTATGGGAGAGCTACTAGGAGATCACCACTAGGATAATTATTACATATCATGTATGAGTAATGCATGCAATATTAATCTAATTAGAATTCAATTAATCTTCAATAAAATTAGGGCTCAATTTCAACATGAACTAGAATAAATCATTCCATAAATTAGACAAAAAAATAGATCTTCAACAATCAAGAGTAATTACAATACTATATGTAAGAAATCCATCATTTAATCCAAAGAATAACTCCAAATAACGTCCAAAAATGAGCTCCAAACATCAAAATGCATCCAAGATCCAATATAGTCCACAAGAGAGCAAGTGTGAATTTCCTCTATTAGTCTGAATTCAAAGTGTGATGATGATGAGAGATCAAACGAGGTATCTCTATTACATATTTGCTCCAACATAAACTAATTTATCCTACAAGCCTATTTAGTCATAAAATAATGTGCAAATAATGGCCTACGTTACAAGTCGTCCTAGTTGCTTTTGAAATTTTAACTTTATCTCCATATATATATATATATATATATATATATATATATATGCAAAGATCACTGGGGGAAAAATGGTCCAAGTGCATCATCCCATGAATAAATAGAGAAAAGTGAAAAATTTATGGGTGCTGAAGGTGCCCATGAATATGAATAATTCTTTACAACTATACGAAGTCCCATGGATCTCAACGCATCACTTGTGGGTGTCAATATGTCCCTCTAAAGGACCCAAACCCCAGTTAAGTTGACCATACATATAGATGGAACCACCTTCCATAATCACGCAATATCTAATGCTGCAACTTTCATCACCAGGTACATTAATCATTATTGCATCTAAGTGAACCAAGCTTGAAAGAAATGGGCATAATAACACTTCACATGTCGTTTCCCTTCCAAAATTAGGGCCTTCGTCTCATAATGTTGTTGCCTCCTCTGTAACATTATCTAGTTTTGATAAGTTAGCATGGTAGTTTGAAAAAATAAAAATAAAATGCTAAGTTAGAACATGGATGAAAAAGATTTGTTTTTTTAAATGTTAGGAAAATTGTATTTTTATTAAATCCCTGTTAGAATAAAACGTTAGAGTAAGTTTTCTCTAAATAAAGAAGGCAAAAGAAAAAATGTTAGGGAAGCATGAAACAAAAAATGTGTATATGCTATAGTTTTTGAAATGAAACCATGGCTTCTTGTTTAAATGCGCTAGACACTCATATTGATAGTTAATTTTAATTTTTGATGTTAAGACCTTCAAAAAGGGTCTCAATTTATTTTGTTAAAAGTTAAATATATATTAGCGCTTTGAATTTATTATAAAGTCGCAACGTGACAAAAGGTAAAATCAAATTTGCATAAAGCGGCAACACTTTTCAACGGCAGATCTAGAGCCCACCTCAGATCTATGGTGTAGATCTACTTCGCGACCACCCCGACATTTTCTTGTTAACACGCGGGCGGGGGGTGGGGTTCGAAGTTTGGTATTCATGGCCACCCAAAATCATGACGTGGAAACACTGCATCAATTCACACCCTCTCTGTCTAAAACAAGAAACTGGGAGGTACCCCCCCGAAATCCACCTCCGGTTTTTCATCGCCATTGACCATTCTCTCGCGTTCGATGATCGTTTCTTCCCGTGTTTTCAGCCAATGGACCTTCCTTCCCACGCCATACCCGTTGGTACACTGTCTAATCATATGCGTCCACGTCACTTGGTTGTTACCCGCCAACGATCCAATTATGCTCGTTAAATCGCTTGTTGGCCAATGAACCCGCTCCTGGACCTTTAATCATCCTGTTATGCAATTAATATTCATCAGACTGTTAAACCTGAAACATAGCCTCTGCAGCCTCCCTTTCTTTACTTTACCTCCTCGTTCAAATTTCTATTATCTTTGCATTTTACTTCACAACAAATTGTCATTTCTGCAAACACCCTCCATATTCCTGAAACCATGTCATCGTTCTATAACCCGAGCTTCAAAGTCTTATTCTAGTCGATACCTGTCAAGCATGACACCCAAGGCCAAAACCAAGAAACAAATGACTCCTAAGGGTAAAGGCAAGAAAAGGGTGACAAAAGAAGTCCAGATCGTCGACAGTGTTGCAGAGGTCATCTCTGAGGTCGCTCATTTAGGTGCTGAAGTCATTCCTGAGGTTGCCAAAACCGTTGCAGAAGACATCCCTGCTGCAACATAAAAAATTAACCTTGACCTCATACCCCTAGCTGATGCCTATTTCAAAATCATAGACCACCACTGTGAATTCGACTTCTATGAGCTACATATATGGCTAAAACATAATCACATGGATAACCAGGACCCTATCAGGTTCCGGGAATCTATGTTGCCTTTTTTGCATTCCCACAAACTCATCCCTTTCCTAATTTAATTTCCCAGTGTTAGAAGCAGTATGACCCTATAACCAGGTCAATGGTGGCTCAAAATGGAAACATTCTGATCACCATATCCCCTGAAAACATAAACCAGATGCTTCTTATCCCTTCATATGATTCATTGTCCCATTTCTCACCCGCTGCACTCATGGACCTTTATCATAAATTGTCTTTCCCTCAGAGAGCTCAGATATTTGATATTTTCTTACCTAAGGATGCAGAGTTACCAAAGAAAAACCTCCCATATCCATCCTCCATCTTTACTATAGCTTCCAAGCGCTACATCTCCCTTCTTTCTTACCTCCTAGGATACCCAAACGATGAAACAATTGATGAACCCATCATGGGGTTCTTATCTATTTTTAGTCAAGATAAATCACCATTGTTTATGTATAATTACAACCATTTCTTGGCTGAAATTATACATGAAAAATTCATGAACTTCACCACACAAGGAGTATTTAATTATTCTTCTGTGATCATTTATATGATTTTGTTTCAACAGGAAAAAATGTTTCGTATCCACTTCAACAAACGAGTTGGAAAAGGAGTGATTCAATCAATGATTCACTAGACAGAGTTGGTCAGAGCTTCATCAACAACCACTTCTTTTTTAGAGTTCATAGACTGATTTATACATCCAGTAAGGTAGCTCCTTACAAGTCAATCAGAGCCCAGGATTGGAGAAGACATTAAAAGGATTCTACACCTCAATGAACAAGCAAAGACAGGTGATTGGTACTTATAAAAAAATTATACAGATATTAAGGTATATGGCTACGAACCCTCACTTTACAAGCTTCCAAAATATGTACCCATGAGAGTTTTCTCCTTGGAATACATAAGAAAATTTTTAAACATGGATGAACTATATTTTGTCTCAGGAAAGAGAAAAGCCCAGTTTAAACTCAAAGCTAACATTGGATCCTTCATCTGCAATACTCGAGCAGCTGGTGCTGATGCAGATGTATTATTAAAAAAGATGGGTTTTCAACCAAGTTTTACTTGGTCATATGACCCTCATGGAATTATTTTTGCTCCGAGAGTTGAACTCAAGACAACTTCTCACACTCATACCTCCAGAGCAGAAATAAAGAAATACATGAACCATGATGAATGGGTGGAAGGTACTCTACAAGAGGCAGATGAACAAGTCATTTCCACTTCAAATGTACAGACACCAGTGCTTGACAGTAAGCAATAGAAAATAATAAGAGAAGAGACTCCATAAGCCAAGGACATCATGAAAGAGTTTATCTTGCAACACAAAAAGCCAAAGCTCACTTCCACCTTGATTTCACAGGAGAAAAAACCAGAGATCATAGATTTGGGAGATATTGAAGTCTCCACATCCACCAGTGTCCCTCAAAATCCTCCATCAACATCACCTGCAAGAGAACCAGTGGAAATCATCCAACATTCAGATACCAGCTCTTCTGAAGAGAAAAATATTTTCTCTGTATTCCTAGATATCAAGCACAAAAATGAAGCATTGAAGTCTGATGTTTAAAGTCAATTCTGGAAACAAACATATACATCATAGCACAGGCCTTTCACTTCCTTTGACAGTGAGAAAGGAAGAATTCAGATGGCCTTTCTATAGGTAATAGTGCCATTTCCAAAGACTTATGCTGAGTATAAGAAGATTGTCTTATCTTTTGATACAAAGAAGATTCACCCAATTGACCAAATGGACATGCACATGCAGTCAAGAGAGATGCTATTTTCAACAATGACCACAACAACCATGTATCTTTCCAAGTTGAAAGCAACACTGTCAAATGTTCAATCTCAGTTGAAGATTGAGAAATTGTCTTCAATGGCTAAAGACAACCGGATGAAGTCATTGGAATACCTTGTAGTGAAAGCTGGATATGATCCAAAAGACTGTAAGGCAGCTGAGGACATCATTAAAAATAAGAATGCAGACATATCTGCTCTGTGCAAACAACTTAAGCTGCCCTCAACTGAAGACCCATAGGCTAAGGAGATGGTAGAAAATGAAAGTAACAAGGAGGAAATGCTGAAGTTAATCATTGATCAAAATCTTCAAATTAGAAAAATTGAAGAACAAATTGAAGAACTACTATTGAAAGAGAAATCAACACTCCAAGTGAATACTGATCCTACTTTAGCAACTCAAACATCTTATGTAGCTAAAGAACTTTTAGTAGCTTTAACTACAACTGATGCAGTAAAATTGGCACAAGACTTGACCATTCAGAAACAGGCACATGAAAAGTTACAACAAAGGTTTCAAACTCTTTAGTCTCAGAAGATTAAGAATGATACTTTTTTAGTAGAGGAACTGCAGAAGAATTATCAATTAGTACTTAAAGTCAAAGAACTAGAGAGTGAATCTCTAATGGCAGCAACTCTGGGTGAAGCTAAGCAGAATATCTGGGAAGACATCAGCAAGTCCATCACTGAAGTATGTACATACAAACAGATCATCTTCACAACAGGAAATCATCACCAAATGCAGAACATCAATTCAAGAGAAAAAATATCAACTCAAGAAGAAACCAAGTGTAGCCACAAACATGATCAAGGTTTTCAATTCAAAGAACATAGAAGAGTTAGAAGCAATCAATATCTTGGATAGAACTGCAACCATTCGGGAGATAAAGAAGGTTTTGCAGAAAAGAAACTTAATCAACCAATTGCAGAACAAGTGTGAAGATTTAAATATTATTGTTCAAATATTTCATACTAAATTTAATGTTTTAAATCATAAAGGACTTCCAGGCTTGGTAGGATTAGAAGATAAGTTGATTAAGTTAGAATATTATTGCACAAAGTTATATACAATTGCAATAGACAAGTCAAAGTTTGCAAGTATCGAAGGTCACATTACAGGGAAATCTTTTCTTGAAGCTTTGCAGTTTGATTTTATAATTCAACATCAAAACAAACATTTATTTATTCAAAGACCAACTTTTGACAGATATACTAAAGTAGATGAAATCTTCAGGAAAATGATGAGTGTCGAAATCACAAGTCAAGATCAATGGGATAAGTTTTGTGAAACTAATGAGTAAAAGGATGAATTTTACAGTATGCCAGCACATCATATTTTTGAGGGCCAAGTCAACAACAACTTCCATCAAAAGAGGTCTACTCAGCAATAGTTTTCGATCAAAATAGGGCTAGATATGCAGATTCATACCTTTGGATCGAATTCCTTTCCTTTTAGTTTATTTTGAGAAATTATAGCCTGCCTTGTCACTCAGACATTTATTGTAATTTGTTTTGTTTTGTTTAAATACTTCATTCATGGAAGTATTCAAGGTTGCACCCTTGAGCTAGTTATTAGACATATTTTTAATAGCTGGAGCATTTTTGATATAATAAAGGATTATGGACTTACTTCATATGGATTGTATTCCTGTGAGTTATTTCTATTGTGTTTTTCAATATATATTCTTCATATAATTTAATTCATTAACAGTTATCCAATTGGAAATTTAATTGAATCTTAGTTTAATTTTTGATTCGTTGTGAATTTGTAGTTGTATTAAGAGATTAATTTACAAAGCTATATTTTTTTGTAAATTCCTCTTGAAATTTAATTACACGAAGGTTCCTGTTATGACTTGATTATATCTTGTTTATTATGAAAACATATTTTTCATAATTTCTGCTTATAAATGGTGAAATACTCTATCTGGATATTAAATCATTTATACTTCCCTATATTCTTCTCATCCATCCCACTTAAAATAAAATCAACCATATGTATTTAAAGAACAACCTTTTATTTTATCAAGGATCTTTCTAAGTTAAAATCACCTGTTTAGAAAACTGTTCACTGGTCATCCAATTATTCAAAAAAAACAAATATTTTAGATGCTTTGGCATAAATTATCGAACTTAGGTTATCTCAAAGGACAACATCAGATTGGCGCCGTTGCCGGGGACACGAAGAATTGAAAGCTAAATTTTCCCCGGGGCAACAATTTTCCCTTTCCTTTAAGGTGAGTAAAGGATAAGGATATTGGTCAAAATATTTCACCTAGCGAATCCAATGGTTCAAGCTGGCTCTCTTTAAGCACACTAGATCACATTCTGAGTCTGATATTGTTAACCCTTTACCAGATCCAGAAAAACTTATTAGGGAATCCTCTTTAAGAAGAAAACAAAAACTTTCTTCTTCTTCCTCTTCAGCTTTACACCCTGAAGAGTTTTCATATGCAGATCCCTTTTCAGTAGTATCATCTCAACCCGATTCGACTCAAGTACCTCCAAAAGTTTCTGAACTTTATTGAAGAGGATTATATCTTTAGTTAGCCTTGTTGACAAAATCACTCGAGTCATATCAAGTTCCATCCTAGAAACAATAAGGAGCTTCAATCATTTATTGGCAAGATTAATTTCCTAAGAAGATTCATTCCTAACGTTGCAAAAATTCTCATAAATATAACAAATATGCTGAAAAGAGATTAAAAAATAAGATGGAACATTGAAGCTAGACAATCCTTTGATCAAGTTAAACAAGCATTGACAAACACACCAGTCTTGATTAGTCCAGATTTCACTAAAGATTTTATAATCTTTTCTTTTGCATCTGAACATACTTTTGCAACTATTTTATTACAGAAAAATAATGAAGGATTTGAACAACCCATTGCATTGTTTAGTAAGGCTTTAAGAGATGCATCTTTGAAATATAACATAATGGAAAAACAAGCCTTTGAATTGATAAAAGCAATCAAATATTTCAGAGTATATATCCTACATTCCCATATAAATGCTTATGTACCAAATTCATTGTTAAGGATATTTTAACTCAGAATGGACCAGATGGTAAAAGAGGTAAATGGATTGCTATCATTCTTGAGTATGAATTAGAAATCAAACCCATTAAGCTTATCAAAGGACAAGGACTAGCCAAATTGATGGCTGATTCTAATTTTCATGCATTGGATATCAACTTTGTTGTTGCATTAGATGATCAAGAGGATAAGGTGACTCCATAAATCGATGACGCTTTTCTAACCTCACCCTGGTATGCAGACCTTATTTTTGTTTTATTCAATTTAAATGATCCTCCTTGTTTAAAAAAACAAAGGCTAGATTTCTAAAGTTAAAAGCTGTCAAGTTTTGCATCATAGATAATGTTTTGTATTGGAAAGATGTTGGTGGTATTTTGCTGAAGTGTCTATTGAAGGATGATGCAGAAAGAACCATGCAGGAATTCCATGAAGGTGATTGCGGTGAACTTCTATACTGGAAAACCACTGCTAACGAGATGCTTAGAGCTGGTTTTTACTGGACTACCCTTTTCCCCGATGTCCACAAGAAAGTAACCTCCTGCTATAAATGCCAAATATTTGAGGGAAAAAGAAAACTATTTCCTCTGCCTTTAAAGCCTATATCTGTTGAAAGTCCTTTCCAACAATAGGGATTGGATTTCATAGGTGAAATCCATCCACCTTCCTCTACTCAACATAAATGGATTCTCACATACACTGGTTAGTTTACTAAATGGATTGAAGCCACACCTTCCAGATTAGTTACTGATGTTGTTATCATTAAATTTATGGAAACCAATATCCTCTCTATATTTGGCTGTCCAAGAAAGATCATTACTGATAATGTTGCAGGCTTTAAATCCAAGAAAATGATATAATACTACAGTAAATACCATATTACTTTGGGACATTCAATTGCTTATTACCCTCAGGGTAATGGGTTGGCTGAATCCTCAAATAAGAGTTTGGTCAACATCATAAAAAAACTTTTAGAAGACAAAAAAATGTCATGGCACAACAAATTAATTAATGCACTTTGGGCTGATAGACTCACCACAAAGAAGTCAATTGGCATGTCACCATACCAATTGGTTTATGGGATGGATGTTGTTTTTCCATCCTCTTTGGGAGTTCCAATTATGAAGATAATTCAGGAATTGCATGTTGAGCCAAATGACATTAAGAGGAGGATTAATAAGATTCAGTTGCAACAATCCAGGAAGGAAGTCTACAATAAAACACAAGTTATCTAGGAAAATGTCAAAAATATTTTTGACAGAAGAACTAAATATGATGATTTCAATTTGGGTAACAAATTTTTGAAGTGGGATTCCAGAAGAGAGGACAAAGATAAACATAAAAAATTTTATAATCTTTGGAAAGGACCTTACATCATTTATGCTTTCAGAGAACACGATGCATTCTTTCTTAAAGGTCTAGATGGAGTAGAAATGCTTGGTGGGCTTGTGAATGGCATAATGCTAAAGCATTAATTTTCTTAGTATACATATTTTTCTTACATGAAATCATTGTAAATATCATTTTATTTATTATTTTAATTGGGTAACTTATTGACAGAAATTGAAGCCCATAGAGAAGGCCCTAGGATTTTGATCGATATGCTACCATAAATACTCCAACAAAAAAAGAAATCAGCTGTAGACATTGCTAAAATAGGATACTCATGGCTACTGATCGAATGTTGTTGACACTTCACATGGAGAAGTGCCATCCCCAACTCGAGCCATTGTTAGGGTCCTATAATTTTAGGATCTCAAGGTGATTGAGTATTTTGTCTCAGTAATCTTATATCGTAAATAATTTTCAATCTGAAAATGATTTGCAAAAAAAAAATACATAAAATAAAAATGAAAATAGGGTATACCTAAAAAAAATGAATAAAGAGAAAAAGAAGAAAAATAAAGAAACATTGGAGAAGAATAAAAATCAAATCAGAACCCCACAAAAGAAAAAATAGAGAAAACAACACTGAAAGTGCTGCAAATTAAAATTCCACTACTGAAAGATAGTTCTCTTTATGTCAAATGAAATAAAGTTGTGTGAAGCTTGTTTAAATGCCACAAGGACTAGTTATTTGTTTAACCATATAACTTAATCATGGTTAAACAATTTTGATTTTTTGTAAATTAGGTTAGAGAATAAAGATTTTCCAAACAATATAATCTTGGTAAATCAATAGTTAGGTAGAAAATTACGTTGATTCAAATGTTTAATCTGAATTTATAGGAGAAATAAGGGATGGGATAAAATAGATTTTTCATAAAAAAAATAGACATTGGTTTTCTAGTCTAAATGCACCCCTAGACGAAATAAAAATGTTAGTTTAGAAAAAAAATGTGAAATTGAAAGGGTAGGTAGAAGTGTTTTGGGATTTGAAAGGATAAAAAATGCTTATATCCTAAGTTTTTATTTCATTATGCATTTGGCACATAAAGGGGTAAGTGACAAAAATCACTTTATCCTAAGTTTCAAAGTCTTAGGCGGATAAAATGATATGTTTGATCCATTCACGTCTTATCCTAAATTTTCGACCCAAAATTAATGGTCACTATCCAACAAACTATCATGTCAAATGTTATTAAACAACTTGCAATTTTCCGCCATCTGATTTACCCACTCCCCAATCAACGACCCTCATTATCCTTCGCCCCCCGCATCTCCATCCTAGCTTTACCGCTAGGGGAGGGGGGTCCGAAATAAGCATTTTCTCTGCCCAAACCGACTACCACGTGGTCTCCTCTCTGCCCTTTGTACACCACCCCCCCCAACCCCCCCCCCCCCCCCTAAACCACTGACCACCTAGTACCCCCCCGAAAACAACTTTCCCATTGTTTCAAATACCACGGTCCCTACCCATTACCTCCGCCAGTACTACCGCGCCACGTCATTAATCTGTTTCCAATCAAATCACTTCCTGCGGTGTTTTATCCGTTAACATTTGATTAAAACTGGATGACCGGTAATTCAACCGACCCGCGCCATTTACAATGGAAACAAGTTGTTGCTATAAAAACCCTACAATTTCACCCTTTTCAACCTTTACTGTGATATTATCTTTGCAAATCCAATTGTTTTACAAGTTTTACAGTGCGCCAGTGTTTATCAATTGATCTGTTTGCAACCAAAGTGACAACACTCTCTTTTCCTACTTCAATCAATTAAACAACTATTGCGCATTCCCGGTAACCCTGTTTATCCCAATTCCAATCGAATTCCTCAAAAGTAATTAAATATGCCTCCTAAAAATAAAAACCAGGAGGAACCTTTCAGTCCATTGGTCCACCCTCCTATAGACTTAGATCATGTTCCTCTAGCTGATAGAGTTTACAAAATAAAAGAAACATAATGTGAATTTGAGATATTTGAAATGTATTTCTGGTTAGATGATAAATACATTGATAAATCAAATGATATTCGACTCTAGGAGTCCAATTTATCTCATTATATTTTCCCCCACACATTCAATGCTCCTGAGTTCATCCAAAAGTGCCAAGCCTGTTACATGCCTAATCAAATAGCCATCATTGCCCCTACTGGTGAAATCCTTTTCACCTTCACTGCCTAGTCAATTGACCAAATGATGCAAGCTCCCTCTATGGAAAATAACACCACTTTCTTCTTAGAAGCCCTCAATGAACTATACCAAAATCTCGATTTTGCTAAAAAAGCTAAATTCTTTCACATATTCCTACCTGAAAACACTCAATTTCCAAAAAAAAACTCTCCATACCCCTCCTACATCTTCCTTGATCAAGCTAAACATATTATAAAAATAATTCCATACCTCCTTGGCTATTATTCTGATAAGTGGGTAGATGAACCCATTTTAGGCTTCCTTTCTATATTTTCCACAAACAACAAACCATCAATCATTTTCAATTTCAGCCAATTCCTGGCATACAACATCCATGAGAAATTTATCAAGTTTAAGACTGAAGAAGTGTTTAAATACTCTTCTATTTTAGTATATATGTTTGTGTATGATCAAGAAGATTGATTAAAATTTTCCATGCAGAAGCTTGATGAAGAAGGCAACCAACAATCAATGATCTTCTAGACACCTTTGGTGAGGAAAGAACATAAGGAATTCTCTTACAAAAAATTCATTGAACTGTTTGTTCATCCAGCTATGAGTGTTTTGAGGAGTACATATGAACCCAGGATACATGAGGAAATTAAGAGGATACTTCATTTGTCAGACCATGCCAATACAAGAGACTGGTACTTATACCAGAGTTATACTGAGATAAGAGTCTATGGGTGTGAGCTTGCTCCCTATAAGCTTCCAAAATTCCTCCCCATGAGGATTTTTTCTCTTGAGTATATTAGATAGATGCTGAATGTAGATGAAATTCAATTTGTATCAGCCAAGAAGAATTCCCAATTCAAGATCAAGACATAGATTGGGCCCTTTATTTGCAATAGAAGGTTCAGCAGGGGAGGAAGCAGATAAGATATTGAAAGAGATGAATTTCAGCTTGAGTTTCACTTGGTCCTATGACCCTCTGGGAATCATTTCAAAGCTTAGAGTAGAGAACAAAACTACTCCCTACAATCATACTTAGAGGCATGAGATAAAAAGGTTCATGAACCAGTAAGTATGGGATGAAAACACATTACATGAAGCTCAGGAGAAGCTAATATCAACATCAACATCATAGACTCCTGTCCCACAGGAAAATAAATGAAAAGGAAAAGATAAGAAGAGTCACCTTCAGTGACTGATAGTGAAAGTAAATAATTTAAGATAATGTACAAAAAAAGAACAAAGTTGAATCCTAAATTTGACATAGATAAAAATTTAGAGCAAGAAGTTGCTATGGTCACTAAAGAAACACATTCCTCCTCTCAAGTGGGTGGCCAATCCACCACTTCTTCCAAAAATTCGTCAGTATCTCATGACCAACAACACGATATTCAAACAACTAAGGTGGTCCAAGGTGAGAAGGAGTAGATAGTTTTTGACAGATTCAGGGAGATAAAGCTCAAAAATGAAATCCTTAAGAACATCACCTATGCCCAATTCTGGAAGAAAAATTCCAGCTCTCAAAGTAGGTTTCTGTCAGTATTTGATTCAGAGAAGAGTAAGATGCAGATGGACTTCCTTGAGGCCCAAATTCCATAGCCAAAGTCAGCGTACGACTATAAGAAGACAACCTTTGAATTTGACATAAAGGATATCCATCCCATTGATCAAATGGAGATGCAAAAGTAGACATGTGAAATGATTTCTTCAACTCTGACTAATACCACCATGAATATTTCCAAAATTGCAGGTTTCCTTGTCAAATATCCAGTCACAGTTGAAAATGGAGAATATTTCTTCTCTTGCTAAGGATACAAGGATTAAATCCTTAGAAGATTTAGTGGTCAAGATAGGATATGATCCCTCAAATATGAAGGCTACAAAGGAGATAATTAAGAATAATAATGATGACATAGCAGCATTGCGAAAACAGTTGAAGCTATCAGCTACTGAAGATCCTCTTACTAAGGATATTGAGGAGATAGAGACCCAGAAGACTGGCATGATGAAGCTCATCATGGAGGAAAATGCACAAATTAGGCAGATGGAGACTGAGATGGAAAATATGATTAAATAAAGAGCGAAGACTGTAAAGTGGTTCCATTGGATGATGTTCCTCTTATATCCATTCCTACAAATATAACTACTATTCCATAGACTACATAGACAACAGATGGTGCTAAATAGTTGACTAAGGCAGTTGAAAATATGTCCATCCAGACATAATATATTAAGAAATCGCAGGACCAATTTAAAGTGTTACAATACCAAAGGACAAGAAGTGATCTAAAAGGACCGTATTAGTTTTGCTGTGCTAAGTGTCTTTTCAGTTATAAAACATGTGCATACTTGTCTCTTTAGTTTTCTTAAGGATTGATGATTTCAACCATGAATTGTAGATGATTTTAGTGAATGAGAAGCATGAAATACACACTAAATACACTAAACAACAGTGCAAAATAGATAAATAAGTCACCACATAACATTTACACAACAGACATGATGAAGCAGTTCACCCCTCCTGGGCTACATCTGCTGGTACAACTCCCAATGGCATGTCCATCTTTCGTTATGCTCAAAATTTTGCAAATACATGTTGTTGAAGAGGTTAATCCCCTCTGCGGACAGAGGCGATCCCTACTAGCCCAGAGCGGGTCTAGCAACAATCAAACACGCTACAGTGCAGGTTCCTAATTGAAAATAAACCGACTTGCGATGAAGGCTTACCTGGAATCCAACGCTGTCGTTTGTAGAAGAGGTGGTGCTCCCGTTCCTTTGCCCTGGCAGATCACAATCCTCACGATCTTCGTGATCGGACACCTGCACATGCAAGAAACAACACAAACGCAAGCATAAAATCTATTATATACAACTATATGTCAGTCGAAGAGGACATAACTCATGAACATAATCAAGAACAAGAGTGGAACCATAACCAATAGTCGCTTATCATTAATGAGTCAAAAGAAGAATACAACCATAGCTTCGACGCAGCACTCTCCTTTGGCGGGTCGTCAGCAGAACATGTCTCGATAAAGCCTGTCAAGGATGGGACAAGCCTCTCTCTCCGGATACTTGACAATAGTCTCCTTGCTTGGATTTGGCCTTAAGGGAATCAAGAAGGCTCTTGCAGCATAAGGATATGAAATCTCTTGGGAACTAGCTTGCAAAGGAGATGAGCAAGCTTTTATAGATGGAGGAAGGGGAGTTGAGATCCCTATAATTATGGGATTGGTCCTATCATCAAGGAAGTTTCCATGAGAGGTGGAAAACCACTTCCTCTCTATGGAAATCCGTAGCCAAACCTCCCAACTCAAGATAGATATCAGTCCAGGAATTTGTTAGGACGAAACTTCCGCCATTTATTTTAAAAAAAAACCTCTTAATATGGTTGGCGCGGGTGCAGCTCTATGACAGAGCGCCAACTGGCGCGCCCTCTTTGGAGGATTTGCCCCCTTGGCGCGAGGGCTGAACTGTGGAACCACGCCAATGGAAAAAGAGCTATTTTTAGGGTCTTTTGCAGGGAGATGTCTTCAGGGAAATGAAATCTCATCTTCAGAGGGATGCAATGAAAGTATTTTCAAGTCTTGTCTGTGCTCACAGGTCACGGAATGAGCCCTCCAATGTGCGGGATGGGGAATGGCAGGGACGGTGACAAATTGATGTGTAACACATGTAGTTACAGGCCTCTAATGGCTATTTTCTCTGCACCAATGGCTCCAAAATGCTCCAATTAGTCTAGAATGACTCTTCATTCACTCTGAATGGGCGAAAATTGAGTCTCCAACTCATTTTCCCAATAACACCTAGAAATGCTCCACTATTTATGGAGGAATCCACTTAACTAGAGTCAATTTAGTGATTTCCACCATAAATTTAGGTGCTGGCTAAAATTCCGCCGAAATAAACCACAACATTTAATTGGGCGGTTAGGGGTGGCCACATGCCAACCCCTGTTGTGCGGTTACTGCGACGGTTGGTGGAACCATAGCAAAAACCCTAATGGATAAGTTTAAACTAGAGTTGAAGTCAGAGTTATGCTTAACCATGTGGAGAGTTAGCAGTAAACATCTCCATGTGACAAGGCTTAACGTAAACTGCAGGCAGAGTATTAAATTTCGGAAGTTGTAACTGCGTAGTTAACGAAACTGCGCCATGTGACATATATGACATAACTATTGGTGGATAGAAGATTGTCGGGTTAACGTTTGTGGTTTGAGTTTTATGTTGAGGTTGCATGCTATAATGTCACCACATATTGGGACTGCTGGTGGGTTGGGACCATCGGCGGTCCCAACCCCCAAATGCTAACATTATAAACTTTATCAATAAGCCGAAGCCTATACATGTTAAGTATACATGTGGCTCGGGTGGTAAGTCGTGGGCATGCTCTGCCAGAGGTCCAGGGTTCGAATCCTGCGGCCTCAAAAAAAAATTTAATGCACCACTAAGGGGACATGTGGTGGCCCTAGGGTTGGCCACATGTCTCCCTCTGATTGGCCCATAACAACAAAATACAACCACATTCAATCAATCATATCACGCCACATGTCAGCCTGGGATTAGTTCTAAGGAAAGGAATATTCCTCATAATATTCCTTTTGCTGACTGTGCATCCTCCATGCTGACTGGGCATCCGAGTCAACCTTGTCACAAAATTTAGTTGTTTGGGAATTTGATCAGAACACGATATCTCGCTCATACGACATCAATTTTTCGAACCGTTCACGGTGCCAGAATCAGGAAGACGAGATCTACGAAACCATCCTAGTTTCAACCAAATCCTATAAATTTCAATTTTGTGCAAAATTTATGAACTCCTGATCACTCCTCCCCATTGGGAAGATTTTGGACCCCAAAAGAATTTATTACCTGTTCAGTAGATGAGGGTAAAACTCCCTCACCTTTCCAACCTCCATCCAATTTTCCTTGCTTGGTTTAGTGCCTTTGAGCCCAACTTGAAGGTAGTCAACACTTCCCCTCTTGGATGCTCTTGTCCTCCTGTCAAGAATTGTATCTTCCTTGAGCTCATCCAGAAATTATGGTGAGAAATATTCAATAGAAGGCAGATGAACATCACTTCCTTGATCATATATCAAATGTGGCTCATACAAACGTAAGTTTTCAACATTAACAACTGAATACATTTTCATATATGAAATCAAGTCAAGTTGAAATGCATTATTACCAGCTTGATTTATGATCTTGAATGGACCGTAGCGAATGGGTTTGAGATTTTTACCCCCTTGCATCCTTTCTTTGCTAATGTGCAACCGTACCTCATCTCCTTCTTGAAACTTGTGATCAACTCTATGTTTTGCATGCCTTTCTTTGTATTTTCTTTGAATTTTCTCAAGCTGTTCTTGAACTTGTTGATGTATAATCTGAATTTTCTCAATGAAATTTTGAGCCTTGTAAATATCACTATGGCTATCAATTGAACATAATTTCTAAAGAGGAAGTCTAATGGCGATTTTTGTAAATACCCAAATCATACTTCAAAATGTGATGTTTGAGTTGAAGAGTACTTTGCCTGTTTGTAAGAGTGCTGAATGTAATGCAGTTGCTCATCCCACAACTTAGAATGTTTGCTACAATATCCTCTTAATATATGCACAACGGTTCTATTCACCACCTCGATTTGTCCATCAGCTTGTAGATGAAAAGAAATACTCTTTTTCAAATTTGTGTCCATCATAATCCATAGATTGGACCAAAAATGAACCTGGAATCCATGTCACTAACAATAGAAGTTGGCAATCCAAAATGAACCCAAACATGTTGAAAATAAAGTTAAGTAGTTTGTTCAGCAGTAATGGTTTTCTTACATGGCATAAGTATACACATTTTACTGAATTGATCCACAACTAGATAAAGGTAATCATGATTTTTTCGTGACATAGGTAGACCTCCAACAAAGTTCATGGAGACACTCTCCCATGGCCTTGATGGTATCAGTAGTGGCGTGTACAACCCAAGCTTCCTATTACTAGGCTTTCTTGTTGCACACATAGAAAAAACTCTTATAAAACAGGACACACTATCTACCATGCGAGGTCAATAGCAATACCTCTGTAGATGCACCACTATTTTTCTTACCCCAAAGTGTCCAAGAATATGAGATGAATAAGATTATCAACACTTAGCCTCTCTCCTTGTGGTATACATAGCTTGCCCAAATAAAACAAAAAATTGTTATGCATGTGATAATATTTTTCTTTAACTTGATTCCCTTCACTCAAACTAGCATACACATCTTGAAAATCAACATCATGTGCATATTGTTCTATGTAACTCTCATGTACAATAGAATCATTTTTGAGTAAATTAGATGCACTAATGATTGGTCTTGAAAGCATATCAACAAATTTATTGAAAATACATTTCTTGTACCTTATAACCAAGTGAAACTGTTGAAGAAATCCTATCCACCTGAAATGTCTTGATTGCTGCAATTTTGTTTGTGACTGCAAGTACTGTAATGGTTGGTGATTAGTATGCAAAATCATCTCTTTACCCATCAAGTAGTGTTTCCACTTCTTGAAGCTTTGTACTAAGGCATATAGTTCTTTTTCATATGTAGGATAATTAGTTACAACACCATTAAATGTTTGAGAATGAAAAGCGATAGGATTACCGTGCTGCAAAAGTACTGTGCCCATGGTATAATCACTAGCATCGGTTTGAATATCAAATGGCTATCTCAATTTTGGTAATGCAAGGACTGGAGCTGAACTGATCTTGTATTTTAAATATTTGAAAGCTTGATATTTTTTGCCTCCACATTGTAAGCCTTTCTTCACACTTGTCACTCCCTGCATAGGAGCTGCGATTGTAGAAAAGTTAGCAATAAACTTTCTCCAATACTGAGCTGCACCTAAGAAACTTCTAACCTCGGTTACTGTTTTGGGTGTGGGCCAATTCACAATGACTTCCACTTTAGAAGGATCAATTCTCAACTCTCTTCCTCCTACAATATGTCCCAAATAAACCAAAGAAGTCTTTCCAAACTCACACTTTGACATATTAAGAAACAATTTCTCTTTCTTCAAAACATCAAGTACTCTATTCACATGCAAGACATGCTCTTCTCTTGTTTTGCTGAAAATCAATGTCATCTAAGTACACAATCACAAATCCATCAAGTAATGGACGCAAAACACTATCCATAACACGCATGAAAGTTTCCAGTGTATTACACAAACCAAATGGCATAACTAACCACTCAAAGAGTCCTTGTTTGGTTTTGAATGAAGCTTTCCATATATCACTTTCTGCAATTCTTACTTGATGATATCCACTTTGTAAATACAACTTAATGAAAAATTTTATTCTTTCATCTGATCAAGAAAATCATCTATCCTTGGGAGTGGGTAAAGATTCTTTACCGTAATCTTGTTCAAAGCTCTGAAGTCTACACACATGCGCCAAGTCCCATATTTCTTTGGTATCAAGACTATGGGTGAACCACATGGCAAGGTGATTAGCCTTATGATTCCTTTATCCAACATCTATTTGATTTGCCTCTTTATTTCAGCATTCTCCATTATCAACATGTGATACAAACCGATGTTTGGAAGAGGACAATCTTGCTGCAACTGAATCTCATGTTGAATCTCTCTTTTTGGAGGCAATCCTGTTGGCTCCTGAAACATATCATGATCTGAATTAACTACATCATATAAATCTAATTTCAAATTAGGATCAAATCCTTCAAATGATTCATGATTAACTTCAGCTTTAGGCTTAATCATTAAAAGAAAAAAATTCTTCCTTGAATTCACTAGTCTCTTTACCTATCCAACATTTACCATAGCAATGTCTATCTTCTTGCGATGTGCTCTTACAATGTACTCCTTGCCAACTTTGAATAAATGATATTTGTTCTCATGGTGATGGATGATCACTTTCCTGTCATACAAGTAAGGAATCCCCAAAAAAATACCTGTTATGTCAAGCAGAACCACATCTAATACAACCGTGTCAACAAAATGTGCAGTGATTGCAAACCACAATATGCATTTCTTTGAAACTTGTAAATTTGCATTCTTACAAATACAACCTAATGGATATGGTTTTGGATGTGGTATGGTCTCAAGGTTAAGTTTATTGACCAAGTCTTCAGAGATTAAGTTTTCTTGTGAGCCACTGTCAAACACTGTGTCAATCTTGGTATGCTTGGATATAACCCTCACATGAAACAATTCAATTATTTCTTCTTCATTTGGAGCATGTATGTGACCGTTTGATGTACTGGTACAGGTTTTAGTTACAATTTATTTACCTTTCATGTTCTCCAATCCCATGGCTGTAATTTTAGATTCATCTCCTGAATCGTCTCCTAAATCATGTTGAGGTGTAGCTACAGTTTTCTGTTTCCCTTTGTTATTGTATTTCTTAGGCCTCATTTCAGGATGTAATTTCCAACAATGATTTTCATCATGGCCTTATTTTGAACAATTTTTACAAACCACTTTTTCTCCCTCTTCCTTAATAGATGCATTCTTTTTTATTTTACCTTTTGAGGTCTTCTCTTTGTTTTTACCCTTAAAAGGCTTCTTTGTACCCTCTTCAGAAATGTTTTTCGCTCTAGCTTCTAGATGTGTGGTCTGAACACATACGACATATAGACTTGTGGGGTTAAACATGAGAATAATATGTTTTATTTAGCTATGTAAGCCTCCTATGTACTTGAGCAACGTATCTTGGCTTTGCAAATATACCCCTAATAAGAGAGCTCTTCTCCTAAATTCTTGGGTGTATTCTTGCACATTTTGTCCCTTCAATTGCCTAAAGTTTTTCCAATTCATTATGGATTTTTGCATATGAGCTAATGGATAAAACTGTTGTTTTATTGCAGTAATGAAATCAGTCCATGATATAATAATCTTACCATGATTCTTTATCTCCTCCTTTGTCTTGGCTTCCCACCAAACAATTGCTACACCTTCCATTCTTAATGAAGCTAATTGGATTTTTGTATCATCATCTTGAAGGTTTTGGATTCTCAAATAGACCTCCAATTGCCTAATCCAATTATCAAGCTTTTCTGCATTGACTTCACCATTAAACATTGGCAATTCAAACTTAACATCAAGTTTTAAAAAAGGACTTTTACCAGTGTTATTTGACTTGTGTGGCTGATGTACTGAAGATGAAGTAGAGGATGATGATGATGAGGGTGAGGATGATGGCTCTTCATTTCCTCCATGTCCTCCATTGCCATTTGTTAATTTTGGATCCTTCTCCTTCTAGTCTCTCATTCCTTTCTTGATAAAGGATTCTAACCATCTCAGTCATGTCAATGAATGCTTTCCTGAACACTCTTTCTTCCTCTTTGGGATCAACTTCGTCATGGATTTCTCCTTCTCTATGAGACATGCTTAATACAACTTCTGCTTCCTTAGGAGGTGAAACATGTGGTAGATATTGTGGAAATCTTGCTCTCCTTTGCTTCGGCTCTTCTTGAGACCCTTCTTCTCCCCCCAATTTTCCTTCTCCTCTTTTGAGCTTGAGCCTAGTAAGCATCTAAAAACTTGCAAATAGTTAAACAATTATTTTCACAAAGCAACACCATATAATAAAATGTAGGTCTGATACCAATATGATATGAAAGAACTGTATTAGTTTTGCTGTGCTAAGTGTCTTTTCAATTATAAAACATGTGCATACTTGTCTCTTGACTTTGCTTAAGGATTGAGGATTTTAACCATGAATTGTAGATGATTTTAGTGAATTAGAAGCATGAAATAAGCACTAAATACACTGAACAATAGTGCAAAATAGAGAAATAAGTCACCACATAAAATTTACACAGCAGGCATGATGAAGCAGTTCACCCCTCCTGGGCTACATCTGCTGCTCCAGCTCCCAATGGTATGCCCATATTTCATTATGCTCAAATTTTTTCAAATCATATCTAGTTACAAGCCTCTAATGGTTGTTTTCTTTGAACCAATGGCTCCAGAATGCTCCAATTAGTCTAGAATGAATCTTCATTCACTCTGAATGGGAGAAAATTGAGTCTCCAAATAATTTTCCCAATAATACCTAGAAATGATCCACTAATTTTAGAGGACTCCACTTAACTGGAGTCAGTTTAGGATTCCTGCCATAAATTTAGGCGCTGGCTAAAATTCAGCCAAAATAAACCGCAACATTTAATTGGGTGGTTAGGGGTGGCCACATGCCAACCCTGGTTCCACGGTTACCGCGACGGTTGGCGGAACCATAACACAAACCCCAGTGGATAAGTTTAAACTGGAGTTGAAGTCAGAGTTATGATTAACTGCGTGGAGAGTTAGTAGTAAACATCGCCATGTGAAAAGGCTTAATGTAAATTGCAGGCGGAGTATTAAATGCCGGAGGTTGTAACTACTGAGTTAATGGAACTGCGCCATGTGACATATATAACATAAATTCCGGTGGATAGAAGAATGTCTGGTTAACGTTTGTGGTTGGAGTTTTATGTTGAGGTTGCATGCTATAATGTGACCACATATCAGGACCGCTGGCAGGTCGGGACCACTGACAATCCCAACCCCCAAATGCCAACACTATAAACTTTATCAATAGGCCGAAGCATATATAGGTTAAGTAATACATGTGGCTCGGGCGGTAAGTTGTGGGCGTGCTCTGCTAGAGGTCCAGGGTTCGACTCCTACGACCTCAACAAAAAATTTAATGCACCACTAAGGGGACACGTGGCGGCCTCAAGGCTGGCCACATGTCACCCTCCGATTGGCCCATAACAACAATGTAAAAACACATTCAGCCAATCATATTGTGCCACATGTCAGCTTGGGATTGGTTCCGAGGAAAGGAATATTCCTTAGAATATTCATTTTGCTGACTGTGCATCCTCCATGCTGACTGGGCATCCCAGTCAACCCTATCGCAAAATTTAACTGTTTGGGAATTTGATCAGAACACGATATCTCCCTCATACGACATCGGTTTTTCGAATCGTTCGCAGCGTCGGAATCAAGAAGACAAGGTCTACGCAACCATCCTGGTTTAAACCCAATCCTGTAACTTTCAGTTTTGAGGAAAAATTATGAACTCCTGATCGAGTGAAGCTTCTCATTCAGCAGAAGCAAAAAGTGCTCAGAAGTTGATTGAAATATTGTAGAAGTCAAAAAGAGAGTCAACGATAGGACAGACCTTGGCATAAGCCAGGGAAATCATATGAAAACATCAAGAATTCCGTTGCTGAAATCTGGCCTTGCATCCAGATTATCTTTGAATAGAAAGAATTAATCAAAAGAGAAACAAATGCTATCACAAAGATCAAACAAGATTTGGGAGAAATTCCTGCAACAACAACAATCATCAAGTTCCTAAACTCTAAGAACATATATGAATTGGATGATTTGGGAGTAGGTGATAGGACATAAAATATTCTAGAGGTGAAGAGGATTATTACCAAAAATAATCTAGTTGTTTAGCTAGAAGAAATATGTCACAACCAGGAGATAGCAGTTAACAAATTCTTTAGCAGAATTGAACCTTTAACACAGAAGGGTCTACCTTCTTTATTTGTAATTAATGACAAGCTAATTTTGCATGAAGATTATGTCAAAAAATTGGAAGAGATAGCTAGGGACAACTCCAAATTTTCAAACATTAAAGGTAGCATGACAAGCAGAGCGTTTTAAGATGCTACAGGTAATGATTTCTTCATCCAACATGAAGTAAATCATATTTTTGTTGTAAAACACACTGTTGCTAGATACACAGAACTTGATATGAGATTTACCACAAGGTAATAAATTTGACCATCCCAGATGAATATCGATGGGATAAACTCTACGATTTACAGGATTGAGTAATAATTCGAAGGAAGTCAGTACAGGCCAACACATCAGCCATCACAACACTGGAATAAGCCTATTCAACAACTGTTTCCTCCAAAAAAGTGTCAACATTCGAGATCATTGTCCACCTAGCCTATTATTTTGTAATAGTTCAATTTCATTGTTTGAGATAGTTCCAATAATACACTGTCGGTGGAAGACAACAATTTCGTAAATATTTTTGTAAATTAGTATAAATAATTCATAGTTTGAAGTATTAAGGGTTGATTGTTGAATATAATGTCTGATAAGCATTGTAATTTCCAAGTTGCTGGAAGCATCAATAATACAGGGACATTTTCGCGGGATTCATGTGGTGTACTCACTGGTGCTATTTTTTATTCTGTAAATTTGTTATTCATTGTTTTCCCTTTCTCTGTATTTTTGAAAATCCTAATTGTATAATCGAAACTGTGATGAATAGGATATGTTACTTAGAGCACCCTATTCTGGCTATTTGCAATTTACATGTTTTTTGCTGAGGTCAAATTGAAGAATACTTCATTTCTCTTCAATTTCTACTAAATTCTACATTTATTCTATTTTCCATAATCCACTTAAAATCTCAAAAGATCCAGTTAATGCAACCTAGGTTGCCCCGTGAGACTCCAAAAATTGATGCAGATCGAGTTAAATCTTTAGACTCCATAGAGAAATGGAATTGTAGCAATTTAATCAACCAAGAAATCCAAATGAAACAAACAACCAGTACATCAATAACTAGCCTAAAATTCACTCAAAACATGGCTAAATTTTACAGAGAGATCCATCTCTGAAGCTGGCAGGGCTAGATCCCATCTTCCAAAGTGGTTTTGATGTTGTCCTTTATGTTTATTCTCATAATCTCATAAATTACAGAAAGATAACACAACATGTGCTATTAAAAAATCAGCAAGGAAACATATGACTGATGCATATGGAATATATATGAATGGCACGCCGCATCAACTAAAAAGTGGCTCTAAAGGGTTGTCGGTTGTCGGCTATAAGAGATGAGTAGGAGAAAAATTTCTCCTAGGGGTCACCCAATTTTGGTGGGTAACATCTAGCTCCAAATGGGATATGATCTCATCGTAGAGGGCATGATCCATGTTCTCGAATGGGGAGTTCATGAGAATTCCAAAAATCTCCTAGGACCACAGACTTGTATCTTGCACATTACAATACAAATTTTTGGGAGCATGTGCACTAGGTGTACTATAATCACCCATGTTTTTCATGATAATAATAACACACACAGAAAGGTAAATCTATGCTAAATGCAAGTCTAATATACTATGCAATATAATCTAGCATGCAGACATGCATTAGATGAAATTTCATCCTAAAAGTGCCCGTGAAATTTTCACGTGATTTCCATGTCATAATATGTAAACCAATAAAAATCCTTTAAATTTAAAAATAGGTACATGTAAATATTTTGGAGGTTAAAGAAGAAAAACTACTTTTTTTTACTTGTATTTTTGGCTTATCTCCTTATATATTTACCCAAATTTCAAGTGTAGGCACTCATTAGATGTAGAATTAAATTCCACATCCAAAAAGTACCCATTATTCATACTTTCGAGAAGACCCACATTGATAAAAATTGAATATACTTTAAAAAATCGTGTTGAACACGATTTTTTAATGTATCTTCAATTTTTATCAATGTGGGAACATGATTTTTTAAAGTATATTAAATTTTTATCAATGTGGGTCTTCTCAAAATTTTACATATTGGGTAATAGTTGGATGAGGAATTTAATTCCGCATCCAATGAGTGTTTACACTAAAATTTGGATAAATCGATTAGGAGATATGCCAAAAATACAAATAAAAAAGTAGTTTTGTTCCTTTCCCTCCAAAATTCATAGCTCTTATTTTATTATTTTAACTATTATTTTATTATTTTTCCTTAGGATGCCACTTTTAGGCTAAAATTTCCTCTAATGATATGATGATTTTACCTATGCAAAAGGAACATGCAATTAATCCTACACTATCATGCATGACATGTTAGATCATGTATCTAGTAAAGGGCTGATACAATTAACTTTCATCGAGTCTAGATATATAAAAGCAACCTTCACTAACCTTTCCATGAATTTTTATAGGGATGGGATGTTTATCAACTAAAACCATTTCCCCGATCATAAATTCATTCCTAGGCTTTTACATCCATTTATTCTTAGGTATGGTCAGCTTAGGATTAGGCCTCTTAAGAAGGAAAACCTCTTGAGAATGGGGAAGGTTGCTAGGCTTAGATTGGCTAGTAGGAGGACTTATAATTTTGGTTTCAAGTTTAAGGGTCCATATCCTCAACATTATTTGGGACTTGAATTTTTGTGTAGATAATGAATGGGGTCCCATCAAGCTGGGGAATGCATGCATACGATAGGTCCATTTTCAATTGGCCACCAATTGAGGCACCCCACTTCCCAAAAAATATCATTCCCCTTACATCAGGTATATCAATAACAACAACATCCATGAGCATGAAAATATTCATGTTAACAACTACAATCACCTTTAAATCCTTAATAATCCCATGTATGGGAATGAACCTAGAATCAAAGTCACAAAAAATTATATAAGGCATAGTAATATCCAATTCTAATTAGTGCACAACCTTCAATGGAATAATATTTTCAAAATCCCCCATATAAAGCATACAAATATGAAGAAGTAACCTATTTATGGTAAATGTTAACTTATCAAAGTGCATGTTTTGCAACACAATTGGTGGATCATCGAGTTAATCATCTATCCCAAGATCCTTCTTGATTTTCCTTCTATGGGGAGCAAGCTTTACAATCTCTTTTCTGGGAACATGTACAGTCATTTTTCCCACAACACTACCAACATCAACATCCAACTAAATTTCGTGGTTTTTGGATTTGTGCTTGGATTTATTTTGGAGGCTCCTTTTGTTGAGAAGGGTTAGTACTATATATCACTTGGGATTTTTTTTAAAATTATTTTTAGAATTGTATTGCAAGCCTTAAATCTACCACTATTTTCCACAACCAACACCTCATCTCGCTGTTCATATTTGAGTTTGACTTGGATAGTTTTTGGATGGACATAAGTATTTCCGAGAAAGATGTTAAATGGGTGAGTTTCATCAACATTTTTCGGTTTCTTGGGTTCCTCCTCAATTTTATCACTAGAACTAACCTCTTGTCCCTACCATATTGGTTGGGGCAAGGGGATTGGGTACACTTTTTTGAGTACGATGGCCTCCCTCAGTATTCTTATTATAAGAGTACTTATCCTTGTTAAATTGATTCTTATGAGGATAATTTTACTTTGACCCCTTGTCTCTCTCAAGAGTGGTAAACCTATTCATGATGGAGTTTTGACCAATATTTACATCTTCATATATATTTCCATCCTGTTTTTCCAAGGACAAGACCGCTTCCTCAAGTTGAGTTGTTGAATTTGATTTTAACTTGGTCTCAATCTTGGCCCTAGAATAGTTGAACACTTCAATGTGTGCATAATTGATGTTTTGTTCAAACTCAATAGGAATTTATTTAGCGTCAACCAAGGTATTGGCATTTTTTATCTCTAAGAGTATGTTTCAAGTTCCCATGAGATGATTTGATAAACCTTTCTAGGATAATGTCATCATTAGGTTTGAGTCTATCAAGGATCTCCCTAATATTGTTGTCAAATATTTGGATGTATTCCTTGGAATTCTCTTTATTATTATTTTCCATAGTCATGAACCTATCGAGGGAAATATCACCATCTACAAAAAAGTCCCATCTCTTATTGAAAGCATATTCAAATTGAACAAAATTAACAAGGCTCCCTTGAGGTAAGCTAATATACCAGTCCCTAGCATCCCCTTCAAACGTTAGTGCAAAAAACATCATGACTACATCCTCCTCTTCAAATTATTAGAAAAAATGACCCAACGGAAATTACTGACATATTTATTTGTGGTTACAACAACACTTCCATCAAATTCTGGTAGCCATTCATGGCTCTTATCAGGTAATTGATGAGTGGTTCTAGAAAAGCTAGAAAATTTCAAAGATTTGAAGGATAAAATATTCCATCTCTTAGCCATTGGGATGTTTTGAATGGGATTTGGGTTAGGAGTAGGATTATAAACGGTCTTAGGAAATAAAGGTTTCCTAGTAGGGGATGGAGTATGCTCACTGCTTCTAGTAGTAGCTCTAGTACTTGGAGTTGTGGTTTCTTCAAGATCGTTCTAAGGATATTCAAAACCAATCAATTTAGGAGTCACCAAAAGAGGATCTATATTGTCATTAGAGAAGCCCCCTCTTCAAATGGAGAGAATCCTAAAGTCTTAAATATAAAGGAATATAGACTCACTTCCAACCTGAAAATGATTCCATAAATGATGCTTGAAAATCTAGCAAACCTTGGAGAGGGAAAGCCTACAAGGTATAAACTAGACCTAATAACAATAATGGGGTAACAGCCCACTGTCACCACAACAAAAACCCCCTTCTATTTACAAAATTCCAACGATGCGAGGAGTCCTGTTAGAAAATAGATCACTTATCATAGGAATTCTAGGTTTAAAGTATGGAATTTTCTCACTAGGAGGTCTTCAAGAAAGACACAATTTTGGTACAAGGCTTCACAAGGAAACAATTAATTTTCCAAGAAGTTTCCTAGAAGTGAAGGCAAAATACCTAGGGTTTGATGGATTTGACGAGTGTTTGAGTAACCCAAGGTCAAGGCAAGGAGAAGAGGTTTCTTACAATTTATATTAGCTAAGCCAAGGCTCATGAAACCTTCAAGAACATCCTTAAGTTGAGGGAATAAAAACTAGGGTTTCCCTCTTAGAAAAAAAACCTACGGAAAGATAATTTATGGATGAAATTGAAGTGTATGCCCACCAAATTGATATGTTTTGTGGAAAAACCTATATATTTATGCTCTCCAACTACCAAAATACCCTCTCCTTAGAAATTCACACCAAGCCTTATTTCCTTCTCTAGCCTTGAAAGGATCAAAATTTAAGAGAGAGAAAATATAGAGAAAATGTGAAATTGATCACCAAAATAGATGACCCTATTAGGTGTTCCCATCCCCCAAATGGAAATGACACGTGTTCAATCCACCCTTCAATTGATAGGTTTCAAGTGAGTAATAATGGAAAGGAGGGGGAAATAACTCCATGGATAAGTGCCATGGTCAAAGGGAGCAACTATGATGGACTACCTCAACCTTTGTTTTTCCACCCCTCTATATTGCCTTTTATTTTTTCATGAATTTCCCTTGTTTTAATACTCATAGGTCAAGGATTGAGAGCTTATTTTGTATGATGTATTATAGTTATTACCTCCTTTACGATGGGGTATTTCATCACCCATTAGGGTTTGGGACAAGCAAGGGTCCCTTGTATTATATGAGATTGGGAAACATTGGCCTAAGAACCAGGTGATGGCCATATGATAGAGGTAGAGCTCATGCTTGGATTTTTCCCAACATGTTAATTAGTAAGTCCCGACCATCTTTTGCATTTTGATTTTTCTTTTGTTTTTCTTGTGGCCATTATATTTTCTTTCTTATTCCTTAGTTGCATCAACCTTCAAAGGTGCATTTTCGAGTCCTACCTAAGGTATGAGGATGCGTGGATGCGAAATCCCAATGAACCAATGGCTAGTTTACCCGAATAAGGGAGGTGGAATAGGGGCTCATAATGTAAGATGGAAACTGGTAAGTATGGAATAGGGATTGAAGGAAATATGCCATCTAAATCATGGCTTCCCAAGTAGCCCCTTCCTAAAGAGATGGGCCATTAGGAGAGGTCTCACTGGACCAGAATAGAAAATTAACCCCCCATTTAAGGCAAGGGAACAATACTATGTCCAATACCCTTCTTTCCTCCAAGTTGCCCCATAATCCATGTTTGAATGCCCAAATAAAACCAAGTATAAGTACCCGATTGCATAATGAATAAAGTAGCTTTTGATTAGAAGCCCACCTTCCAACATGTGCTCTTGAAAAATGGGCGAGGAAACATATGACTGATGCAGATGTCAGAGATATGAATGGCACGTCGCATTGGTTACAAAGTTGCTCTTAGAGGTTGTTGGATTTCGGTTGGAAGAGACGAGAAGGAGAAAGGTTTCTCCTAGGGGTCACCCACTTTTGGTGGGTAACAAGCCATAAATAAATTACTTCAATTTCCACCTCAATTTTACATCAAAATTTACATTGAGAGATAATGTAATTGAAAGTTAAAAAAATAAAAAAAGTACTTTTTAGTATGAGGTAGTTATGTAATTCCTTCACTACTTGAGTTGATAAATGAGATGTCAAAATAATAGTATTGATACTAAATTATGTGTAATTAATTTTATGTTTACTTGTCGTGTAACATTTTAAACATAAATATATTAATAAAATAATATTTTAATATCAATTGTAAATATCATAATTTTATATAGAGAAAAATAAAATAATTTAAATTAATTTTTTCCTTATATTCTCATTTTCCATTGTGACAAAGATGTGTAATTTATTCCATTCCTAATATGGAGCTAATATATAATATTTAAAAAATCTCAAAACAAAGTTTAATGTGGGTTATAAATCAAATATTTCAATATGCATGTTGAGTGATATATATATATATATATATATATATATATATATATATATATATATATATATATATATATATATATATATATATATTCTCTTTATATGTAACATTTAAAAATGTATTAATAACAAAAATAATTATATATATTATACAAAACAAGTGAAAATTAAAAAATTCTTATAGTCAAAACATTTTATGAGTGTGTTTTTCAAAACCAACATAGATCCATCTTAAATCGAGATCTACCAAGAGTCGAGAGGAATCAAATATCTCGAGGTGCAAACTTTTCCTCAAGTTTTATACTGAAAAAAAGTTTGCATCTTCAGAGATTTGATCCCTCTTGACACTTGGTATATCTAGAGTTAAGATGAACCTTGAATAGGATAGCCCAAGAAATTGGTAAAATGTATAACCATGTTAGAAAAGGTTGCCTCAAAGTATTCAAGTTACACACTATTATTTTCAATGTATGCCAAGGTGGTCTCAATATCCATCCCTTTGATCCCACTGTCTTGCAGGTGTCTCTCTTCCTCAATCTTTTATTATATCCTCTTCTCTAATACTCTCACATGGGTTTCCAAATAAGAATTGCATCTTGTTGATTAAGGCATAGTGTGGGTTAGTTCTCCTTGGGTGTTTTTAAAATATTGACCACAAAGGCTAATTTTAATTTATTCCTCTAACCTATCTTGTTAGCGAGAAAAAATAACCCATGCATCTTGTTGTCCTCTGAGATAATTGGGGCAATAATTATGCCATAGCATCTATAATGTGTTGTTTTGTTTTAAGTTTGGAATTTTGGATGACCAACGCATAATTTTTTTTGCAGCAACTGTGTCCAAAACTTTAAATAACATTAATAAATAAGACAAAGGGATGTTGCTTTATTTCACACAATTATTTAGATTTGCAGATGTTTAAGCATAATATGTAAGAAAATATGATTATTTAAATATCCAGATTGAAAGTTTTAAATTATCATAAGTATGGAGACTTTTAAAATATGTATACAAGTTTAACAAAACATATTTAACATTATGAAGATGCTGATAATTTATTGATGAGAGGGATTTTGCCCTAGTTCTTTTTGTAATCTGTTGTAGAGGAAATAAGCTCAAATATAAATCTTATTTACTGTTATAACTCTGAAATATCAGATCTTTGGCTGTCCTCCTCTGAGTTTCAATAAAAACTACGCAAATCTAATGGGAGAGTTTTCATGTTGCAACAAGCCTTCTCTTTGGCTGATTTCTAGCTAGTCTTGACTGTGGGATATCTGTTTAATGTGCTTAAAATATTTTTTTTATGATGAAATTCCATAAATAAGTCACATACAGCATAAATGAAGGGATCCCAGCCTTGATCTATGTTATTCTTTCTCATATTTACTTATACAACATTTTCCTTGAAGACCTTGTTGAGATTCATAAAAAGGGGTTATTCCAAGTTCTATAGACAGAGTCTACAGTTGGCTAGGTAGCCTCTGGATCTCACCCTTTCTTTGAAGGATGAAATATCCAGTAAATTCCTCTGTAGCCCATCTCTGAAATAGAATCTTGAGAATCCCGAAAAAGGATCATTACAGTGGTATCAGAGCTCCACTCTTGGCATAGCCTGTGCTAGCATTGGAGCATCAGTTATGCTGCATTCCAAATATGAAGATCCTATTTCTGAGAGGGAGAGGAGATACCAGAATAGAAGTCATAGAACGTATGAATATACTACTGTTGAACTTGACAAGGGTCAAGACAAGGGGAAAGCCCCTGAATTGGTGAATGATAAAGATAAGGAGGCAGAGGAGTTTGCAAAAAATCTCTTGGAATCTATGCAAGATATATCCAAGGAGATAAAGGAGACGAGGATAGACAGAATGAGGGAGTCCCCTGGGAGATTCCATCAAGGAGGAAGTTATGATATGTCTCAGTTTGGGACTGGTCAACCTGTGAGCTTGCCACAAGTTCCACATACCTCACAATGCTCTACAATGCCTACCTTCTTGGTTGTAAAGAATGAAGGGCTGCAAGAGCCAAAATATTTGGAAGGGTACTTTGTAGAATATGACTCACAAAGTTAAAGGTTCAAGGATAACTTGAGCTTTCAAGACTTCTGCCATCTCAAGGACCGGAGGAGGCCATGGTAGCAGTATAGATATGGAGGTTTCCTTCATGGGAAACAACACACTATGGGCAGGTTCTTCTTGCCTAAGTTCGATGGATCACCCTCTTGTTCTACCAAAGCATGGGTGGAGAAGTTGGACATCTATTTCCAGTTGAATAAAATGCCTGAAGCAGAAGCCATCAAGATTGCTGCGCTGCATTTTGAGGGAGAAGCCCACAACTGGTGGTTTCATGAACTTTCTACATTGGGGCACAACAATGTGTCCACTTATGCTGAGTTCACTAGGAGACTAGTGGAGAGATTTGATTGGAAAGATCAGGAGGCCCCTTTCATAAGCTTGGCAAAGCTTAAACAGACAAGAGATGCTGAGGCCTATATCTATGAATTCCTGAGGTTGTATGTAATGGTCCCTGATCTATCAATAGCAAGGAGAGTCTACATGTTCATTGATGGCCTGGAAGAACCTTTGCATGGGTTGGTTAAGTCTACCAAGCCCATCACTCTGCATGATGCCATTGAGAGAACTAGAGATCTCCAAGACGCCTTTCCAAGGGCAAAGGAAACCTTCCCAAGCAAAGCCACTCACTCTTCTAAGGGGAAGGAGGGGAAAAATGCTCCACCCAAGGAGAGATCACTGAAGAAACCTCTTGACATTAATATCTGGAGGGAGTTGAGGAAAAAGAAATCATGTTTCACTTGTCAAGAGCCATGGGTATCGGGACATAGATGTGCTGTTGGAAGATCACACTATATTGAAGTCTTCTCTGATTGTGAGGAGGAAGAGGGAAATGATGGACCTAGGAGAGGTCATAGTGCTGGTGATGATGATGAGGAGGATCCATCATCATCCAAAGAAGAAGAAGGAGCCTTTGCTCCAACCAGTGGGACTCTTTCTTCTTTGAGATGAGTGCCCAAGTATTTGACCCTTAGAGTGCAAGGTTCAGTTATGAACCAAAGAGTGTCTATTCTGATTGACAGTGGGGAAACCCACAACTTTAATGATGCTCACCTTGTGTAGAGGAGAGGGATCCCTACTGATACTTTTTATGGGTTCTCTGTTTTGGTTTCGGGAGATAGGACTATGTAGTGCATGCAGTATGTTCCATCACTTTCTATGACTATGGGAACCTAAACCTTGGAGGACCATTTATTTATAGTGGACATACCAGACACCAACATCATCTTGGGTGTCCAGTGGTTGATTAATTTGGGAAAATTCACCACTGATTGGAAGGCCTTGCAGATGGAATGGGTGGATTTGAAGAGTGGGAAACAACAAATCATTCAAGGCATGCACACCTACCCTTCACTTGATGTTTCCACCCACACAACAAAGATGGAATTGCATAGTGGGGGTAGGGACCTCACATTTCCTTCTCTCATGTTTATGAGAATGCTGCAAGGAACATTCATACATCATGGAAAGCCACTTGGGGTGCCATTAGATTCTGTGGGGGAAGCCTCACCAAGTGCTGAAACAATGGAAGAGAGAGTCACAACGCTGTGGGAGGAATCAAGGGGGAGGATCAGCCTTCCCACAAACAATTTTGGCATGCATAATGCCAAAGAAACAAGAAAAAACAAGGCAAGCACCACCATAGATGCATCAACAACGTTGTCTATATTAAGAAGTGTAGATCCATATTGGAGGTCTCAACTCCTTGTGGAGTACTCCAAAGATCTGCACACCGGGATGATATTAGATGGCATGAAGCAAGGAGAAGGCTATTTGGTCCATGAAGGGGTCATATATCATCTTGGTAAAGTATTATTGTCTCAAGCCTCCAAGCTTAAGCAAGAGATACTACAAAAAGCACACAAAGAGTTCCTATCCAGCTATATGCAGTTAGCAAAAATCTACTCCCTAATCTTGAAGAGTTTTGATTGGGAGGGTATGGAGGAAGAACTACATCAGCACTATGATTGGGAGGAACTATATCGGCACTTACAAGAGTGAAATAGTTATGAGGAGATGGGGCAGCCAAGGGATCCTATGTAGGAGACATTTCATCCATCTCTTTTCTCTCTTAAAAGAGGAGAAAAGCCCATGCCTAACTCTATGTGTGTGGGAGAATTGAATGGTAAAGAATCTGATCTTATGGAGTATGTTTATTTTTCTGATTTGACACATTCTCTTACCATATGTATGCAGGCCATGGCTCCTACAAGGAGTGATATAAAATTCAGATCTCATGGAATTGATGAGGCCAATAAAAAATCCAAAGCTGGCCACTCCCTTGAGGTGCAAAGGGATATTATCTATCATGATGGGTGCTTCCCAAAGGCACCTAATGAGGGATTCACTTTCAGCCATGTCAAAGTGACCCATGCAGCAAAGATGTGGTGGGGGTACCACCTATCACACTCAGATATACTCAAAGCAAGGAGTGCACTGCGCTGGTACCTTATGTAGGATTGTGACCCACCTCCTCAAGTGCAAATTTCAGTTTGCCTATATGTGATTTTGCTTCCATACATAGATGACATATTGGTATTGTTTATGGGTTTGTATGGACAAAAAGTAGGCAGTGTATATGTACCACATAGGATGGAACTTTATTCTGTACTTCATGATACATGTTTTAGATGTGACATTGCTTCACCCATGTTTATTTCTATTGAGTTTTAGACTCCTGAAGGGGTAGACTATGCCCCTATCATGTTAGCATTGGAGGAGTATTTTCTGATGTATTGGCTTGATGAGCACTTAACCCATGATTAAAGCTTGATTCTTAATGGTGCCATCAATGGAGGAGGAGAAGAAATACAACTCTTACCCTGTCAGTTGCTTGAGGACAAGCAACATTTTGGAGGGGAGGACTGTAATGTTCCTACTTAGCCTTAGCTAAGAGGAAACATTCAATTTTGATTTAATTTATGTTTTATGAAGAAATGAATAAAGGAGGACATGTAAAAATCCTAAAAATTTTGAATAAATCAATGCCCATGTGAATAAAGACAAATCAAGGCTATGTAAATAATCACTTGCAGGTGTGAAAGAGGTTTGAGCCAAAGATTGGGTCCACCTTGACCAAATCAACTTCGCTGTCTAGGTTCATTGCATCTCCAAAAGGGACTGCGCAATTCTAGAAGGGAGCCTCCAATGTAAAAAGGGCTAACTCATCAAAGTGATTTAGGGTTTGCAAGAGCTTTCTCATCTTATAAAAGGAGAATGAGGGTAGCAAAAGAAGGTTGTTGATAGATTATATTTCTGAAGTATTTGTCTGCTTAGACAAATACCATTCTCTGCTGTTTAGTGGAGGATTGTGATTGGAATTCCTGTTTAGGGGTTTCATCTCTTCCTTTGAGGATAATTGGAGGAGTTCTTTGCTGAAGTGAGCCACTATCTGGTTGGAGACCAAGCTTCATTTTCATGAGCAGCGCCATTCCATTGAGGGTTTTGTAGCTGCTATCATTTGCAGCAAGTGGTGTTCTAGATCTGCTTAGATCTAGATTGTTTTGAGAGGATTTTTCTGTTGGAGTGTGTTTTTCAGCCTCCAAAGAGAGATTATATCCCTATTTTGTATATGATCTAAAATTTCATTTAGTTTATTCAGTCTTCTTCAACCTCAGTGCAATTTCTGCTCAATACTGCGTTATTTTTGTGAGAGGGTTTTCTTGTTTCAGTTTGCTATCAGATTGGAGGAAGATCTCTTGGTGTTAGGCTTGCCTTCCCTTGGTGATCCGTGGATTGGGTTGCTGATCCCTGTATCCATAGATCTGATCTTTTCAGTAATAAAGTTATCTTAAAAAATTTCTGGGTTTTCTACAACACTACAATTTGTAATTCAGATCTACAACTTATTATGCAATATTTTGATGTAATCCCAAATGGATCTTGTTCTTAAAGTCATATAGTTTCCAGATCTGTTTTAGATCTGATGTTTTATCCATACATATGTAAAATATCTGAAATTTAATTTACAGCAGCTGAACCATCTGAAAAATAACGCTGTCTATGTAATTTTGCAGTTTATTTCTAGTTGCAGCTCTAATTTCTGAAGGGATTTTGCCCTAGTTATTTTTGTAATCTACTGTAGAAAAAATAAGCTCAAATATAAATCTGATTTACTGTTATAAATCTGAAATATCAGATCCTTGGCTGTCCTCCTCTGAGTTTCAGTCAAAACTACGCAAATCTAATGGGAGAGTTTTCATGTTGCAACAACCCTTCTCTTTGGCTGATTTCTAGCTAGTCTTGAATGTGGGAGATCTTTTTAATGTGCTTAAACTTATTTTCTCCTGATGAAATTACATATATAAGTCACATACAACATAAATGAGGGGATCCCAGCCCTTATCTACGTTATTCTTGCTCATATTTACTTATACAACGTTTTCCTTGAAGACCTTGTTGAGATTCCTAAAAAGGGGTTATTCCAAGTTATATAGATAGAGTCTACAGTTGACCAGGTAGCCTCTAGATCTCGCCCTTTCTTTGAAGGGTGAAATATCCAATAAATTCCTCTGTATTCCATCTCTGAAATATAATCTTGAGAATCCAAAAAAAGGATCATTACAGTTGATGATGATCAAGGTTCTACACCTGAAACTGCTGTAGGAATTGCTATGACTGGAACCATAGCAAGCTAGGCTGCTTCTTTCTCCTTTAAAAATCCTTTAATTTTCTCTTCAATTTTATTCATATCTATATTTTTCTCAATAATAAGTTTGAGCATCTCTCCCCTATTTTTTTCACTCTCCTCAATCTCTTTGGTCTGTGGATCTTCAGTAGAAGGCAACTTCAAATGTTTTCACAGAGTTGCAATATCAGCATTCTTCTTCTTGAGAATATCTTCTACTACCTTGCAGTCTTTTGGATCATATCCAGTCTTGACTATAAGATCTTCTAAATATTTCAGCTTGTTATCTTTAGCTAATGAAGATAATTTTTCAATCTTGAGCTGAGATTGAACATTTGATAGTGCAATCCTGAGCTTCGAGAGGGACATTGCTGTAGTAATCATAGTGGAAAAAAACATTTCACCAGATTGTCTATGCATATCCATTTGATCAATGGGATGTATATGACTAGTATCAAATGAAAATATAGTGTTTTTATATTTTTATGGAGACTTGGGAAATGGAACCTGAGCTTGCAAAAAGGCCATCTGCACTATCAAAATATGAAAGCAACCTATGCTGGGAGGTTGAAGTCTGTTTCCAAAACTGGTTGTATACATTTGATTTGAGAGTTTCATTCTTTTGTTTAATTTCAAGGAACTTGGAAAATATTTTCTAGTCATCTGTAGAAGTAGTTCCTGTAGACTGAATTATTTCTAGAGGTTCCCTAGAAGGAGAAACTGTGGGAGGAGTACTTGGAATACTAGTTCCAACTAATGTAGAAAATTCTTCTCCAAGATCAATTACCTTTGTTATTCTTTCTTCTGTAGACATTTTTAAACCAATTTTAGGCTTCTTCTGTTGTAAAATATATTCTTTCATAATTTCAAGAGCAGATGGATTCTTCTCTCTTTCCCTTTTCTGTTGATTTCTATGAGCAACCGGAGTCTGGACATTTGATGTAGGTAAAACTTGTTCCTCTGCCCCCTGAAGTGTTCCATCAACCCATTGTTCTTGATTCATAAATTTATCTATCTCTGGTCTTGGAGTATGGTTATAAGGTGTTGTTTTCAATTCAACCCTTAGAGCAGAGATAATCCCAAAAGGGTAATAAGACCAGGTGAAAGAAGGCTATAATTTCATGTCTTTTAACAATGTGTCTACCTCCACACCAACCGATCTGGTGTTGCAAAGGAATGTTCCATTCTTTGAATTTATTTTAAACTGTTATTTCCTTTTGCCTGACACAAAGTGAAGGTCCTCCTTGTTGATCATCTGCCTAATGTATTCTAGAGAAAATATTCTCATGGGAACATATTTACGCAGCTTATATGGTGCAAGATCGCAACCATATACCCTTATCTATGTATAGTTCTGGTATAAATACTAGTCACCAATTTTAGTCTGTTCACTTAGATGTAGAATCATCTTTAACTAATCTCCAATTCTTGGTTCTGCCTGACTATTTAGAAGTTGTATCACTAGATGTATAAATGAATCTATAAAATCTGTGTATGAATTTTTGGTTGAACTGGCTCTGGCTATCTCTGTCCAATGGATCACTGATTGATCCACTCCTTGATCATCCTGATTGCTGAGTTGAATTGGCAATTTATCTCATTGCTGAAAAAGAAACAAATGAATAAGTACATAACTATACTTAAACACTCCTTGTGTAGTAAGATTCATGAACTGTTCATGTATTTTATCAGCCAGAAATTGGATATAATTATACATGAATGTTGGCTGATGATCTTTGTTGAAGATGGAAATAAAACTAATGATAAGTTCATCCACAGTATTATCATCTAGATATCCTGTAAGGTAAGAAAGAAGAGAAATGCAATGTTTATAAGATTTAGGAAATATGGAAGATGGATAAGGTGGATTATTTTTAGGTATCTGAGCATCCTTGGGAAAGAAAACCTCAAGGATTTGGGCTCTCTATGGAAAATTTAACTTATGGTACAGATCCATAAGTGAAGATGGTGAAAAATGGCTGAGGGGGTCTGATGAGGGGATTAAGAGCATCTGGTTAATGGTTTCAGTAGAGATGGTGATCAGAATGTCTCCATTCTGAGCCATCACTGCTCTTTTCACAGGGTCATATTTGGCCTGACACCATATAACCAAGTCAGGGAATTCATGAGTTTTTGGGAAACTGTAGAAAGGAAAAAATGACTCCCAGAATATAATGGGATCATGTTTGTCAATGTACTTTTTATTTAGCCAAGAGTGTAGTTCGAGAAAGTCGAACTCATACTCAACATCTACAATTTTAAACAGGGAATCAATGAGGGGAAAATGGTCAAGATCGACCAAAACTGTGGCAATAGGGGTTTATTTTGTGTTTGTCTTTTTGGATTTCCCCTTTAGGGCCATACTAACAGATAGAAGAGGATAGAAGATAAGGGAGGTGTAGTTAAAAGGGTAATAAAGAGTAGGTTGGGCATAAATGGTGACAGATGAACAATATACAATGCCGAGGACTGTGCGTGAATGTTCAACCTGCAAGAAATAGTGGTAGATTAGATAAAAGTGACAAAGATAGCGGCCTAGGTTTATTTATAACTGTAGGGTCAGGCTAACGGTTTTCGAGTGACTGTAGCTTATTTAATGTAGACTGGAGCGTGGCTGTGACGTGGAGGCTAACGGTCTAGGAGCAAAGGCTTAACAGATGAATATGAGGCATAGGATATGACAATGTGGCAACGGATATAACGATTTAGTAACGAGTATGGAAGGTGGAATTATTCCTTGGGCTTCATCCCACTACTGCTGCTACCATCAATTTTTCACTTGACTAGATCTCGCCTCATTTATTTCTACTGAAGAGAGGCCCACAACCCTTCCTAATCAGGCAAACTTTATCTGCCCAGGATGCTCTGGAAAAATACTTTCCACTCCTTTGAGATTGAATTCAGGTCCAATTTTAAAATCGCCGTGGCCTAAGGTGCCAAACCTATAATTGCAAGATGATCTCAGACTTCCTGAAGCTTGCACAAGAGTAGATGAATGAGTTCTCCCTTCTGCATCCTTATGGACCTCATTTTAATCTCCAAGTACATCTTTCACTGCTCAGAAGATCCTTGATACAGGGTTGCTAAGTTATCCCACATTTCTTTGGTAGTCCCTTTGCTAGCAAAGTAACATGCTACATGATCCCTCACTCTCTCGAGTATCAAACTCTTGGCCTTCCCCATATCCTTCTTACAAGCCTTCAATGGATCCACATCCATGGGGAAAACTACCACACCATCAAGAAATATTTGAGATGATGTTCATATAGCACACACTTGATTCTTGCCTGCCATATCACATAGTTAGTGGCACCCTACAACCGATCCTGATCTCTCCGCCCGTTAGTTGCCATTTCTGCCAAAACAAAAATTTGAACTGCTCCCTCTCTCCTTTGTGTAGCTACTAGGTTGGCCTACACACTCCCCGCTGGAGTTTGTAGATCTGATCCTTGCTAATACTTCTAAGTAACTGAGCAATATAATTACCTGGATTGGAATTCATTAAGGAGGAAATTCCCTCAAAAAGTGTCTTCTTCCTTCTTTTGACGCTTTTCTTTCCCAGCAAAGGCTGCAAAAAAAATTATGTCCCAATTGAAGACTACTCTACGCTAAATCTATTGCTGCACTGCTCCCTCTGGCACTGACAAAACATGAACTGGAAATCTTGCCTCTCTGTCGACTCACTCGGAGATATATTTTCTTCGAGAATCTTTCCCTCCTGACTTGGACTGTGTAATTCCTCTAGGGGTTTGATCTGCTTCCTACGAAACACTTCGATCTCCCTGATTCTCTTCAACACTGAGCTCTTTTGGTCTACTTTCTTGCTTCACTTGTGCTCTGATACCATGTGATAATTACTAAAACTGGAATCCTATTATAGCAACTGGAAAATATTCACCTAATTATTAATCTTTACTTAGGAATTTATTTGCAGTTTATCTACGACAAATATTGAATACATCACACTGCAACCTTCACTACATAAAATAATATGCAGAAGAAAGAATTGGGTAAGAAGAAATAAACACACATATGACACCTCTACTTTTGGAAAAATTTCCATAGAAAAACCCAATGCGGGAAAAATGGTGCAGCAGCTGAAAAAATTGTATTATTAAGCATTAGTTTCTGAATACAAGCTGGATGCCCAAATCAAGCTATCCAATAGAAAATCTGACTCGAATAAAATTTGTGAGGAAAACCTCACACTAACACTGGAGATTCAACGCTAATCTGACCCTGAATTGACAAGCCCCAAGCTACCTTTGCACTTCCTCTCCTCATCCTTTGCACAACTCTGCGTCACAACTAATGGGACTGCATCACTCTCTCCAGCTGATCTTTCTGCTGGTTGGATGCTCGATCCTCTAGCCCTCCAGTCTCACACCCCGTCTCCCAGCACTGGATTTGACCTGACCCTCAGGAAAATAACAGATCTCCTAAGATGCTCATCACTACCTCTGCATGGCTCTATGCTTCCCAACGTGGCCCTTACAATGCATCTTCTGGTTCTATTTATACCTTCTCTATGATGTATTCCTAAGTCAGGAAAATATCTCTAATCAGAAACTATCTCAGCCCCTCACTGCAAGAATATCCTCGACTGATCTCTTCAACTGCTTTGTGCTGCTCACTTGAGAAATCAATCTCTTGATCCCACTCTATGTGTCTTCCAAATGCCCATAAAATTCCTTCTTATAATCTTATCGTTGAGAAATCAATGACCCATATCAAACATAATCAAGGCCTAAGATTAACTTGACTTGATATTTGTCTTTTTCTAGAAGATTCACACCTAGTTCTATTAATACCCCTTTAATTATTTTAATTTCCTAAGTTTATACATAGGCATCCATTAAAAATAGTTAATTATTTTAATAAAACCCTCTCTCAGTGGAATTTTCCAAAATTATTTCTAGGTACTCTGAAATTCAAGAGTCCAAGCCTCCCTGCAAATTTTGAGGCTTAGAGCACATCCGATGCTACCATAAATCAACATATAACCCTAAAGATCAATCCCTATCTCTCGGCTAAAGAGGAAGAACAATTGTGCCAGCTTCTCATAGAGAACTTTGATGATTTTTCTTGGGATTACAAAGAAATGAAAGGGTTGCATCCCTTAGTCTACGTGCACCATATTTACATCAAAGAGGGATGCAAGCATGTGTGCCAGTCATAGAGGAGAATGAACCCAACCTTAAAAGACAGTAAATGATGAATTACATAATTTTTTGGATGCAGGGTTCATATACCCTATATCAGATAGTGAATGGGTGTCTCCTCTAGTCTTATTCCCAAAGAAGAGTGGGAATTGGAGGATTTGTGTGGATTATAGAGAGTTGAACAAAGCCACAAATAAATACCATTTCCCTTTACCTTTCATTGAATAAGACTTGGATGGTCTTACAAGGAAGAATTAATTCTCTTTCCTGGATGGATGCAGTGTTTAATCAGATCCAGATTAGCCCTAAAGACCAAGACAAGACTACATTTACATGTCCTTAGGGAACCTTTTCTTATAGAGTTCTTCCATTTGGCCTATGCAATTCCCATACCACTTTTAAGGGAGAAGTCCTGAGCCTTTTTGCTAACATTGTCCATGATTCTGTGGAAATCTACATGGATGATTTCAATCCCTATGGGTATGATTTCCAAGAGGCCCTCTCTATTTTGGGTAAAGTCCCGAGGTGATGCATTGAAATGCATATCTCTTTGAGTCTTGAGAAGTGTGAATTATTGAGAAAGGCATGGATTGTCCTTGGCCACTCCATATATCAGGCATGGATACAAGTAGACCCAAACAAGATTGCTATCATAAAAAGGGTTCATACTCCTAAAAAACATAAAGATGTTAGGAGTTTCTTGGGTTTGGCTGGTTACTATAGGAGATTCATAAAGGATTTTAGCAAAGTTGCTTCACCATTATTTGGATTGTTGCTCAAGGACTCTAAATTAGATTGGTCAGTTTTTTGTCAATAACCCTTTGAAATCATAAAGGAAAAGTTTACCTATGGCCCTATTATTCGACGTTCCAACTAGCCTTTTCCCTTCCATATACATACTAATGCATCAGAAAAACTTGTGGGGGAAGATTTGGGACAAATGGATGATAATTTTCCCTATGCCATTTATTTCATCAGAAAAAATATATCTGAGGCTGAATTAAATTACATTGTCACTAAGAAAGAGCTTTTAGTTGTTTTCCATTCCTTGAATAAATTCATACATTATATTACCGAGTACCAAAATTTTGTGCATAGTGACCATGCAACATCTAAATACTTGATGAACAAACCTGATTTGAATGCTAGAATTATTAGGTGGTTATTATTCTTGCAACAATTTGATTTAATTATCATTGATAAGTCTTGGAAAGAAAATATAGCTGCATATTTTTTTGTCTAGAGTCACTTAGCCTGCAGATAATGAAGAGATGATTGATGATCAACTTACATATGATCACTTATTTTCTATCTCAGTACTCTCTCCTTGGTTTGCTGACATAGAAAACTACCTGGTTGCTGGAATATTTCCTCCAAATCTGTCATCTAGGGAGAAGAGAAAAATTATGAGAAAGAGCACCCTTTTCACTTGGATTGGTGGCAATATTTTCAAACTGGGACCAAATCATATTTTTAGAAGATGTGTGAGGGAGGAGGAATTATTTGACATCCTCTCAGCATGTCATGATTGGCCTTGTTGGGGTCATTTTTCTGCTAAGAGGACAACTTTCAAGGCCTTGCAAGCTAGTTACTATTGGCCTACTCTCCATCATGCTATAAGGTATACCAGTAGATATTACTAGTATGAGAGGATGGGAAAACCTGCACCCAGGGATGAAATTTCTCTACAACCTTAGGTGGCCTTAGAGCCATTTGAAAAGTGGGTCATGGAATTAATTGTTATAATTGATCCACCATCCACAAAAAATAAATACATCATAGTATGCACTGACTATTTGACAAACTGGGTTTTGAGACAAAGGCTGTCAAGGAAGCAACAAAAGAAAAGGTGATTGAATTATTAAGAGAAAATGTGTTCTACAAATTTCAGTATCCAAGGGAGATAATCTCTAATCAAGGAGCTCAATTCACATAACACTTGATTGAGAACCTCCTAAGGCGGCGTAACATCAAGAAAAAAATATCTACTGCCTATCACCCTCGAGAAAATGGGAAAGTAGAGGTTACGTATAGAGCACTAGAAAGTATCCTCACCAAGGTAGAGAGCAACAACAGGAAATATTGGGAAGACATATTAGTGGAGGCAACTTGGGCCTATAATACCACCTAGAAGACAACTACTAGATTCACTCCATATGATCTAGTTTATGGGAAGAAAGCCTTGATTTCGATTGAATTTGAATATAACACTCTCATAATGGCAACTCAATTGGATTTAGATATCACAAGTGAACACAAAGAAAGGCTACTTCAACTAAATGGATTAGATGAATTAAGAATGAAGGCCCTCCTCCACATTGAAGTCATAAAATTGAAGAGGAAGGTTTGGCATGATAGGCACATCAAGGAGAAAGTATTCCAGGATGGAGATTTGGCTTTGCTATATGACTCCAGGTTCAAGGAGTTTAAAGGGAAGTTTATGAAAAGATATTTAGGCCCATAAATGATAGAGAAATTCCATGACAATGGGGTTGTTCAGATAAAAACCATTGATGAGGAGGGGATTCCTCTGCTTGTCAATGGTTATAGGATAAAGGTCTACAAAAATCCCATGTACAAGGTAGATTTCATGAACACAATCAACAGGGAAGTAAATGTGATTGGGAGCCTCATAGCTTCTAGTCCATAACCCTCCTAGGTGAAAAAATAAGAATATAAGTAAATAAAGAAGCCTGGGTGAAAACCTCCATGAGGCATCCAAGGCCAACTCTAGGATTGAAAACCTCTCTGTGGTAGTCCTGGAGCAACAAAAAAAGAAGAGAAAATAAAAATAAAATATCCCTGAGTGAAAACCTATTTGAGGTGCCCAGGGAAGGCTAGTGGGTTAAAAAATATTCTGAGGAAACCCATTAGTCTTGAAAAAAAAGAAAAAAAAAAGAAAAAAATAAAAAAAAAGAACCAAGACAAGAAGTTTAAATGACACCATGACTGCTGACCTTTTTTTTTTTTTCTTGCAAGGTTATGAATAGTGGCATGTCATGGTCAGAAATTCTCCCATTTCTCTTCACACCTCCATCTATCCACTCTCTCTTCAACACCACAACTCACCTCTTCATCCATACACACCATCCTTCAGCTCAAAATTCAAAATTATTTTACCCTCTCTGTGGTGCTACAAGAAATTCCCGTGCTACGACAAGAATTCATGTAAATGCTACAGGAAGTTACAATGAGTTACATAAGGGTGGATAGAGGGTAAAGAGCAGCCACCAAGGGCCCCAAGGTGTTAAAATTTCATTCAAGAAAGTATTTCTATCATTTCGCACCACCTTCTCATCACTTATCCATCTCAAGCACAAAATTGTTTCCTTCAAACCCTACTTTCTGTCACCCCTGTAAATTTTTTTTTTTCTTTTTCTAAAAAGACATTGAGTTCCTTCAATCCATTTTTCAAGGCCAAACCACTTCCTCATAATCCTATAATCATCCTACCATCACCCTAAGACCTCTCCACACTCTCCCTCATCACCCATGCAAATTTAGAGTCCAAAACAGGTAAAGAAATAGGTTGCTACACGAGGAAGAAACTTCCTGTAGCAAGCCCTATGTAAGCACCAGAAAATCCCTAAAGATTGTTTTGATCATTCATGGAGACCAAGAAGACTTGTAATATTATTTTAAATGGAGTGATGAAACTCCAAGAAGGATCCTCCACCAGAAAAAATGCACTTGAATACTCAACAAGGTACCTGCACACGCAACAAACAAATCAAGATAAACACCTGAAAAGAATGAAGATACACATCAAAATCTCAAGCAGCAATAAAAACTTAGTTGATGCCACTCTGGCTCCAGGTCCATCATGCATCATCCTTAAGTAACTTAAAAAAGAGGTAAGGATCAGGTTTGTTACTCTCTCACTCTACCCTTAATGCATAAGTGACTAAATGAATGAATGTTGAAGAGGGAAAATTTTAATAAGCTAAAGGTGGCTAGTTAACTTGGCCATCCTTGAAAAATTAAATAAAAAGTGAATGGTGGAGTCCTCATGCAACGTGTAGTTCTCAAATCAGTTAAAGTAAGATCACCAGGAGTGGGTGTTGATTAAGAGGGAAAAGGGAATGATAATTGTGAGTGGGACCAATGGTCCAAATGAGGAAAATTCGTGCAAGGGACAGCTCAACGCAAAGCTCCAATCCAACTCGAAATAGCATAAAAGGTACTTGAGTGTGCTTCCCCTTACACATTTTTCCATCCCAAGATCGATTTGAGAGAGGTTAAATCTTACAAGCCACCAAGGAGCTTTGAACTCTTGACTCTTTACTACAGGACAATGTTACATGAAGTCTTGTAATTGCTATAGGAAGTCTTGTAACTTATACAAGAAGTTTGTGACTACTACAGGAAGAGATGAGGGGTGCTACAAAAGGATAGGGGAGCTATATGCATGCAACCAAAGACCCAATTTTTTCAGGAAACTCCCATTTTTCAGCTTAGAGCATTAGTTTGAGAAGTAATTTTCCATCACCTCACCTATCCATTATAATTTCACACAATTTATCTTAAAACTTTGCAGTTAATAGACATAAAATTGTGAAATTAGAGGGTCTGTGTGAGGGAAATATAGGGTCAATATATAGAGTTGGAGTTGTAAGAATTTTTTCTTTGTGGTCCTCTGCTACCACTGAATTCAACACTAAGGCGATAAAATAACACCTTCTCTACACCTAGTCAAGGGAAATAAGAAAATATGGGGGGTGGGTTCAACAGGAGAGAACCTACAGACACTACAATGATTCATTTGCCCCCTCATGTAGCAGAAATCTTTAGGAGACATCATTGGTTAGGATTATTTGAATTATTAAAAGGATATGATGATGAAGTTTTTGTACATTAGATAAACCAACGCTCCCCATGTGTTTTGCGACATGGACAAACTGCCTCTCATGGATCCTTAATTTTGGTGTTACAATCATTGACTAACACCTATGGGTTTTGGTCTAATGACAATCATGATTCCCAACATGTGGTATCAGAGCGTAGGCCATGAGTTCAATACACACCCAGCTTGCGTTGGGGGGGATATTATTGGACATTGGATAAACCAACATCCCCCATGTGTTTTGCAACATGGAATACCCGCCTCTCATGGATCCTTATCTCTGGCAATGTGATCATTGACTAACACCTGCAGGTTTTGGTCTAACGGAAATCATGATTCCCAACAGAAGTTTCCTTTGAGTTTTTTATGGCTTTGAATTCCCAATCATATTTCAGTGACACAAATATAATAAGAGGATTAGCCATTACCATAAGTCCTGAAGGGATCAATGGAGTAACCACACTACCCCTAGGCATAAAATGGAATAGGGAATATAGGGTCACTAGAGCCACTACAAAGAATAATTTCTTTAGGTCCAAGGAGAGATCCATGGAAGATAAAAATGGGGTTAGAAGAAAATTTTTCCTTACCCATGGGATGAGGTAGCCTTTAAGATATTGAGATACATCTCTAGTGAAGGCAGCCTAAGTTTAGTGTGTGGCTATCATTTTAGGTTATTGCATGAGCTCAGATACCAACCAAATTTTCCTCTTCACTAGATATTGAATGTACCTTATGTTGGGTTGTTTAATGGGTAAACAAACACAAGTATTTATTATTAATCCGTGCTAGTAGGACTTAGAAGCATCCTCAAGATATATGTGTTTCAGTTATGATCAAGTTAGAATATGAATTATTAATAATAAGGGAAATGCATATTACAAATATAAATTTAAACTAAACAATTTCTAAATTCAATTATGTAATCAGCAACAGAAGAAGTTCCTAACTTAGGAGACTTGTTTGTCCTTCTCTTACAAAATCACTTCATGAATTAGAAACCAAAACCAATAATGAGAAATAGATTAAAATGCATGAAACAATAACTGAAGAGGCTCTTAACTAAAGAGATCCTGGTTTTACTTCATTACAGATTCATTCATCATTAGTACTATTTTTAGAAAACAAGAATTCATAAAATCATTAAAAAGCAGGAAAATATGAATTCTAGCTCTAGCTCTCAATCATATAGAAATAATGTTTAACTTAAACATTGGATTGTCCTTTAATATGCAGAATAGGAATGAGAATTAGATTCATCAGCACTCATAAAACATCAACATATATCTAATTAACAAATTAAGCATAAAACAAACTAGTTCATAAACTGCAACTTAAAATAAATAGAAAGTGCACTTAGCTCGGTGTGGGGGCCCTCCACCCCTGCCTCGCACACTGAAAGTGATTCCAGCTACTAAAAATTCAGTCAAGAATTCACCATATAACAACAAAAAATGAAATATAACAAGTCTTTCAATTAATTCTCCAAAGTCTCAGAAATATCAAAGTTAAGTTACACAATTTATACATATGAATGCCTTCAAAGTCTTAGGCTTAAATAGATAAAATATGGGAAAAAATCATCTAAAATGTCTACTATAACTATGGATATCCTTATCCTATTTAATTAGGTTGAGATCATCCATCAAATCCATCAAAATCTAGAAAATCCCATAAAATAAGAAATTTGACCTATTTCCTAGGGATCACCATAAAAACAGGTCCTGTTTGACCTTCTTTGACCGAGTCTGTTTAAGCTCAGTTTGACTGAACCAATAGGTGTACATTTAATATTAGTTCCCAATATTTCTAGAAATATATCCAGCTTGAGCCCAAGTGTCTTGAGAATATGACAACCATGAAGCTATTATGGGAATTTCTGATCTAGTCTAAAAATGCACTTAAAATTCAATTTTTATAAAAACTTCTAAGAATTGAAAAAATTAATTTAAATACCTGTATATGCATTTAGTGGGAAAAATAGGGTGAATATGATGGTGTATATACTGATATCATGGAAAATAAAGTGTATTTTCATAAACAAATTGAGATAAAAAACGAGGGCCAACATCTCCCCCAAGCTGATGCTCAAGCATGTCCTCATGCTTGCTTCTTCCTTTTAGACCTCCCGAGTTTTGATGCTGATATTGTACCTAACCCTAAAGATTGCTTCTGTGATACATGCAAAAGAGAGTCTATACCTTTTTACTATTCCTCTTTGTAGATTGAGGCTTTGACCTTCTGCTTCTCATATTTGATCTTCCAAGAATTTTTCTCCTTAAGCCATCTGAATGCTTGCATGGTAAGAAGATTATTCTTTGCTTTCAATTTTCCCATTTCTTCATTCAATCTCTCATTTTATTTGATCAATTTCTCATTATTTTTCTTGTATGTTTCATTTTCTCTTTTCAGGTGCCTCTCCAATATCCTGCTTACCTCTAGATTATCAGTCAATTCTTTGATTATGCTAAGGTTTTGGTCTTTTTCTTCTTCCTTGGTGTTTTTGGCAAATGAAGTGGCCTCAATCTCATCATTATCAAAATATGATTCTCTTTCTACTGGGTTTTCATAAACCTCCTTCTGCAGTCTTTCAAGAATTTCATTAGCCTATTTGGTCAAGGGAGATGTTTCAATGATTTGCACTTTTGGTTATCTTTCCTTACTGTTTATGTCTGTTTAATTCTTCCTTCTTTTAATCCTAGGAATAGACAGGAATGATGTCTCTCTTTCTACCATCATTGTCTCTTGTTGCTTCTTAGATCTTGTTCTTGGATAGAGGGGTGAATTCATTCCACTCCTTGTTTCCTGCACTGGTTTGAATTCGTCTTCTATGGCTTGTTCTGCAAACTAATTCTGAATTAGGAAATCTCTCCAAATCACACCCTTAGTTCTCAAATGATAATCAACAAGGATTTTAATGAGCCCTTGATGATGGATTTGTGCCTCCTTAGGTTTGGTTTCATACTTCACATTTTCAATCATCTTGATCAAGTTTCTATAGAAAAATTATGACATGTTGATTCTTATGTCTCCCTTGATTTGTTGTAGCAAACTAATGTGGTATAGGTGCACTATGTTGTGTCTACTATCACATGTGAAGAATTTTTGAATGATCAATACTAACTCATCCCAAGGCTCATTGAACCATTCTTTGGGAATCCCCTTAGTTCTGTCAAAGGATCCTTTTCTGTTTTTGTCTAGGAAGAAGGTCCATCCCTTATCCTTAAAATGAAACCCTTTGTGATAATTTTCTCTTGATAATGGAAACTCTAGGGCTTGTGAAATTGATTATGAAGTTAAGGGAATTATTAAACTGCCCACCATAGTTTGATCTGGTTTGTGGTTATTTATGAATTCCCTTGTAATGTCTTCATTATGCCCTTTGAACTTCTGAAGGAAACCTATCAGACTTGATTGGTAAAGTTTTTCTACTGTGTCTTTACCCCAATTCTCGATCTGAAAGTATTTAGGTTCAATCCTTGATGCCATGTTTTCTGAAAAACATTTAATATATCCCTCTACTGTCATCATCCTCATTTTTGAAAAACAAAAATTCATGTACTAGATCTCTGTTGATATATACATCATGATAGTAAAGCTTACCTCTTTTTGATGCCTTTGACAAGTAAGTGAAACCAATCTTCTGTTCTCTTGAAATAAATGAACTTACTGCTTCTAAAAACACAAGAATTTGATGTAGAAAATATTATAAAAACATTAAAATCATGTTTTTATTAATCTACTCTTCTTATTTGATCCTCTGTCTCATCAAAAAAAAATAAAAAAATCCTCTGCCTCTAATTGTATAATTCTCTGTGTTTTGTAGACTGTGTAAAAAAAATTATTTTTTTTATACCACAGTGCCTTTTTAACCTTCAATTTCACACAAAATCCCTTCTCTTCTAAGGAAAAATAATTATACATTCAATCTAAGCTCATCGTGTGCAAGAAAATTTGGATAATGGCTCACTGTTTCATAAAAAATGGGTTCACTGTCTCTTAAAAATTCACAAAACTTCTGTCTGTTATGAAAAAACATTTTGAATATGTTTTTACTGACTCTTAACCCATAATTCAATCTCTGTCATTGCAAACATTCTTGGTTCAAATTTTCTCACTGCGTGTGTAAATGGAAATTGTTTTACACAAACCATCAACAAATAAAGCCACTATGTGTTAAAAAAATGAACACTTTGTTCTTTGTTTGTATTCAAATCAAAATTAAAGACTGTATATGCAATCACACATGAAGAAAAATTGATTTTACCTATTCTGGCAGTGATCTTCGTGATTTCTTTGAGTTTTACTTGAGTTCCTGTGTTTTAAACAATGCCATCTCAATAAAAAATCTCCCTTAATATCTCAAATATTCACTCATTAAATCAATGAAAGATTCGTGCTGACTGGTGGTAGAGTGTTTGTGAATGGTGGCAGTGACACATCATATGGTAATGACAAGTTAAAAAAATGTGGCAGAAGCACTTCATTTATAACTCAACTCACACAAAAATCCCAATATTTTCTCATATGAATAACCGTTGTTTTTAACAAGAAAAATCTGGGTTTTCTCTTACCTCGTGCTTCATGGGATATTTGCAGCTTGACAATGTGCTTTGATTGACATAATTGCTGGATTTCTTGGCTTGAAATCTCAGTCAAATCTCCTTATCCATCCGTCCTTCTTATTGTTATATCTTCTGCTCACTTTGCTGTGTTTAATTTCCTCTATTCCTTCAAAGCTTTCCCTTGTCTTCCTTTGTCAATTCATTCTTGACAAGGTTTCTTGGATGCGTGCTGATGGTTTGCAAGACATTCCACTCTCTCACTGAGCCTGAAAAGGGCTATGATGGTGAAGAACACACAATTTTTCAGTGTTCTGAGGTCTAAGAATGGCGGAGGTTCTCTCTTACCAATTTACACAATGTTTTCAACACTGCATTTTTGAATTTTTTTGACCGTTATTATCTGTCGACTACTTGAATGATGCCTTCGTGGCTTACATTTTCTGACTGGCTTGGTGTGATGGCTCCACGATGTACTCTTCCACTACCCATGTTCTTGGCTCTATTCATTACACAACCTACCCTTCGTTTTGTATTCATGGCGTATGCTGACCACCATGTCCGCATTCATCTCTCCATGAAAACGCATGATTCCCCATCGAACATGCACCATTCCTTCATCGTATTTCCGTTCACCTTAATGCACATGTATCATTGATCTTCATATTTCCGTTCACCCATTGCACATGCATCATTACTCTTCATTCCATGCATCATATTTCCATTTCATTGCATCATTTAAAGACTTAGGTTAGTTTATTGCAATTGCATTTTGTTTGTATGCATAATTGCTTTTCCGCACATTACCTTAGCTTGTAATCATATATATGATTGCGCTCTCAATAATATAGTTTGCATCCTTGTTTTGTTTTGAGATTTTCATATTGCGCTCTCATATGATTATAACTTAGGTTTTGACCTTTATTTAATTTTAAAAATGACCAATGTAATGGTCATATCTCAAAATTAAATGTTTTACAATGAAACTAACCCTTTGCTTTCTTCTTGTAGGTCCAACAAGGGTTCGATAATTTTGCCTTTTGTTTATGGTATTTATGTTTAAGAAAAGTAGGGTTAATGTGGTATGGATAAGGAATATGGTTTATGGAATGTTTATTAAATGGTTAGGATAGTGGATATGTATATGATGGGTAAAATAATAAATAGGAATAGGAATGTAGGTGATGAAATATAGGTAGAATATGCATAACCAGTACTAAATTAGCTTTAACAATTCTATAATATTTTAAAAAAATTGAAATTTTAATAGTAATACTTCATTGATTGTACTTGTATTACCACAAATCGTTTGATGTTCATGATGTCCTTTGGTCAAATGATAGTTGACATTGTCTATTTATAATGATGGCTCTTTTAGGATATGTAGAAATGTAGAGACTTATTTCTGCTTTGCATCTGATTATTGATTCAGAATGATGTTGTTAAGGTCCCTTCTGTAGGTTGAATTTTGACATTTCAGGTCCCTTCTATCATGTTCTTCAGTCTTGAATATTGATGTAGTTCAGGTCCCTTCTGACATTTTTTTTGTTTTAGGTCCCTTCTGACATAATTTTCAACAATGCTTGAAGTTTCTTCTGTCATATGATACATGTCCCTTATGGATAATATTCTCAATGATATATCAGGTCCCTTCTGCATATGTTCAATGATGTATCAAGTCCCTTCTGCTCAATATTTTCAGTGATGTATCAGGTCCCTTTGTACTTGTAATTCATATTCCTTCTTCAATTCAGCTGCTCAAACTATTTACATAGTTTTATTAAACACTTCCCCCTTGCTGATGTTAAGACTTGTCCTCAAGGCTTACATGTCTCGAAGGGTTAATCTGGAAAAATCATACTCAAGTAAAGCCAAAACAAAAACATAATTCATATTGGCCAAACAAGTTGGTTTTCAGATATGAATTCGACTTTGTATTACGCCAGTTTCCTGGATTTTCACAACCAAACTCTTTTATTTTTATTTATCTCTCTCTTTTTTTATTATTCTTCTTCTTCTAGAATTACGGAAGGCATATTTATATGTTATCCCATTAGTTCCAAATTAGTATCTGTTGAAATTATTCTCATAAATTCCTCTTTATTTATAGGCGTATTGTAAACTTTAAGCCTATGTCCATTAATGACAAATGAAATAGATGATTCGTCAATTTTTTTTATCTTTACAACTTCATTGTCAAATATTTCTTCAATTTCATGTGGCCCAAGCCAATGAGTTGTAAACTTTTCCTTGAAATATTTAAACTTGGTGTCGAAAAATAGTGCCCAAACTCCTTTTTGAAACACTTTATTCTTGATGAATCGATCATGCCATTTAATTATTTGTTCTTGCATAAGAGATGTGTGCTCTACTGCTTGCTGTTGTATCTCATCCAGTTGATTTAATTCCATGATTCTTTGTTGTTGTGCCTTAGATAATTCCATCCCCAACTCTGCTGCTAACTTGAATGTATTTATTTGAAATTCTATGGGTAATAGGACTTCTTTTCCATACACCAACTGATATGGTCTAAACCCAGTTGTGTTTTTCCATGTTATCCTATATACCCATAGTGCATCTCTCAATTTATGACTAGTCCGTTCTATTCATTTGTACAGTCTTCGTCATGATATTATCCAGGACTTTGTTTGTTGATTCCATTTGTTCGTTTGCTTGAGGATGGTATGAAGTTGATTTTCTGTGTTTGATCTTGTACTTGTTCGTAAGATCTCGAACAAGCTTTGATGTGAGCTATGTGCCTTGGTCAGTTACAATCTGTCGTGGAACTCCATACCTTACAAATATCTCTTGAAATAGAAAATATAAAACTGTAACTTCTATTTCCCGTGCTACTGCATTTACCTCAACCCACTTAGTTACATAATCTGTACATACCAGGATGTAATTCTTTCCATTTGATGGAGGGTTGATAGGTCCCACAAAGTCTAGAGCCCATTGGTCAAATGGTTCAATCAGTACTTGTGGCTTTAATGGAATTTCATCAGATGCCATTGGTCTTCCAATTCTTTGGCAACTGTCACATCTCTTCACATAGGCCTTGGAGACTTTGAAGATGGCCAACCAGTAGTAGCCAAATTTCAAAACTTTGTATGCCATCCGCTTGTCTGCAAAATGACCACCACATGGATCGTCATGAAATTCTTTCAAAATATCAATAATATCATCTTCTCTAACACATTTTCTTATTATTAGATAAGAGCCAATATAAAAGAGGTCACCATTGACCCAACTATATCTAGCACTTTCTCTAATTATCTTTCTTTTTTGTTTATTTGTGTAATGAGATGGTAGGATGCCAGATGATAAATAGTTAGCTATATCTCCAAACCATGGAGTTTTGAAAGTTATAGAAAATAGATGTTCATCTAGAAAATTATCCGAAACTGGATTTGGATCGCCAGGTGAATGAAGTCTTGATAGAAAGTCTGCAACTTGATTATCCTTGGTCGATCTTGTACAGTGATGTTAAATTCTTGCATCAATAACAACCATCTAGTTATTCTGCCATTTGTGATTTCTTTTTTCATTAAATATTTTATGGCTGAATGATTCGTGTGGATATATACTTGATAACCTGTTATGTAATGTCTAAATTTATTAACTGCATGCACTACAACTAACATTTCTTTCTCTGTAACAATATAGTTCAATTCTGTGTTAAGTTTTTTCATATGAAATATATGGCATAATTAAACTGATTCTCTTTTTGTCCAAGTGATGCACCTATAGTAGTGTCAGATGCATCAGTTGATATATGAAATGATAATGACTAATTAGGTCCCCGAAGAATGGGTGCAATTGACAATTTTTAATTTTTTTTTTCAAATGCACTTTGACAATTATTTGTCTATTGGAACTCCACATCTTTCGCAAGTAACTTGAATAATGGCAAAGCTATTTTACTGAAATTTTCAATAAATCTCCTATAGTAGCCTGCATAACCCAAGAAAATTCTTACTTATTTTTGTGTTGTGGGTGGTATTAAATTCACAATGACTTGAATTTTTGCTGGGTCCACCTTAATTTCTGAAGAAGAAATAAGGTGTCCTGACACTATTCCTCCAGTTAACATCATAAAGCATTTTTTATTACTATGTGATATATTTGTCTCTATACATATTTTCAAAACTTTTTCAAGATTTTGTAAACAATCATCAAATGTTCCGCCATACATAGTGAAATCATCCATGTAGACCTCTACACACTCATGGATCAAATCGGCAAAGATTGCAAGGATTTCTCTCTGAAAAGTAACAGGTGCATTACATAAAAAAAAGGGTAAGACATTGTATGCATATGTTCCCCATGGGAATGTGAATGTTGTCCTATCATGGTCTTCCAATGGTATCTTTATCCGATTGTACCCACTAAATCCATCAAGAAATGAAAAGAATTTCTTCCCAGCTAATGAATCTAGAACTTGATCAATAAATGGTAAAGGAAAATGATATTTCAATGTAGCCTTATTGATCTCTCTTTAATCTACACAAATTATCCACTTTCAATTTTTCTTAGGTACCGCAACTAAGGGTGAAACCCATTGACTATCAGAAATATGATAGATAAATCCGACTTGTAACAGTTTCTGTAATTCCTTTTTCACTATGTACTTCATCATAGGATTCATCCTTCTTTGTGGTTGCCTTATAGGTTTAATTTGATCATCAGTGTAAATGTGATGGATACATGTCTTTGGATGAATCCCCTAAATGTCTGTGTAACCACAGGAAAAATATTTTGAGTATTTCTGTAACAATGCTATTACCTCTTTCTCTTGTGATGATTGTAAGTTATTACCGATATTCAAATTTCTCCCAGGACTAATCTCAATGATTTTTTTCTTTGAATTGGTAATTGAGTTAACATGAAAATACTTTCAAATGTATTTTGCAGTGATTGTATAATACTTTTTTCCTGAAAACACTGATTTAAAAGGTGACTTACAGCTTCATATTGTGTTATTCTAAGCTGCTCCGAAATGTTTGGTTCTGAGATGAAAATATCTAATAAGAGCTCATTTTCTTCCTCCTCTCTAAAATTATAAACCTGATTAATACTAAGAACAGATTTAAGTTCTTGTTGTTCTTCTCCATAAAGCCATGATAATAAAGAAGGAGATTGAGAAGAAGGATACAATGTAACATGTTTTCTTTCATCTCCATGCGCAACAATCATACTTCTTGACCTACATCCAATGTAAGCATCTATAGTGGACAACCAAGGTCTGCCTAAAATTAATGGATGCCCTCTCAAATTAGTTTTTGGTTGTAAAATTAGGAAGTCTATAGGATACTCTTGTTAGCACTGAAAATGTTAATGGTGTAATCGCCATTGTGTCATTGTTCTCAAATTTTTATTGTGTCTTAGTTCATGTCCAAATTTTGATTCATTTCCAATAAAAGTTAAAAAAGAGTCTAAACATCAAGGTATTTTTAAGTAAATAGGTGTCATAGTGTTCTAGAGTCCTAAAATAAGTTAAAATATTTGTTTTGGCTTATCTTAGTGTTGAAATTTAGTCGATGTTTGGGTAATAAAATTGCAGTCATCTGGTTTGGAATAATAGTTACCTATGTTGCAAATTCATTGTCAAAATAGTAAAAATGGTAAAGGGTAACTATTTCTCAGAAATGGAAGTCATATATTTCACACAGTGAAAAGTGCAACTATTTCACTGAGATTTTTATTATCTCAGAAAAGAGGCTACAGGTAAACAAGTAAACATTTTTCGAATCAGGAAAATTAATGCTTCGTGGAAAACATAGTTTTTTAAAATCAAAGCGCAACTGAAAGAAAACATCTTAACCAACAAAGTGGGAGATCTGGAGAAGAGAAACAAATAATATTTAAAGGAATCTATCCGAGAAATAGACTAAGGAATGAAGAAAAGGGGAAGAACCACATGCAAAAAGAACGGATTGTCATGATCTAATCGCAGATCCAAAGGGGAGCAGAGTGACGGCTGAGATTAAAGTGCACATGGAGCGACTTCGCACAATGTAGTTTTTAAGTTTTATCGTTAAGTCAAACTGCATGGTATGTTAAGGGATTTGTGATGTGATGAGGCGAAGAGAGAGCAAGGAAGACCATCAGATCTGGGCGCAGATCAACGATGGAGATTAAAGCGCAGATGGAGCGATTTCACAAATCACAGTTTTTTAAAAGTTTATCGTTAAGGCTTCACATGATATGTTAAGCGATTTGCGATGTGATGAGGTGAGGGACACGTGTTGGCATAGTGCATCAAAACGATTTCACAAATCGCATAATTTAAAGTTTAGCCATTATCAGTATAGAGTTAAACTTGCAGGAAACTGATCTATGATTGCTTCCTATTGGTCAACTAGTTGTGGGGCCCAAGAACCACAGTTCCGCCTATATGCATGTTGTTTGGGGGAAATTGTAGTTTTTTCTAAACTGATTGCTGTTGATTGCACAAGTATGTATGTTTATAAAACTCCCGATGCATGATCTGTGATTAGTCCCACTTCTCTACCACGTCACTGCTGTCTCATTGCACATCGCACTTCGCCATTTTCAACATTTAACCCCCGCATTTCATAATAAAACTTCCGATGCGAGATCTGTGATCGGTCTCACTTCTTCGCCACGTCATCACACCCATTTCCTATCATTGATTCCGCTCCATGTATCCCTTATCAATTAAACATTTTTCAAAGGGTTTCTTTCTAATTTCCCATAAAATAAACCTACTCCATTATATCCAAAAGTTTCGGGTTTTTCACCATTATAAAGGGTTTTCAACCAAAAAAAGGGAAAGGAACAACGGAACATCGACAAAGCAACATTCAAGGAATAGTCACACACCGTTTTCAATGCTGTTTTGCACATATTAATAGGAGATAACCAGATGTCATTCCCACTGTTTTTATTTGTTGAAGATTGGTTTCACTAAAACATAAGAATGCTCTTTGAATAGACTGCCACCTTACACAACCATTTCAGAGTGACAGACTTCATGATGCCTTCGTGATGTTTATCATGTTTTTAATACATCGCTTTGTAATTAAGATTAAGGGATAAGCCTCACCTCTTGCACGAGGTTGTAATGACTGTTGAAACAGATTTACCTTTTTCTGTGGAAGATGATAGTATCATATTTTGTATATATATGCCAAACTGATATGAAGTCAGGGTTGGTTGGTGGTTATTGAATTTTGAGTTAAATGAACTGTAATATTTTTGTGAATGAAACAGAATAATACTACTGAGCACTTATTACCAATTTTCTGTGTGTATTGTCTACTTTACTTGTGTTTCCATATCTCCTTTATTCCAATTCTAGTTTTCAAATCATCATACTATTATGTGTTTCTATTAGTCTCTTAAGATTTTTATGTGTTTTATCGGTTTTTGTTAGTCTCACACAGTGAGAATTCTTGATAAAATATATGTTATAACAGTGGAAGAGCATCACTCATGATAGTTAATCTTCATGATATTTCACCGAGAATCTTGATAGACTAGAAATAGCTTTCTCTCGATGGAATATTGTCAAATTTCTACTTTTGTCAATTTCTACTAAATTAGTAGATTTATGTTTTACAAACCTATTGATTCTTCTCTCATCTTTCAATTTCCTCTCATCATAGACTACAAAATTTCACCTTGCTACCACATCAAATTACATTACCCTCTTTAGTAGAACTGTGGATTTGACCGAAATCTGTCTTCAGTGAATCAAAGTTCATACCATCTTCCAACCCCATAAAAAAAAAACATTAAAATCGCCTTAGAGTTTAAGATGTGTCTGGTCATGCGCTTGCTGCAGTTCATGTGCTGATTCTAGTGCCAACATATTTTGGTGCGTCTGCCGGAAGACGAAGGCCTTGTAACGAAGTATTCTCCCAAAGATGAATTAGAGATCTCCAACTGTGACTCCAGTTGCTGACCCTGAGAAAATAATAAAAGATGCTAAAGGAAAACAAAGATCAGTTGAAGTCACATCTCAGTCAGTGAAGAAGGTACACAAAAAGTACGTTCCAAAGAAAAAAGGTACCTTTATATTTTTAGTTTCAAAAAATTCTGCTAAAGTTTCAAGTTGAAGCTACTCCTCTAGAAAATAAAGTGGATATTGTTAACCTAGGCTTAGCTGAAGGTTTTTCTTACTCATGACCTAGTAAATCTGAAATAGTATTGTTCTAGTTAAAGAAGGAGAAACATAATTTCTAAGCATTGAAAAGAAGTCAGAAGAATTTTTGCTAACAGAAGGTGAATTAGAACAATTATTGGCTATTGCACCTTTTCTTGATAGGGATATTTTGACTGAAGAAGGCTTCAAAAATATTTTAAATTTCCTTCACACTCATCCTGAATACCAGTCTCTTGTCACCCCTCAGCAAGAATATTTTATTTTCTCTCCAAACTTAGCTGTTGGGTCATCTTCTTCTCATCCACTTGAAAAGACTGTACCCGAAGGTCTTACCTTTAACTTATCTGATTTCCTTGCTCAACAAAATAAAGATGAATTAAATCCATCCCCTCAAGAGACAAATTTATATTCTGATTCTTCTACTGAAGGAGAATTCAAGGCATCCTCTGTTCATCTTTTTGAAAGCCCACTCTTCTCAGTTCCAAAGCCTGAAAAATTAGCTCAAGACCCCCAATTTTACGCTATCCAAAATTAGAATCAGAATTCACCAATTGTAATTCCTATTTCCTAATCATCTACATCAATTGTACATAATAAAAATATGGCTCAGCCTGCCCTTACAAGGATGCAACAGATAGTGGCTGCAATATATGCTCCTCTTGTTCCCCCTCAACACATGCATGCACTTCCCCAAGGAGATTACTTGAAATATCTTCCAAAATACATTGGGAAGGGAGAAGGAGTTTCTGCTGAAGAACATTTAGTGGCTTTCTATAGTTATGCTGACAATCAGAATATTGAACATGAAGATGTTTGGTCAAGACTCTTTGTTCAGAGCTTGGATGGTGAAGCGCGAAAATGGTTTAGAATTTTGGCTCCAAATTCAATTACTGGAATTGATGGATTAGAATAGATATTTGTGAAGCATTGGGGTGATAGGAAAGACTATGTTTATTATCTTACATAATTTGGAACTCTGAAGAAAAAGGCAGATGAGTCTTTAGCTGATTTTACTAAGAGGTTTAATAAGATTTATCAAAAAATTCCTAAAGATATTAAACCCACTGAAACCACAACTATGATAAATTTTGCAAATGATTTAGATTCTGAGTTTGCCTTATGGTTGAGAGCTGAAAAAGCACAGACACTGACAACTATGAAAGAGGTTGCAATTGGAGTGCAGTCTAATCTCATGGCTTCTAATAAATTAAAAATGGAGGAAGAAAAGGTAGCAAAAGACAAAAAATATTATGAAAGAAAAAAAGCCTCCTTCTTCTAAATCTCTTTCAGAAGAATAAAATATCAATCAAATGTCAAATTTAATCAAGGAAGTTGCCTCTAAGATGTCAAAATTAGAGGTATAAAATAAACCAGCTGCCAGAGCCAATCAAAACGAAGCTAATAGAAATCAGGCTCCCTTCAGGAGGCATTTTCAGCCTCAACAAATCCTACAGCGTCCAAGGAGGAATGCTGATGATCAAAATGTTCAGCCTCCTTTCAATAATTTTCTGATGAAGAACAACACGGTAATGAGGAAGAAAATGAAGAAATAAACCATGTGGGAGAAAATTCACAGTCAACATGTTTGACATTGCACGAATATGAATATAGATCAAAAATTTGTTTGTTTTCTGATGATATGAATGCTCAAATTTATGCACAGAATGATAAAAAACAACAAGAAGTTAAAAAAAAAATTACCCTTTGAGGTCAAAAGGTCCTGTTTAGTAGCCTAAAAAAAAATCAGATTCAGATAAACAAGCTGCTAAATAGAAGGCCAAGGTAAATGAGGTTCCTACACCTCAAAATTATGCTCCAATTGTTAAAATTACTGTAGAAAATAAGGAATTAGTTACAATTTATTTCAGTTTCAAAACTGAATTGAATAAAATCAAAATTTCAATTCCACTCCTGGAATTATTGAAAAATCCAGCATATAAAGAGTCTTTTAAGAATCTGCTGCAGCCTTCTCTAGCTCCTGATTTAGTCAACCTTGAGGATGAGCATCCCACCATTTATCTAGGCTGTCATGTCCAAGACCAAAATGATGATAACTCACCTCCTTTCTACATGTCACTCAATATACATGACAAATTGCTGCATAATTTTCTGTTAGATTCTAGAGCTTCCCACAATCTCACGCCAAAGAAAGTAATGGATGAATTGGGATTAGAGATCACCAAGAAATACCATGACCTTTACACCTTTGAATCCAAAAGATTCAAGTGTCTAGGAGTGATTAAGGATTTGGCTATTTCGCTTACCCAACTACCTATGAAGAGCTTAGTGATGGACATTGTGGTTGCTGACATTCCTTCTAGATTTGGGATGTTACTTTCCAAATCTTGGTCTAAGAAATTGGGAGGTACCCTTCAGATGGACATGTCATATGCTACCATCCCAATATTTGGAGGGGAATTTAGAAGGCTATATTGGGAAACTCAAATGGCATACATCATTAGTGATCTGGACAATCCATCAAACCGTCCCATATATTTTGAAGAAAAAGAATTGGGGTCATCAATTCTGCACCTTGTTGCTGATGAGAATGCTTTCCAACCTGAATTAAGTAAAAAAAAAACACTTTCAAAGTGAAAATGCGTAGCATTCAGAAGGAGGATAGATCTGGAAATTGTACTTTTATGGAGCCTCTTCAAGAGAAGGATCAGGAGCGGAGTATTCCTCATTTCTCCTACTCAGTAGAAGGTGACCATATCATACAAACTGTAATTTTCTACCACTAACAACACTGCTAAGTATGAAGCACTTGTGCCGGGTTTGAAGGCAGTGAAATATTTGGGAGCAGAACAACTAATTGCCTTTGGTGATTTAGAGTTGGTGATTAAGCAAGCGAGAAATGACTACCAAGTGAAAAATTCCAAATTGAAGAATTATAGGAATGAAGTCTGGGATTTGATTGAACATTACTTTTCAAAATTTAATATAAATTTTGTCACTAGAGAAGAAAATAAAATTGCTGATTCACTAGCTATTGCTGCTAATAATTTCAAAGTTCCTCTAGATGTCAAGGCAGTCTATGATGTTCAAATAAAAAATAGATCTTCAATTCCTGATAACATCAAGCATTGGCAAGTATTTGAAGATGACAGGGAGATTCAAAATTTTTTGGAGTGTGTAGAAGAGTTTGCAGAGATAAAAATTGATAATGAGCAGGAAATTGTTGAAAACCAAAATAACAGCCCTTTTAAGAAAACTATGGCTGGGAAAAACATTACAGAACTGAAAACTAACTTTATTCCTAAAGGTTTGGTTCCTTTAGAAATAATGTTTGATAATAATAATGTTTTTCTCAAGCCTAGAAGCAAGTTTGATGGAGAGAGTACAATAGAGTGTAACATTGGTATAGAAGACTAGCCAAGATTAGTCAAAGTGTCCAAATTTCTTCCTTTGGAAACCATAACAAAATATATCAAACTCTTGAAGGAATTTGCTGATATTTTTGCATCGTCGTATAGTGAGTTGAAAACTTATGATAAGAGTATAATGGAGCACAAGATCCCTTTGAAAATAGATGAAAAGCCTATAGCACAAAAAATAAGACACATCAATCCCATGCTGCTTCCAATCATTGAGAAAAAATAAAAAAATTATGGGAAGCAAATATTATTCTGCCTTTGAGATTTTCTAACTGGGTAGCTAATATAGTCCCAGTCTGGAAAAAGATTGGAGAAATAAGGATTTGTGTTGATTTTCACAACCTGAACCAGTGCTCCTTGAAAGATAACTATCCACTTCCCAAGATGAATTATATATTGCAGAAGGTTGTAGCATCCAAAATACCGTCAATGATTGATGGATTTCCAAGTTATAATCAGATTTCAATTGATAGGCAAGACAAAGAAAATACAACATTTACCACACCTTGAGGCACATTCATGTACAACAAAATTCCATTTGGTTTGATGAACGCGGGTGCAACCTTTCAAAGGGAAATGGATATTTACTTTGCGGGAGAAAAGGAAAGATTTGTGGTCATTTATTTGGATGACATCACAGTATATTCAAAATCTGATGAAGACCAATTGAAACATCTGAAGCAAGTTTTTGACAAATGCAGAAAGTTTGGTTTGTCCTGAAACCCCAAAAATTCATCTTTTGCTATCCAAGAAGGTAAGTTATTGGGACATATTGTAACAAAAAGTGGCATCTGTATTGATCCAGGAAGAGTAGAAGCTATTCAAAATATTGGTTTGCCAAGAAATAAGAAGGAATTGCAGTCATTTTTAGGGAAAATTAATTTTCTGAGGCATTTTTTTCCTAACTTTGCAGAGTTGATCAAACATATAAATGTTTTGCTAAAAAAAGGTGTATAATTTAAGTGGCGAGATGAAGCTAAATCTTTCTTTTTAGCAATTAAATCCGCTTTGAGTGAAGCACCATTTTTGATTAGTCCTAACTTTGAAAAGGATTTTCTGATTTTTTCATATGCTTGAGAAGAAACAATTGCAGCTGTCTTACTACATAAGAACAAGGAGGGTTTGGAGCAACCAATTTCATTTTTCAGTCGTGCTTTAAGGGATGCTGAATTGAAGTACAACTTGACTGAAAAACAAGAATATGCACTAGTTAAGGCTTTGAAGTCTTTTTGAGTTTATGTACCGCATTAACAAATAATTTCTTTTGTGCCTGATATCATTGTTAAAGATGTGTTGCTGCATCTAGATACATGTGGAAGGAGAGGACGATGGCTAACCAAAATTTTGGAATTTGATGTTGAAATCAAACCAAATAAATTGATAAAGGGTCAGAGCTTGGCTCGCTTAATGGCTGAATTTAACTGCAAAGCTTTAAATATGAATGTAGAGGCAGCTGAAGGAGAAGACAGAGAAGGTAATGCTAAGTATCCTCGAATATTTAATTCATATTGGTACAAGGATATAGTTTACTTCTTGTTAAATTTCAACTGTCCGCCTGAAATGGAGAAGTCTAAAAAGAGAGCTTCTAAATTGAGAGCTATGAAGTATTTCATTTTGGAAGACCATTTTTATTGAAAAGATGCTGTTGGAGTCTTGTTAAGATGTGTAGATGAAGCAAAATCTCAGCAGATTATGATAGAGATACATGCAGGAGTGTGTGGAGGGCATCTATATTGGAGAGCCACTGCAAATAAAAGCTTAAGAGTTGGCTGTTATTGGCCAATGCTTTTCTCTGATGTCTATGCCAAAGTCAGAAGCTGTGTTGAATGTCATAAATTTGCTGGTAAATAGAAATTGCTACCATTACCTCTCATCCCTATTTCAGCAAATGTTCCTTTCCAACAGTGGGGGCTAGACTTCATCGGTGAAATTCATCCACCTTCATCAGGACAACATAGATGGATTATCACAACTACAGACTATTTCACTAAATGGATTGAAGCTGTACCAACCAGAAATTCTATTGATACGGTAATTATTAAATTTATGTAGGAAAATATTATGTCAAGATTTGGTTGTCCACAGAAATTAGTAACTGATAATGCAATGGCTTTTAAGTCTGCTAAGATGTAAAACTTTTGTCAGCAATATGGGATTGAATTGACTCATTCCACGCCTTATTACCCTCAAGGTAATGGATTGGATGAGTCATCCAATAAAATTTTGGTAAGGATTATTAGGAAAATGCTGCCTGAAAATAAGAGGAATTGGGACACTCAGCTGATACATGCTCTGTGGGCAGATAGAGTAAGTGGTAAAAAATCAATTGGAATGTCGCCATTTCAGCTTGTATATGGTACAAATGCTTTAATGCCTTTGAAATTAGCTCTTCCTGTGATGAAGTTCCTACAAGATGAAGTTGATCATGAAAACCCAGTCCAAAGGAGAATGCTACAGTTGATATAGGCACACCAAATTAGAGAATCATTGCTAGAAAAAGTTCAAAAGTATCAGGCTAAATTCAAATCCGTTTTTGATAAAAGGGAAAATCAACAGTTGTTTAGGAGAATGATATGGTACTGCGTTGGGATGCTAGGAAAGAAGACCATGGAAAGCATGGTAAGTTCGACAATCTGTGGTTTGGGGCATTTAAAATTGTTGAATTTTTTGAGAATTATACTTTTCTACTCAAACATCTGGATGATTATCAGCTGACTGGAGGCCCAGTCAATGGTCATTTTCTTAAAAGGTTTTTTATTTAGTAAATTCAGTTGAGTCACTCCATTGTAAATATCCGGTGTGATGTGTCAATAAAATCCATGCCCAATGGTACTTATGTTTGTATATTTGGTCAGTCTTGAGTCCAGTATGTCAATGGTCAATCCTAGTCTCTATTTTTAAGAAGTCTTCTAAGTTTCAAGAGTTTTTGAGGAACTGAGTCTACAATCCTTGAAGCCTCACAAGGAGGAATTCGTCCCCAATAAGAGCCACTGTTAGCACTGAAAATGTTAATGGTCTAATCGCCATTGTGTCACTGTTCTCAAATTTTTATTGTGTCTTAGTTCATGTCCAAAGTTTGAGTCATTTCCAATAAAAGTTAAAAAAGAGTCCCAACATCAATGTATTTCTAAGTGAATAGGTGTCATAGTGTTATAGAGTCCTAAAATAAGTTAAAATATCTGTTTTGGCTTATTTTAGTGTTGAAAGTTAGTCGATGTTTGGGTAATAAAATTGCAGTCATCTGGTCTGGAATAATAGCTACCTCTGTTCAAATTCATTCTCAAAACATTCAAAATAGTAAAGGGAAGCTATTTCTCAGAAATGGAAGTCATATATTCCACACAGTGAAAAGCACAACTATTTCACCAAGATTTTGGTTATCTCAAAAAAGAGGCTATGAGTAAACATGTAAACAATTTTTGAAGCAGGAAAATTAATACTTCGTGGAAACCAGGGTTCTTTAAAATCAAAGTGCAACCGAAAGAAAACAACTTAACCAGCAAAGTGGGAGATCTGGAGAAGAGAAACATATAATATTTAAAGGAATCTGGCTGGGAAATAGACTAAGGAATTAAGCAATGGGGAAGAAATGCGTGCAAAAATAACGGATGGTCATGATCTAATCACACATCCAAAGGGGAGCAGACCGATGGCTGAGATTAAAGCGCACATGGAGCGACTTCACACAACACATTTTTTAAGTTTTATTGTTAAGTCAAATCAAATGGTATGTTAAGTGATTTGCGATGTGATGAGGCAAAAAGCAAGCAAGGAAGACCGTCAGATCTGGGCGCAGATCAATGGTGGAGATTAAAGCGCAGATGGAGCGATTTCACAAATCACAGTTTTTTTAATGTTTATTGTTAAGGCTGCACATGATATGTTAAGTGTTTTGCGATGCGATGAGGCGAGGGACACGTGTCGCAATAGCGCACCAACGTGATTTCACAAATTGTAGAATTTAAAGTTTAGTCGTTATCAGTGTATAGTTAAACTTGCGAGCGGCTGATCTGCGATTGCTTCTTATTGGTGAACTGGTTGTGGGGCCCAAGAACCACAGTTCTGCCTATATGCACGTTGTTTGGGGGAAAGTGCAGTTTTGTTCAAACTGATTGCTGTTGATTGCACAAGTATGTATGTTTATAAAACTCCCGATGCATGATCTGCGATCGATCCCACTTCTCTACCACGTCACCTTCGCTCTCATCGCACATCGCACTTCACCATTTTTAACATTTAACTCCTGCATTTCATAATAAAAATTCTGATGTACGATATTCTGTGATCTGTCCCACTTATTCACCACGTCATCACCCCCTCGCCTACCATTCATTCCGATCCATGTCTCCCCTATCAATTAAACCTTTTTCAAAGGTTTTCTTCGTAATTTCTCATAAAATAAACCTCCTTTGTTATATCCAAAAGTTTCAGGTTTTTCGCCATTATAAATGGTTTTCAAACAAAAAAATGGAAAGGAACAGCGGAACAATGACAAAGTTTCTCTCAAACATTTTTCTATGAATACTCTCAGTATCAACACATTTTTTTACCAGAAACCAAACAACATTCAAGGAACAGTCACACACCATTTTCAATGCTGTTTTTCACATATTAATAAGAGACAACCACATGTCATTCCTATTTTTTTTGTGCTTTTTGTTGAATATTGGTTGCACTAAAAGAGAAGAGTGGTATTTGAATAGATTGCCACATTACACAACCATTTCGGAGTGACAGACTTCATGATGCCTTTATGATGTTTATCTTGTTTTTTATATAGCACTTTGTAATTAAGATTAATGGATAAGCCTCACCTCTTGCACGAGGTTGTAATGACTGTTGAAACAACTTTACCTTTTTCTGTGGAAGAGGGCAGTATCATATTTTGTATATATATGAAAAAATGATATGAATTCAGGGTTGGTTGGTGGTTATTGAGTTTGACTTATATGAATTGTAGTGTTTTTGTGAATGAAACAAAATAATACTACTAAGGACTTATTACCAATTTGTTGTGTATATTTTCTACTTGTGTTTCCATATCTCCTTTCTTCCAGTTCCAGTTTGTAAATCATCATACTGTTATGTGTTTCTATTAGTCTCTTAATCTTGTTATGTGTTTTATTGGTTTTTTTTGGTCTCACACAATGAGAATTCCTGATAAAATATATGTTATAACAGTGGAAGAGCATCACTCATGATAGTTAATATTCATGATATTTTAGCAAGAATGTTGTCAGACTAGAAATAGCTTTCTCTCAATGGAATATTTTCAAACTGCTACTTTTGTAAATTTCTACTAAATCAGTAGATTTATGTTTTATAGACCTATTGATTCCCCTCTCATATTTCAATTTCCTCTCATCATAGACTACAAACTTGCACCTTGCTACCGCATCAAGTTACAATACCCTCTTTAGTAGAACTATGGATTTGACCGAAATCTCTCTTTAGTGAATCATAGTTTATACCATCTTCCAACCCCATAAAAAAAAAACATTAAAATCGCCTTAGAGTTTAAGATGTGTCTGGTTAGGCACTTGCTGAAGTCCAAGTGCTGATTCCAGTGCCAACAACTCCCATGAATCTAGTGAGACAATGATATCTTCCAAAATACCTTCTGGTACAACTTTAGATCTATCTTCAAGTTCTAAGACTGTAGCAATACGTCTAATGTTGTTCAAATTCAAATGTTTTATAGTCTCTGTAGTCATAAAATTTATAACCACTCCTAATTCTATTAAAGTGTTAGGCACTAGAAATTTGTTGATCGAAATGATAACCATAGGGATCCCTCGATCAACATATTTTTCAATGGTTGTATTTCTAGACATGAGACTAGCTAAACTTCCAATTACCTAGATTGTGGGTGTATCTCTTTTTCTTCTGCTAGATTTCTTGATGCATAATTCCTTTATTTTTTTGCATATATTGGAATATCTTTAATTTCCTACAACAAAGGAATTTTGACATATGTGTTCTTCAATTCATCCAGAATATCAAATTCAGGCAGAGATATTGGAATTTTCTATTGTACTAACCTCTCTGGATATGGTGGAGTCTGAGTCATAATAGATCTACCCTTCTGAGTTTGTTGTTCTCGCTGAGAATGTTGACTTTGTTCTCCTTGCTCAGTTTTTTCTTCTATTATCGGGGGAGAATCTTTATGTAACACCTTCCCGACCTTAAGTGGACAACTTGTATGGGAAGAATAGAATACGTAGGAAAATATGTTGCCTCTTCCATATTCTATGCTGGTCTATCCACTTTGTTACTTGGATTAGCTACTTGCTGATCTGGAAATCGTGTTGGTCTAGGAGGTGGTTGGTTAGTAGGCAGCTGAAGCTGTTGAGGCCGTGTTAACATTGGTTGATTTTGGGGTGGAAATGGTATTGGTTGATGTTACTGGAATTGTTGGTATTGAGGAAATGGATACTGTTGAGGATACATATGCTCAGGTGGCTGGTTTCCATAACCATATCCCCTCCAGCCTTATGCAGGTTTGTTTTGATATTGTTGTGGAGGCCAAGCCTGCCATGACATTAGAGTGTTCCATGAATTTTGAGGATATTCAAAATTATGGGGGTTTTGTTGAGGGAACTGTTGAGGCATCCTTGGCTGCCAAGGTAACCTTGGTGCCATATAGTAGAGAGTGTCTACCCCTTGCACTTCTTCCATTTGCAACTCCTTTAATTTAGGACAGTTTTCTGTTGCATGATTTTCTGTGCAAAATCCACACACTTGTATACCTTGCAAAGGACATTCCCTGAGTGGATGTTTTTTCCTACACTTTGGATAGAATATTGCTAAGATTTCATCTTGTTCTTCCTTCTTCTTCTTAGCTTTTAAGACATCTACTTGATTTCCCAAAGTTCTTAAGAGATCTGTTTTGAAATTTTCTAGTGAAATTCCTATCTCTGCTCTTATTACTACATATGCTGCAGATTTGGAAGCCCTTGATGTAATATCTCTCTTTCCACTCTTTGCTCTTCCCCTAGAGTATTTCTAAAAAAGTTCAACAATTTATTAAAATGGTAAATTGGATATATCTCCTTTTCTCATCACATTAAGGATATATAAATATTCATCTTTAATACCCTTAAGAAATATTGTACAAATGGTGTCAAGATTTACAAAATGTTGTTTGGATTTCTACAAATTGTAAAGAAATATTTCCAAATATTCCTCCAAAATTTCATGTTCTTGTTGTGTCATTCTAAAAATGTATTCTTTTGAGTCTCTAGCCCTACAGTAAGCTTTATACTTTTTAAGAAAAAAATTCTTCATTTCATCCCAATATGCTATTGTATATTCTCCTAAACCCATAAACCATTTTAATGATGTTGCTTTCAGAGTAGCAAGAAAGAGTCGAAGCTTGTGTGTATCATTCGTGTATCCATAAGTTCTAAATAAGATATCAAACTCAAACATGAATGCATCAAGATCTTCTGTTGGCATTCCATAAAAGTTAGACAATACATAAGGTGAAATGTTTTTCATTTTCAATTCTTCTCCTAATATTGCTCTCGCATATAATATTGGAAAGCCAAAAGTAGATTCCTGATCATTGTTGTTTTCTTGTTCATTATCATGTAGTCTTTTGTTTTGATTTTCTCTTCTTTCTTCTTCTTCTATCCTTTGAAGTGATTATGTTCTTCTGTTTTCCTCTGCCTTTCTTTATGCTTCCAATCTCCTTTCTTCCTCTCTTTACCTTTTTCATTCCCTTTGTTGTCTCTCATATTCAATTCTTTGTTCAGGAGTCATGATTGGCCTATTTGATCCTTCTCCTTCGTCAGTCATTTCTTGTTTAGAGATATGTAGTGTTTCAATTTGAGGTTGATTTGGTGTTTCTTCAACCACTTCGATTTTTTCAAAGACAAGTTTCTCTAGTTGTTCAACAACTGGTTTTATTGTTTCCTTCTGTTTCCCTAAGGAAGGAGGTTATTTTGGGGATTGTTTTCTTTTACTTCCAAGGCTGACAAGATCTGTCTTTCAACTAGAATTAATCTTTGTTCTGATCTCTGTTTTCCCTCTAACTCTTCTATAGCAGGTCTTCCAGCAACTAGTGTTGTTAGTCCTATGGATGGATGAGTTGTTGGGGGTTTTTTTTTCACGAATCTACCCTTCTGATCTCTATCTCTAGGCATAAAGAAACATAACTTAAAAGAAAATATATGTTTTTTTTGTTTTTGATGTTATATATATATATATATATATATCTTCCTAATTGACCACTTCGAAATATGCCTCCTCAGCAACGACGCCAAAAACGTTGGGTTGTTTAATGGGTAAACAAACACAAGTATTTATTATCAATCCGGGCTAGTAGGAATTAGAAGCATCCCCAAGATATATGGGTTTCAGATATAATCAAGTTAGAAGATGAATTATTAATAATAAAGGAAATGCATATTACAAATATAAATTTAAACTAAATAATTTCTAAATTCAATTATGTAATCAGCAACAGAAGAAGCTCCTAACTTAGGAGACTTGTTTGTCCTTCTCTTACAAAACAACTTCATGAATTAGAAACCAAAACCACTAATGAGAAATATATTAAAATGCATGAAATAGTAACTGAAGAGGCTCTTAACTAAAGAGATCATGTTTGTCCTTCATTACAGATTCATTCATCATTAATACTATTGTTAGAAAACAAGAATTCATAAAATAATTAAAAAGCAGGAAAAGATGAATTCTAGCTCTAGCTCTCAATCAGATAGAAAGAATGTTTAACTTAAACATTGGATTGTCCTTTCATATGAAAAATAGGAATGATAATTAGATTAATCAATGCTCATAAAACATCAACATATATCTAATTAACAAATTAAGCATAAAACAAACTAGTTCATTAACTGCAACTTAAAATAACTAGAAAATGCACTTAGCTTGGTGTGGGGTCCCTCCACCCTTGCCTCACACACTGAAAGTGCTTTCAGCTACTAAAAATTCAGTCAAGTATTCACCATATAACAACAGAAAATGAAATAGAACAGGTCTTTCAGTTAATTCTCCAAAGTCTCATAAATATCAAAGTTAAGTTACATAATTTCTACATATGAATGCCTTCAGAGTCTTAGGCTTAAATAGATAAAATATGGAACAAAATCATCTAAAATGTCTCCTATAGCCATGGCTATCCTTATCTTATCTAGTCAAGTTGAGCTCATCCATCAAATCCATCAAAATTTGTAAAATCCCACAAAATAAGAAATTTGACCTATTTCCTTGGGATCTCCATAAAAACAGGTCCTGTTTGACCGCCTTTTACTGGGCCTGTTTAAGCTCAGTTTGAATAAAATAATAGGTGTAAATTTAATCTTAGTTCCCAAGCTTTATAGAAATATATCCAGCTCGTGCCCAAGTGTCCTGCAAATATGAGAACCATGAAGCTATTACGGGAATTTCTGATCTAGTCCAAAAATGCACTTAAAATTCAATTTTTATAAAAACAAGGGCCAACACCTTACTTCCTCCTCCAATCCATTAGGGACATGAGCCAAAAATTCAGAGAAGGGAAGCATAAACACTTAGCCCATCATGGCCTTATTAAGATGATAGTGGAAGGCGTCGTAAACCACTTAATAATTCCTATCCCATGGTCCAACTTCAGAGATATGGATGGGGAGGAACTCATTGGAACACAAAGAATTATTCCTAGGAAAACCCATGGATCTATCATCGGGGTTATAGAAACCAGATCATAGGAAGAAGAAGAGGTAGATAAGAGAGTAGAAATGGAAACAAATTAAGAGAAATAAGAAGAGACAAAGGTAGAAGAAGCAGATGATGAGGGAGAAGAGTAAGAAAAGTTAGAAGAGGAGGCCCTGAGTCTTAAACAAACCATTGAGCCAAAAGAAAATGAGATATACCCTCAGTAGACTAGTATATCACCAAGGAACACTGAAGATGAGGTGGTTGCCACTTTAGCTACCTTGGGAAATCTTGTGAATTCCAATAAGAAAAGGCCCATACAAACCCCTCTCTACTTTAAAACAAGGAATCAAACTAGAATGAGACAAGGCATACCCAGACTCCTACAAAAATTACAATTACCATTGAGGGGTCCCCAAGTAAAAATGAAAAGGTAGGGCCATATGAGGGAAATATTGAGGATATCACCTCTCCAAAGCCAAAAACTAAGGATACCATAGCCTATGTAAAGAGGTACACCACCAAAGAATCACCCTTCAAGTAACTAGAAGAACCCACTGAAATCCAAAGAGAAGGAAAGAGCTTGCTATAGGAAAAACAAAGCCTGCTACAGGAAAAACATAACATGCTACAGGAAACTCAGAAGATGTTATAGGAAGGAAGGATGGGTATTAGGAAGAACAAAAGGCACAAATTGAAGGGAAGAATGCACAAATGGAAGGGAAAAAGGTGAAATATGGGGTACAAGTTGAACATCAACTCCAAAAGACAGTAGCCTCCCCACAAACAGTTGAAAGAAAAATCATAGTATTTGATAAACATACCCCACAACATAATTTTGGATCCTATTATAATTTCATTGAGGGAGGAAGATTGATCCCTGCGAAATTCACAATCCCCCTCCTACATGAGCTAGCAGTAGAAAGAGGGTGCACCTACAGGTGGATGCATATAGCCAAATCAAAGGATGTTTGGGATGTGGGGTTGATGGAATAAAGGATCCTTGAAATGAGAAAATATTTGGATGATGTAAGGCTCATAGATCTATGGTGAAAGAGAAATTATAAGCAGCACAAGAAGTGAACATGAGGCTACAAGGGAAACTACAGGAAAATGACAAGAAACTTGCCACCATGGCCAACCTTTGCATGGAGGACATGAAGTATAAACAACCGTCAATGTCCTATGTAGTTTACCTAAAGGAGAAGTGGTTACAATTCCAAATAAAAACCTTAGCTCAACATGGCTCCCTACCCTTTCAAAGCTATAGATAGTTCATCGATTTCTGCAAACATTCTAGTGTAGGAGAGACGACTAGCATGGTAGAGTTCTACATGCACAACCTCATTTTAGATTATATGAATAATTGGGACCCAAATTCCAGGTTGGGTGATATGGAACTAATGGCTCGAGCATCCTGGCTAACACATGAAGAAGAGAGAGTGACAGAAACTAAAAGAGTCATGGTCAGAGAAGAAAGAGAACCTATACATATCACATTAGAATTAATAAGCCCCAAGGGGCTCATTAGTAATCATTAATTGATATAAAATGATGATGTACTGGAACATAGATACATTGAGACATAAGGTCATGCCAATGCACACTTGGATGATATATCCAAGTTGCTAGGAGAAGAGAATTTTCAGGCATTCCAAAGAATATGGAACACCTTACCACTTATCCTACAATTGAGGGAATATCATTCTCCTGAGAGAATGAGAAATGCATTGGAAAAGTGCCCTTCTAAAAAATATGTAGAGAATGAAGATACAATGGATAAGATTGAATCCGAGTCCACCATTATTGTTGGGGCTGCATGAAGGGAGAGATCAGACAGAGGGACAAAAGGAGTCAGTTGAGGTAGAAAGGAATGCAGGATTCCACCCACCGAAAGGAAATCTCTCTTTGCTGCCTTGAGATGTCAGAGAGGCAACCCGAGATTTGAAAGGGATCAAAAAGGAGGATTGAGTTTCTCAGAGGATGAGAAAAAATTTCACTAGGGGGCTGATGACAAGGCCCATCGATAGTTATATTTTAAGGGGTTAAAATTCCATACTTCAGCTATTAAGTTACCACTCTCTCACATTTATTTACATTTTTTTCATATTATGCTTAATCAAAAGGATGTATGATGTTTTTCATGTATGGTTTCCCAATATGAATTAACTACAAAGAATAAATATATTTTCGAGTAGACAAAAAGGAGATATTGTATGAGGTTTTCTACCTCCTTAACTCTCTCAATCATCCAAGATCACATCGATATCTGTCCCAACATCTTGAAGGCAAAGGCAGCCAAGCAAAGTTATAGTTATGAGGAGCCAAGCTCCAATCTTCTCGAGATCAAGGAGGACTTATTCCTACTTTTTAGGGATAAGTTGGTATCTACCCATTTGTATAAATAAGCATATGCAATAGCTCATTAGGATTTGAACTTTGTATTCAACTACGTAACTCTTGAGCTCTGATTTAGTGTTATTTTTTACTATTATATGATGTACTAGACGTTTTTATGCAATGATAATGAGAAGTTTCTTGTTCCTTCACTAATTTAGTCTCAGAGAGTTGATGATTTTGGGTTAGGGCCCAATTCATTGGCTAAGTCCCTCTTTTGTATTTATATTCTCTCTTTATGTTTTTTCATTTTGTTTAATCTCTTTGCATTCTAGTAGCAGTAAAAATCCATCAAAATTGTGCTTGTAGCCTCTCTTTCTCACTTCTGTCATGGGAGCTTGGGGAGAAGGATCTCCAAACACATATCAAAAGTAGTTTTTTTGTGATATCTTGGAAAGTTATATAGTGTTATTATCATGCTCTTAATATTCTTCTTGTAAGTTAGGAGTTGGATTTTTGTTCGATTAGATTTTAGTATAGATTAAGTACGGCATTCCATTCAACTCATATTTTCCACTTGTTAACATGATAGTTTGTTAATAATAAATGAATGGATGTGTGTAGTGATTGCAGGGTTGTATACAACTACAGGGAAATGATCATTTTCATCTCATTCATCCTCCTTCTCTCCAACCTCCAAATCTGCCACCAAAACCCTGTTTTGTAGAACTACACCACCACCATGAGATACCTTCCAAGTGCAAAAAAGGCCTCCCAAAGGTTTTGAGTTTGGATGGAGGTTTTGGGAACCTCTCCCTCACCTCATTCCACCTTCTCTCACCTTTCCATGCCTTCCTTGCACCTTTTTCATCCTTAAAATCCTCTCAGCCTGTTTCATGTAGCACTTCAAGACATCCTGTAACAACTTCCTGTAATAGTGTTGTAGGCCACCTATTCACTCCAATTTAGCTCATTTTTGCCTTTATAACCTAGAATAGGATGCACTTGACCCCCAAATCCTAATTCATGGTTAGAAGAGACTCTTAGGCCACTCCAAATCTCCTTCCTTCCTTGCTTCAAAAACAAAGTAGGCATTAGAGTCTTATTTCATTTAAGAATTAGATTGAATTTTACATGCAAGTACAAGTTGAAAGAAACAATAGATAGGATTTGGTTTATGCTTTCATGAATTTTGTGATGACAGAATATTTTGTTTACTGCAAATAAGTATATATCTATATGAATGATTTCCCATAGCATAGTTTCCTTTTTCTACAACTAGGTTAACTGTTTATGCTTTTCTTTCACTGTCAATTACAAGTAGAAGTTTGATAGACATTCTCTTTGTCTTAGAATAGAAGAAATTCCCTGCATTACATTAGCTAGATACACTTTAATCAAGTAGAAGGAATGACCTAGAAGTAATACTGACCAAAATACCTAAATGAGGGTGCCATGAGTAGAATCTATTTGTTGTGCATATATCACTGCCACCTCTAAGTATGTATGAACCCAAGGTTGATAAGTAAATTTGAGTAGCCCTTGGGAGTTGCAACACTTTTGGTGAAATACCGGGGTTCATCAGTTTCCCTTGGATTTTAGTCCCATGGGATATTATTTACTAAAAATTTGGTTTTAGGGTGGTATTACTTTGGAAAACTTGATTTTTATTGTGTGGTCCTGCTCCTTCATCCACATATATCACTTCCCTTCCATTCATGATAACACCATTCATCATCTTTCTCACTTGGGTCCACATTTCCTCATTGGGTCCATATAGGGCTAGCCTCCCCTTTCCCCTGACCCCACCCTGGATCAGGCTTGAAACGATGAACCAGAGGATGAAGCAGCTAAAAAGAAAAAATTAAAATCATAAATGGACACATTCAACAAGAAAATGTACCACAAGATGAAAAAGGTGGTCAGGACAAACATATTTAGCATGTGGGAAAAATCCAATGCATGAGCTCTACCCCATACCAATGGCCATCACCCTAGTTCCATAGGCCCTAGATGAACCTCCTTCATCATTCAAGAACCCATGATTGGAGGGAAATGAACCTCCCTACCTAAAATGGGTATCCACTATTATATATTACACATCATGCTCTTATCCTTTGATCCCCAAGTAATTAATCAAAGAAAAATCATAAAAGGAAAAAGGCATATAAATAAGGGTGGAAAAAATAAGGTCGGGGCACATCATGTACCACGATTTCTCCCTGCTATACATTATATACCTAGGTGTGGTATTACCTTCTTCTAACTACTCTTGTACCCCGATGTGCAGCCCATGATTGCCCCTTCATTCCCTATTCCATCCACCTATTTATCACATGCCATCATCATTTAAGGGATGTAACTTGGGCATATTATCCCCTCTAAATAAATAAACCACCTAATAAGGTACTTGGTTAAACCCCTTTGGAGCTTTGATACATTAGTACATGCCAAAGCCCATTATGGAAGGGCATGTCCTTATGAAGTGTCCACTTGTTGTCCATGGTTTGTAAGCTCTTTTAATTGATTAATTTATTGACTTGTTGTGTTGGAAGGCTAGGGGACACATTGGATATTATGCAGGATTGAAGATGGTGTCCATTCTAAGTTTGGTCTCCCTATATGGGGTCATAACTATCCATAGGGCTACATTGGCACATGTAGGGTGTGTTTAGAGAGCGATGTACCTCCATAAAAGTATAAAAAACTCCACGGATCCCCAGATATGTTCAGATATTGCTTGTGATCCACCTATTGGAAGAGGATGATGCACTTGGTACACCATGTACAACCGGCCCCACAATTGCACCATACACTTGACAGGTGACCCAGAACTTGTACACTAATGTGTCATCATTTATTCCATCATATGATCCCTTACAGATGGTCTACCAGAATATTTGACTTACTTGGAGACCCATGAGGTTATTGGTGTTCCACCACACCCACTGGGAGCACCACAAGATTTTTGCTTGGAGAACAAGGGGCCAACCCATTTTCCATCAATTTTGAGGGTCACAATCATCATTATGGAACTCATGGACCTCATCAGGCCTCTTGAAGGGTCCAACGCCATACATTGTTTACCATTTGACCTCTTGAGAGGCTTATTATTTTATTTATGAGCTAGTTTGGTGGGCTTGTGACCAAAAGTTAGTTATTTGCACATTATTTTATCTTAGGGACTAATGTAGGCCCCATAAGGTAATTCAAACTTCTAAAAAGTGTATAAATATAAGTGACATAAATTCATTTTGTATCAGCACTTGGATTGGATCATTCTCTCTCTTGATATTTTCGAATTTCCTTCTTGGTGGACAAAGTTGGAGTATGGATGAATTTTTATATTTGGATTGCATTTGCTTATCTTGGAGCTTCTTAATTGGAAAATTTATTGATGGTTGGATATATTCTCTTACATTTAAGTACGATTTTGATGCTATTTTATTTTACTTTGTCACATACATTGATCATGGTATTTTTGCTATTTTAGGGCTAATCGTTGCATGCATTTACTTATTAATTATGGGATTATGTTTCTATATAGGATATCTATATGTATGGATGATGTTTTTTGAATGATTTTTCCTAGAAATCAAAATTATCTTGATAATCCATAGTGATTTTCAAATGAAGTATAAATGCTTTAAGGTCGCTCTCTTTTTCCCTAATGCCAAACGAAGTTGTCCTTAGAGCCTCCTTGAGCTAGAAATGGAATTCATTCTCATCATTATTATTGAATCCATATCCCTAAAGGAATTAGGCACTGATCCACCATAAGGTGATCAACTTAAAACCCTTCTTTCTTCACCTTTTCTCCTCTCTAGGTCTAGCCATGTTGGGACACCTAGGGCATAATTTTCCCAACAAAATAGCCATAGAAAAATTTCGATCTCCTAGCCTCTTTTGCATTGGTGTGTCCTCAAGGTATCCTCCAAATTTGAAGAAACTATGACAGTGGGATTGTGATGTATCCCAAGCCCTAGCACTAAGACCAAATTTTTCCTTGGTATTCCCAAAGCTATTACCTCATAGGATAATTTTGGAACCTTTAAGTGAAAAGTATTTATTTTATCCTCTTCCCTTCCTTGTTTAGGTTATGATCATCATTGGTTTCTATATTCCCTCCCCTTAACCTAGGCTGGGCCCACTTGGTCCCATGTGGTCCCATTTCAAAGACAACTCGAGAATCCAAAATTTTCAAGGATTTTATGGATTGGGAAACTACTTTACAAGTCACATTATCTTAACCTATCCCTTAAATCCTCACCTCCTTCTCCTATAAATCCTAGTACTGTTATCACTCTCTCCAACTTCCTAAGGGTGACAGTAGGATTGGAGAAAGGTAACCACAGAAAATTTTTTTGGTCAGGTAGCTAGCCCTACCCGGACCAAATAGGGCTCTCTCTTTGTCACTTTAAACATTCAATGAATAGCTGAGTATCTAATGATTTTAGGCTAGGTATGTAATCTTAATAATTATAATTTTGTTGTTGTTTTCAATGCTGGATAGAAAAGTCAGTGAATGGACTGTATATAAGGTTTTTAGGTCTGAACTTCAAGGTGAACCTATAGAAAATATGTGAGGCAATATAGGTAGTTTGAAAGCATATTAATAATTAATTAAGTATAGGATAAAAATGGAGGATATTTTGAATGAGCGTTGAGGTGAATTCATTCAGTTTAGAAGAAAATAAACATAATATGGTGAATCTTGTCTAAAATAGAGCATACATAAACATGAATTATTCTCTAAAACATAAAACATAAAAATATATGAATAATAATACATGCTATTAAGCATAAAATGATAACATACATGAGAAACACATATTCTCCAAAGCATACCACAAGTATCTCAACACAATTCCTGCAAATCTGTCTTTGATTTCATTCCACAAGTTGATTACAAGAGCTCCACTGCAATATTAGACTATCCAACCCCACACAATACTAAAGAGAGTCTAATTATATAAAAAATAGACTATGACACCTCATCAGGTCGAAATCCCATCGAAAATGGATCATAAATGCAAAAATGAATCATTTCCTAGTTTCTAGGGAGGTTAGAAACCATTCCCTGAATTTTAGCTATAAAATAGGAGTGTTTGTACTTTACATTAATTACAAGTTCCCTCATGATAGGAATCCAAAAAAACCTAATAAATCCAATGAAAACTCATAGGACAACATTTCCTCGAATTTGTCACCTTTTCTGAGCTTGACAGGTGTCTTGAGGAATCCAATGCTGATTTGTGACAGTTCTGACTGAAGATTTTAAAAACAATTTTCAGAAGCGTAGCGTAACTTTTGAGGAAATTTGAGAGGTCAAAATCCACTTTTGAAAGAATGATCAACTAGACCTGTGTGTCTAGTTTTCATAACATCTTAAATTTTGTAAAATGGACCATGGGAAGGCCTTCAAAAGTTCATTCTCCCAAGGTTACTCCAAAAGCTTAACAGAGTGTTCCAGAAGCATAACAAAGCCGTTTGAGAGGGATTTTGGAGGTATTCCCAGAGGATTTTTGGGCTGAAAGTGGTATATTTGGAAATCATAGGATGTCTGCTACAAAATGAAGTCTTTAAGCACTGCAAACCCCTGTTCCAAACCTCTAAAAAGTTGATTTGAATAAAACTTATCCAGAATTGTAGAAAATGACCTAGAGAAAGTGTATTGTTGTCATTTCTCTCAAACCATAACACCTGTGCATAAAATTAAGGAGGTTTTTGTTCTTTTGCCTATTATTGACAAAAACCTCTTTCACCTTTGTAAAATTCACCTCCATTACTTCAGAAACAGATTTTGAATCCAAATTGTCGCTGTGTGCAATGTAAACCCTGACAAATGACCACGAAGCTCAAGAAATGATGCCATGGGTCTGAGTTGGCTCAAACCTATAATAGTGACCTCCATTTTATCTCTTCTTCTCACTCTCCATTGTATTTATCACTAGAATGATGAAAACCCTAGGGTGTCAATGAAATGAGTGAATGAATGGAAATCTGGAAAAAAAAGAGTGAGTTTGGTGGATGAAATGAAGGGACTTAAAGATGAGAAAAATTATAGAAAGATTTGAGTAGGTTTTTTTGTGTGTTAGATTCAAGTTGTAGGTGTAATGAGAGAAAATGGTTGTGTGGAAGGTGTCAAAATGTCTAAAACACAGGAAATTCCCAATTTCGACTGTGAGAATAGCTTGTGCAATAGTAGGGTAAGTTAGTAAGATGAAATGGGGGTCATGGAGTTAAGTAAAAATTCTGATAAAATTTCAGTGGATAGGGTAGTATCTTAACTCCACAATGAAAGTTTAATTAAGAGAAATTGGTAATTTAAGGGTGGTCAAAACCTCAAAGCACAGGAAATTCCCAATTTCGCTACGGGAAAAGTTGCGAATTTTTTTTTTTTAAGTTAAGAAGGTGAAACAAGGCTTATGAAGCTAAGTAAAAATTCTGAGAAAATTTTAGTGAGGATTATGGCACCTTATCCACAACGCAAGTGGAATGAGGGAAAATTGATGGGTGTAGGGCAGTCAAAACCCTAAAACATAGTCAACCCTGATTTTGATTGTTTTCAATGTGTTAAAAATCTTGAATGAGGGTTTTGATGGTGAGAAACATGATATGGATGGTAGTGTAGATGATAGGAGTGTATAGATGGAGCATGGGGGATGTAGTTTTAGGGTTTATGTGATGGAGTTAGAGTTATATATATATATTATGTAAGGATAGTGAAAATCATGGAGACAATCATAAAATGAGCATGAAATGATTTTAAATCCTCAATCATGAAACTAAACACCAGCATGAGAGGAGGCTTACCTTGTATAGATGCTACACAAAGTAAAGGAGCTGATCTTTAAGTTGATTTGTAGGTTTTCGAATCCAAAAACCACAAATTGCTTCTTTTCCAGAGGCGTAACAACAGTGGTAAAAGCATAACACTAAGGCACAAAAGCGTAAAAAAGAGGCACATAATCTTAACAACTTCACCCAGAAGTGTAAAACTAAGCCAAAAGCGTATCACAAGTGGTTTTTGAGGGATTGCAAGTGTTTCAAATGGGATTTTAATGTTGGAATTTGGATTTTAGGGAGTCTGGAGGGCAAATGAAGAGGAGAGATGCTCTCTCATTCATGGAAAGGATATAATGAATTAGATAAGGGTTGATTTGGATTTTATAAGCTTTCAAATGCATCATACCTTTTTCCTTTAACACTTACAAAAAATTTTGAACATTTTTTTCACATGGAAATGGATTTTTCTCTTGAAAATAACCTTTTGCTTTTGAAAATGACCTAAAAAGGCATAATTATTTGACATTTGAAGTGGCCCTTTTTTTTGGAATTTTAAATGAGACATTGAGAAAAAATTTCTCCTTTTCATGAGACAACAAGATTGCTTTTTAAAAACTTTGAAATCTTTCACCTTTGGATTTGACCCTTTTCAACACAAGATGAGGTGTCTATAAGATTTGAAATGACTCCCTTTGCATTTGACTGGAACAATAGGTCAGATTAACCTCCTTTGATGCTCTGATAGTCAATGATGCCTTTGTTGGCCCTTAAATGAGATAGTGAGACATAATTCTTATTTTTCATGAGACAATGAAACAAAAATGAGATGCTTTGAACTTTTTGGGAACTTGAGCCATATAAAACATGAGAGGTGGATTTTATTTCATCTTCAAAAAAAGATAGCTCCTTCATTAGGGTTTTATGAGTGGAATGGAGGGTTTTTGCCTTATTTTAGATGAAAATTTGAATATTTTTCGAAGGCAGAGATGAACCTAGACAGTGACCTATATGAGATGGAGTGACCTAACCCTAGAAATTTTGAATGATGATGATGGAGATGGTGACCTTGAAACTGATGATGGTGATGTCCTTGACAATGGTGGAGATAAATGAAATGAAGGAGCATCATACATGGTTTAGATCTCTTAAGTGACCAAAATTATTTTCTGAGAACTTGTTCAAAAAAGTAAAAAAAAATGACCTATGCCTTCTATGGAAAACAACTAAAAGAGTTATTTGATCACTGATATACCTGCGCTAACATTGGCTCCAGCTGGGGATGAAAGATCCTTCAAGAGGTGTCAAGAACACCATAAATTATGTATCCTTACCATTAGGTGATGGATTCAAACTGGACTTTGAAAAACTTTGACAAACTGGAAATGATGAACTAAATATGGGAATGACTTAGACTTGAAAAATGACTTGACTACTGACTGAAATTAATTATGGAAAAAAACCATCGGGATCTTAGGGCCTTCGCCTCGGGCTTCAAATCTTGGTGATAACCGCAAAAATATAGAGGATATATATACAATCATGCAATATGATCCCTCCAATGTAACCAATCCAAAAAATTGATACTTACTTGAATCCTGCTCACACTTTCCTCGAGCAGGCAAAAGGAACAAAAGGTAGGAAACTCAAAGCATCCACTGAACATGTGCTCATGATCCATAAATACAAGAAGATGCATCTTCCCAGATGGATGCAACAAACTGACCAAAGGATCATGAAGAACATGCAACATAGGATTTTCTGGATGACTTAAAACAGGAAAACAAACCTCCTTCCAAACAGTTGGTTTGTTTATGTGCTGAAATTGATCACCTTCATCAATGAATGCTGCAACATCGACCTTCATTAATGGCTGTAACAAACTGGCAATAGGGTCTTCAATAATATCACGAGAAAGGGAAGTTTGTTCTTGAAAATATGAGTTTGAAGTAGACATATTATCAAAAGCAAAAATGTGCACATCCATAGGATCCAGGACAAACTCCTCTTCTTCAGCAGACTCTTCAATTTCTCAACATGGAGGAAGATCATCATCTAAAAAAGGCTCTAAAACAACCTCTTATTTTTCTCTGCATTCTGGAAACTTAGGATGATCAATTTGAAACCTAACGTCTTCAAAATTTGAAGGTACACGTATCTCTCTTTCAGAAAATGGATTCAGGAGTAATCCTTCATGTGAATTTGAATTAAGAGTTTCTAAAGTAGCATTTTCATTATATGTTTGCAAAAGACTAAATTTAATGGAATCTTAAATAATTGGTACAACAAGATGCAATTCTATGTCACATATCCCTTTAATCCCACCATCTTGGGCTGCATTTTCAGGTTGCAGAAAACATGAATTTTCAAAAGGATTTTCAATATGATTTTCCTCGATCATTGATCCAGAAGATGAAAAAAACAATGGACTGCATGTTTCCTTTTCTTGTTTAAAAGAGTTCTCATATTCTTGATCATGAAAATACAGGAAAGGATGCAAAAATTTGTTAACTTCATGAGATATAACTTGACTGTTAGGATGAAAATCTGTTTCATTTTCAAGAAAAGAAGAAGGTGATGCGTGCTATGAATGATCCTTTGTATCAAGGCAGATAATCTTTGTTTTTTTCTATTGAGAAGAATATTCATGAAGGGCCTCTATGATCTCATAATACAGACACTCTTCATCACCCAAAACCTCTTCAAGTTATTGAATGAAATCTTCATAGGATTCACAACAATATTTGAAGAAAAAGAATGAATGGTGAGATTTTCCATAAAACTCAAAGAATGTTGTGTGAAAATTTTTAAGAGAGAATAAACTACCTGGCTTCAACTCTTCATACCATGATATTGCTGTCCCTTCTAGGGTAGCCATAAACATTTTCATCAAACAATCCTCATGAAACTTAATCCCAAGCTTATGTATATGCCAATGAAATTTTATTAGATGTAGAGTAGCCTCATCCTCATTTCCATATATGAATTTGGGCAGATAATTTTACCGATCTATGCAAGGAATTCAATTTGGAAAACTAGGAATGTGAGCATGATTCATAGATACATACCTTCTAGCAGTTTAATCCATCTAGAAAACAATGAAGTCACCAAACAGTTCTTCAAGCTACCGGTTTTTTAATAGTGGAGTCGCCATGAAAACTCCAAAATTTTAGATTCTTCACCACTGGAGTTGCCAAGTGAAATATGCATAACTTTTCTTGTGCCTGACCACTGCTTACCATCAACAATCTGAGCTAATATTTTTCATTCTTTCCCGGGAAATATTTAACCTTCGCTCTCTGGAAAAGACACCAAGAATGTTATCACTCTCCCCAACTTCCTAAGGCTGACAGTAGAATTGGAGAAAGGTAACCACAAACCAAATTTTAGGCTAGGTAGTTAGCCCTACCTGGACCAGTGAGGGATCTCTCTTTGTCACTTTAAATAGTAAAATGAATAGCTCAGTATCTAATGATTTTAGGCTAAGTATGCAACCTTAATAAGTAGAATTTATTTGTTGTTTTTAATTCTGGATAGAGAAGTAAGTGAATGGACTGTATATAGGTTTTTAGGTCTAAAATTCAACGTGAACTTGCAAAGAATATGTTTTTAGGTCTATTTTTAAAGCAGATTAATTAGTCACTGCGTATAGTATGAAAATGGAGGAGAGTATGAATGATCACTGAGGTGAATTCATTCAGTTTAGAAGCAAATAAACATAATATGGCGAATCTTGTCTAAAACAGAGCATGCATAAACATGAATTATTCTCTCAAACTTACAAGATAAAAATATATGAAGAATAACACATGGTATTAAGCATAAAATTATAACATACATGAGAAACAAAGATGCTCCAAATCATACCACAAGTATCTCAACACAATTCCTGCAAATCTATCTCTGCTTTCATTCCACAAGTTGATTAGAAAAGCCCACTGCAACATCAAACTATCTAAACCCAAACAAGATTAAAGAGAGTCTAATTATAGAAAAAATGGACTATGAAACCTCATTAGGTCGAAATCCCATAAAAAAATTGATTTTAAATGCAAAATATGAGTCATTTCCTAGTTTCTAGGGAGGTTAGAAACCATTCCTTGGATTTTAGATATAAACTAGGAGTATTTTTCCCTTACATTAATTACAAATTCCTTCATGATAGGAAGCTAAAACCAACCTAATAACTCTAATTAAAATTCATAGGACATAATTTCCTCGAATTTTTGACCATTTCTGATCTTGACAAGTGTCATGAGGAATTCAATGCTGATTTGTGACAATTCCAACTGAATATTTTAAAAACAAATTGCATAAGCGTAACAGAACTTTCAAGGAAATTTTTAGGAACTTTGAGAGGTCCAAATACACTTCTTAAATAATGGTAAACTAGCCATATGTGTCTATTTTCCATAACATCTTTAATTTTGGAAAATGAACCTCGGGAAGGCCTTCAAAAGTTCATTCTCCCAAGGTTACTCCAAAATCTTAATAGAGTGTTCGAGAAGCGTAACAAAGCCCTTTGAGAGGGATTTTGGAGGTATCCCAAGAGGATTTTTGGGCTGAAAGAGGTATGGTTAGAAATAATAGTATATCTGCTACAAAATGGAGTCTTTAAGCACTGAAAACACATGTTCCAAACCCTTGAAAAGTTGATTTGAAAACAATTTGTCCAAAATTGTAGAAAATTACCTAGAGAAAGTGTACTTTTGGCATTTATCTCAAACCATAACACCTGTGCATAAAATTAAGGAGGTTTTTTTTCTTTGGCCTATTATTGAAAAAAACCTCTTTTACCTTTGTAAAATTCATCTCCATTACTTCAGAAGCTTATTTTGAAGCCAAACTATTCCTGTGTCTAATGTAAACCCTGACAAATGACCATGAAGCTCAAAAAATGATGCCATGGGTCTAAGTTGGCTTAAAACTGGAATAGTGACCTCCCTTGTAGCTCTTATTCTCACTCTCCACTGTATTTTTCACTGGAATTATGAAAACCCTAGGGTGTCAATGAAATGAGTGAATGAATGGAAATATGGAAAAAACAGAGTGTAGGAAAGAGTGATTTTGGTGGATGAAATGAGGGGTATTTAAGCTGAGAAAAATTCTGTAAAATTTGAGTAGGTATTTTTGTGTGTTAGCTTCAAGTTTTAGGTGAAGTGAGAGAAAATGGATGTGTGGAAGGTGTCAAAATGTCTAAAACATAGGAAATTCCCAATTTCTACTATGAGAATAGCTTGTGCAATAGTAGGGTAAGTTAGTAAGATGAAATGGGGGTCATGGGGTTAAGTAAAAATTATGATAAAAATTAAGTGGATAGTTTAGTGTCTTAAATCCACAATGAAGGTGGAATGAATAGAAATGGGTAAGTTTAGGGTGGTCAAAACCTCAAAACACAAGAAATTCCAAATTTTGACTGTGGGAAAACTTGTGAATTTTTTTTTTAAGTTAAGAAGGTGAAACAAGGGTTATGAAGCAAAGTAAAAGTTCTGAGAAAATTTCAGTGAGGATTATGGCACCTTAGCTCCAAAATTCAAGTGGAAAGAGGGAAAATGGATGAATGTATAGTAGTTAAAACCCTGAAACACAGTCAACACTTATTTTGATTGTTTTCACTCTGTTGAAAAGCTAGAATGAGGGTTTTGATGGTGAAAAACATGTTATGGATGGTAGTGTAGGTGATATGAGTGAATAAATGGAGAATGGGGGATGTAGGTTTAGGGTTTATGTGATGGAGTTAGGGTTTAGTTCAAAGGGATAGGTTAGGGTTTGTCAACATAAATTTTTTTATTTTTTATTTTTTATTTATTTATGTAAGGACAATGAAAAGCATGGAGACAATCATAAAATGAGCATGAAATGCTTTTAAATCCTAAATCATTAAACAAAAAACCAACATGAGAGGAGAATTACCTTGTATATAGGCTACACAAAGTAAAGGAGTTGATATTTAAGTTGATTTGGAGGTTTCCAAAGCCAAAAACCACAAACTGCTTCTTTTCCAGAAGTGTAACAACAGTGGTAAAAGCGTAACACTAAGGCACATAAGCATAAAAAAGAGGCACATAAGCGTAGAAAATTCACCCAAAAGCATAAGAACTGAGCCAAAAGAATAACACAAGTGGTTTTGAGTAATTTCAAGTGTTTTAAATGGGATTTGAATGTTGGACTTTGGATTTTAGGGAGTATGGAGGGCAAATGAAGAGGAGAGAAGCTTGCTCATTCATGGAAAGGATATAATGAATTAGATAAGGGTTGATTTGTATTTTATAAGATTTCAAATGCCTCTTACCTTTTTCATTTAACACTTACACAAACTTTTGAACCTTTTTTGCACATGGAAATGGTTTTTTTCTCTTGAAAATGACCTTTTTCTTTTGACAATGACCTAAGAAGGAATAGTTCTTTGACATTTGAAGTGACCTTTTTTTGGCATTTTAAATGAGACATTGAGACACATTTTCTCCTTTTCATGAGACAACACGACTAATTTTAAAATTTTTGAAATCTTTCACCTTTGGATTTGACCCTTTTCAAAACAAGATGAGGTGTCTATAAGATTGGAAATCAATCCCTTTGCATTTGTCTGGAACAAGAGGTTAGATTTACATCCTTTGAAGCTTTGATAACCAATGCTAAATTTTTTGGTCCTTAAATGAGACAGTGAGACAGAAATGAGATGCTTTGAAATTTTTGGGAACTTGAGCCATATAAAACATGAGAGGTGGGTTTTATTTCATCTTCAAAACAAGCTAGCTCCTTCATTATGGTTTTGTGAGTGGAATCAAGGGTTGATGCCTTATTTTAGATGAATATTTGAATATTTTTAGAAGGCAGAGATGAACCTAGAGAGTGACCTATATGAGATGGAGTTACATTACCCTAGACCTCTTGAATGATGATGGTGATGAACTTGAAAATGGTGGAGATAAATGAAATGAAGGAGAAAAATACATGGTTTATACCTCTTTAGTGACCAAAATTATTTTCTAAGAACTTGTTCGAAAAAGTAAAATTTTTTTGACCTATCAATTCTATGGAAAACAACTGAAAGAGTTATTTGATCATTGACATACTTGAGCTAACATTTACCTTGCTTAAGGAGAAAGTAAGCTCCATTCTTGACTTTATTCTGGGAAAGTACCATTGAGGTCACTTCATATCAATTTTTTGACCTATCCTTCATAAGTGGATTTCTACATACCAAGTCTCTTCCCATTGGTGAAAGCCTGTAAAGAGTAGGGAGCCTTAGCTGAGGTGACAGTCGGATAAATCTTCATTGTTTCCCTTGACCTAGCAGTTGTCCCTTTAGGAGTCCCTTTTAGGTCCCCTACTAGTACACATATAATCAATTCACAAGGAGCACAAGTACACCAAGAGAAGATTCAAACAATATTTGATTGGCCTACACCTAATACCCTATTAAAGTACAATGATTCTTCGATATTTGGAGCTATTACTGACTTTTTGTCAAAGGATTCTCACAGTTAGGTGCACCTATGATAGATTTGACCAAAAAAAAGGAGAATTTAGTTGGACATAAGAATCATACAAGGAATTTAATAAACTCAAGTAATGAGTTTATGTATGTTATTGTCACTTCCCAATTTTAGTCAACCCTTTGTATTAGAGTTTGATGTGTTTGGAGAAGGAATAAGTGTTGTACTGATGCAAAAGGGACATATAATCACATTCAAAAGTTGAAAGCTCTAGGATTCAAATATGCTTTACTCCATATATGAAAAATAGACTTTGGATATTATGCACACATTAGTAAAGTTCAAGAAATACTTGGTAGGAATAATTTTCATTGTCAAGACAAACCAAAATAGTTTACGTCATTTCTTGGAGAAAAAAAACTTGAATGAAAGATAGTAGAAATGGGTAAGTAAGGTCCATGCTTATGATTTTGATATTGAATACGTAAAGGGTAAAAAGAATGTGGTGGCTAATTTTTTTTCTAGAAAACCAACAACATGTTCCCTCATGGAGATCACCTAGTATTGGAAGGTTCACCTCTTGGTAGAATACTCCAAAAGAAAGTTTTATTGTGCATTTATGAACATACTCATTCAATATGACCAACACAAGATGATAAATGACATTATTTTTTTATAAAGACATGGTAATTTTGGTTCCTTAATCCATGCTCAAGGAGAAAATATTGAAGGATACACATGACACACCATCAACAAAACACCAAGTATTTCAAAACTTACCAGAATATCATAGAGTGATTTTCATGGAAAGTGTTAGGGTCTTATAATTTATAGGATCACAGGGTGACTGGATATTTTCTCTTAGTCATATGAAATTGTAAATAATATTGTATGTTGTAAATGATTTCCAAAAATATAAATAAAAAGAAAAAAAAATGAAAAGAGGGTATTTGAAAGGAAAAGAAAAAAAAAGAATACAGAAAAACAAAAAAAAGAAAAATAAAAAGAAGAGAAAGAATAGAAATAAAGATGAAATAACCCCATGAAAAAAATAAAAAATAGAACTGAAAGTGATGAGAATTTAAATTCCAGTACTTGATATAGAGTTTGATTTTTATGAATAAATTGAATGTTGTGCGCAACTTGTTTAAAATGCCACAACTATGGGTCATTTTTTAGATCATACAGTATAATCATGATCAGACAATTTTCAATTTCTGTTAATTAGATTAGAGAATAAGTTAGCCAAACTGTGTAATCTTGGCTAATGTTAGTTAGGTAGATGAACAAGTTGATTCAATTGTTTAAGCTGAATCAATGCAAAAAATGATATATATGAGTATATTAGGCATTTTTCTCCTCAAAGAAAATAAAATAGGGCTTGCACATCTAAATGCACCCTTTATTAGTCAAAATTAGTCTTAGGATTAGAAGAAAATTGAGTTCAAGATGGGTCAAAGGATAATATGTGGTTAATTTTACGTAAAAGTCTCATTAGTGCACTTTTATCCAAATTTTGAGAAACATTATAACATATGCGCTATTAGCCTAATGTTTGAGTTCATTATGATTTTATCCTAAGTTCGGGGTATTATCTATTTTAACCAAAGTCTTCCGCATATGTAATCAATTTTAAAAAAAGGACAAAAGGAATTTGTCAGATATCGTAAATTGCACATTCCAAACCAACGGTTTGATCAATTTTGCACTAGATCAATGGCCGATAACACTACCCCCCCATCACCGCTTCTTGCCATCCTACCTTTATCGGTGGGGGGGGGGGGGGGGGGTGGGGGGGGAGAGGTCTGAAAAACGGTTTCCTGCCCACCGACCCCACACTTAAATGTCACCACCACGGAATTTTGCACCCCCCTCATAAACCACTTGCCGCTTTGAACCCCCTCTGAAATCCACCAACCTTTTGTGCTTTCCCACCAACTTTCCCACGTTCTCCCTTCCACTCATATCCTAACACATGTCCCTATCCGTTACACCATTAAATATTTTCTCGGGATAACCGTTTGAATGTGACAACAACCCCTCGCCTCCAACGAGATTATACCATTACCATAAAAACCCATTTCGCACACCATTTTAACTCCTTTTTCTCACAGATCGCTTATTATACCATCATTTTTAAAATTGTGCCTACACATTACGCTTCCATAGTCAACCAAGGAACTGATCGAGCACAAGGAAAAGACATTGTTGCCACCCGTAGACCACTAACAAACATAATTCATGGTATTTCTTCACCATTACTGTCTTATTCCTGCAATTAGAATTAGCATAATTCCTCCTAAAAGAATAATAATGACGATCCAATAAAACAGATGCTCCCTCCTACTGTTGAACTTGATCATATTCCACTCATAGACATGGATTACAAAATCACAGAGACCAAATGTGAATTTGATATATTCAAGTTATATTGTTGGTTCAAAGACAATTTCATTGATCAAACTAATGAAATTGGACTCTGGGAGTCCAATTTACCCTTCTACATTTTCCCTCATACCTATCATTTACTCGATTTTATTAGAAAGTGCCATGCCTGATATTTTCCCAACCAGAGAGCCATTGTAACCCCAAGTGGGGAAGTTTTGTTCACCATCATGCCCGGAACCATAAATCAGATGATACAGATCCCCCAAAAAGACTCTAGCACCGATTTTTTAGTAGAAGCTTTGAATGACCTATAACAAAAATTAGATTTCTCCAAGAGGGCCAAAATTTTCGAGATATCCATGTTTCCTGACCAAGTGATTTTTTTTTTTTTTTCGTGCATGTTAGGATATTATTATGATGAATGGGTGATGCAGGGCTACCCTGCATACCCAGAATCTTCAAACCATGCATATAAACATGCATCTCAGCATCTTGCCAATTCAAACCCTCAATGTCTGGCAATTCCAACAACTTAATTTTCGGAAGTTCTCAAACATCCGTTCACAAATGTTATGGTTCAAAATCAGTGTATAATAAAATCATTCTCAAATGAGTTGCTTTTCAAATCATCATTCAAACCTTTGACTCTAAGTTTTCGGACCTCTCTTCATCAATATAACATATACTTATATGTTACATCCTCACCTTAAATGAACTCTGAGTGTGCACCTCGACTTAACCATTTCATTCCACATTGAATGTCACGAACCATTATATAAACCCTTTTAATTCTGGTTTTAAGCCCAAATACTTCTCATTAGTCATTTCCACAATCATTTATATATGGGTTTCAGTATCGGATTTCATATATTCAGAAGTCAATGAGACAATGCACCCATGGTTTAACATTCAAATTTAACATTATTTTAATTGAACCAAATATCAAATATATATAAGTGCGCCCTTCCCATTCTACTTACCAGCTCATAAAATCGAATGCCAGAATTTCATACTTATCCAACGCTCCATCGCTTGTCAACAATATCTTTGCGCTAAAGGTTAAACTCACTCTCATTTCCGCCATATTCAAAATTGGACTCTAGCAAGCGATCTCCTCCATCCCATTGCGTTCAAATTCGTTCACACACTTCTGCAAACAGTTTTATGCTATGGCAACCAATTCATATAAACTGAAATTTCATTTCAAAGTCGAATGCTAACACAACATACCTTCCATGAATTCAACAACGCTCTCCCTTTTTCCCAATTTCCACAGCGTTTTCTCTGTATTCGATTTTAAACATCTATGTGTCGACTGTCCCATTATTTTAAGCCAGAACTTCTCCATTCTCGTTTTCACATGAAACCCAAAGATTCATTGTATTTAACATAAATCGATATCACTATTTAATTTATTCATAATAGACACAATTTAGACAAAACGTTGCACCACTCCATACATACCAGTCATTTAGATTCATTCCAGTGTTGCAGAGTTTACTCTGATCCGTTGTCATTTAAGAATTGATGGCTAACAACGTATTCTTCAGCAACTCAACACATCCACATCGTCTCTGCACGCTGTCACAATTCACCATGTTGTTCCTTGGAACCTAACAATTAAAATTGTTTTTCATCAAATTCCAAATAAACAGTGTTTAAAAACAATTGTCCTACGCCTTCTTCCACGTCTGCCCATAAACACAGTCTGACATAAATGTCAGTTCCTCCCTCTTGGATTTAACCTTGCGCTGTCACATTACAACTTATCAATTTGTTTAATCAAATGTCTCAATTGATAGCACTTCAAGCTACACCTTCGATTCACCATTAAACTTCTTCAGACAAATTCTTTCGATGCTGCAATTCATGTTTTTACCAGATTTCAATTCTTTAGTGCTTACGATTTTGCCAAGTAATTCCAGGTGTTAATTCACTGTATAATGCTCACAAACAGAAATCAACCCTATGAATCCGGTCTCTCTGTTGTGAATCGATTGCACAGAAATCGATGCATCAACCTTATACAACGCTGTCATTTAATTTTAAATGTGTTTTTGCCCATTCCATGAAATTCACCCAGTTGCTTAAATTTCAAATGCCTTTCCTCAACATATGCAGACAAAGTCGATATAAATCGATTCTCATTTACAAGCAAAGCTTACAATCTCTTAATGCAAATATCGCTCATCTTATCCAAGACTGGAAACACAGTTTGATTTAAAATTTCTTTCATAGATACACAGCAATTAACATTGATCATTACAGTTCTTCTTATAACCAGAAACATACACCAATCAATCGATATTGAATTCTTCTTATACACCACTCAATGAATCAAAACACACAATTCTGAAAACACTTTTCACATTAACAATGAAAATACTTACAAACTTTGTATTTGCCAGATATTCAACTTTAATGGCCTTCCAATTACCCGGAGGCTTCTAAGTAGAAACTCTCTCACTACTCACACTCTTAATCTATTCAAGTGCATTTTTCTTCACAAAAACCACTCCTATTTATACACAAATAATTCATTTAATTCACTCAAAATATCTCTCCACCTAATCCTCAACGAATCTATATTTTAGGTGTGGACTCAACAAAGTCCCATACATAGAATTCCCAATCTCTAATTTTTCTCCTAATCTATTTCTCTCATATCCTTTTAATTAATAAAAGAATATTTACAAAATCCTCACTCCTCCAAATTATCTCCTATTTGATTAAAAATAAAAAATTAATTAATAAAATAACAAAAATGTCACACCCCCTTTTCTAACATATTTACAAATGAAATATGGCCTTGATGCTCCTGCATCAGACTCCCAACGTTAAAAATTAATCATGATTGCCTGATCATGTGTTCGAATCTGTGTATGCCCAGATCCCATATCTTGTGCTGCAACTTCCCACTTGTCGCTGCTTCTATCTGTTGTTCTTCTCCAGGTTTCCACACTTTATGCTGCATTACCCCACTGACTAGGCTTTCACAATCTTCTGCTGTCTTTCTTTCGCTGCTTCTCCTTTGTTTTACTGCTGCTGGCCTCTTCCGGGATACTTTCATCATCATCCGCCTCATCAGTTCAATTTCTCTGTCTAATAGATTTTCTCCAGCATCTTCAATAAAACCTGTACTCACAAAAAAATTGTTAGAATAAAAACCATAAGGCTTCAGTGCCCCCATAGATGTTGCTTCAGCTGCCACCATAACTGTCGCTTCAGCTTCCACCATAAATGTTGCTAACATTGGTTTTACTCCCGTAGGTGCTACCCCACATGTTGCTGCCTTCCAAACTTCCTGTCCCTCTGCAACATTCTTTTGCTCATCACCTACAATTTCATCTGCAACTTCTTTCTCTGGTTCAAATGTCTCCAACAAACATTTCAGCATTTCATCAACATGCTACAAAATAACTCCAGCATAACCTTTATCTTCTCCTTCGACAATCTTCAGTAATTGTCTATCATCATCTTGATTGGTTTTGGCAATCAAATCAAGTCTTTCCAATACTGTAGCCTCACCCTGTATTACTGTAGCAGTTCCAAAATTTTGTCCACCAGTCTTCTCTTGGCTATAAAGACAAGCCAACTCTTTCTTGTCACCCATGGTAACAAACCTCTGCATATGAGACATGACTGTCTCACCTTCTTTCTGCAATAGTTCTTATTCTTCCAAGACAATTCCAAGTGATGGACTGTCCTCTGTATCACCTGTAAACACAATCAAATTGTCAGCTTCAAAATCACAAGATCCAATGGTCTCACTTGTTGATTCAGTCACCAAGTTTTCTCTCTGTAGCTCCAAGTCTTCTTCAGGACTCAGAAAATCTTCACTGGCTTTCTCCTCAGCTTCCTCTAGCAACACTTCAGTATGCTGCTCCGAGTTCCTTCTCAACTTCTTTGTCAGCACATCAATATGCTGATTTGCATTCACCATGAGACTGTCAGCTAGTCTCTCCTTCTTTCCATCCTCTGCTTCATGACTGTCATTCATGAAAACTTTCCTGCCTTGCTTCCTCAGCAAATTATCCTGCACATAAGTCCTTTGTCTCTCCAATTCTCTTCTCTGAAGATCTAGCTTCCTATACAATTCAACAATTTTATTAGGAGTAGAACTCGGAAACTTTACGCAATTTTCCATACCTTCATTAGCTCTTTACCAATCATCAACTGGTCCTTCTCTTTCTGCACCAATACTCTAATTAGGCTCCTTTGTCTTCATTTCCTCTTGAGATCTTTCTATCTCAGCATCGATCTAAACAGTCTTCAGATTCAACTCTTCTCTCTCCTGAAAAAACTCTAAAGCTTGCTCATCTCCTTGTACTGTACCTACAAACATACACAACTTATTAGTTTTAAAACCACAAGACTTTTCAGTCTTGACTACTTCCTCCAATACTTCCTTCTGAACAAATCTGCATGTGGAATCTTCAAATTCCATCTCTGGCTCAAGAACTCTAAGTTCCTCCTTCAATAAGGCAATCACACTTCGCCTCAACTTCATCTGCAATGGTTTCCAAATCACTCTCTTTCCATTCAGTGGGAAGATCCATCCTCCATTCTGATTTTCCTGCTCTTGCAGCCATTCTTCTAGTACCTGCAATTTTACCTTCATTACTGCAATCTCTCTTTCTCTGACCTCATCAGTCATCTCACCTCTAGGGCATTCCTCTGAACCTCTTCTCTAATCCTCCATGATCGTCTTCTCCATGAGCTTCTCACTCACCATGAGTTGCACTAGCCTCTACAACAGCAAGCTCTCCTGTCCTACCGCCACTTACCTCACCAAGCTCTCCTCACTCAGTCTTTTGGTAAGTACCGGTTCACTGCCTCTGGAACCTCTTGAGCATTCTCCTCTGCTCTCTCTCTAGGATATCTCTTCAACTCACCTTCTTCTTTAGGACACTGCAATTGTCCTCCCTATCCAGCCTTTAGCTGAATGTCAGGTTCACTGCCATCATCTTGTCTGCAACCATAAACTTCAATCATAAATTTCAAATCAGAAAATCATCTCACCTTTAAGATCCTCAATGATCTTGTCCTCCATTCACTTCTTCAATCATGTTCACTGCAATTGTGTAGCTTGCATATCAGATTTAAAAATATGATCTTCCTTTCAGTCATTCATCACACATTCAAAAATACATTTCAGTTCTCACAAAACCTTCTTGCACTCATTCAGAAAAACAAACATTTTCCATTTCAATAGAGCCAAGCTCTGATACCAAAAATGATGCAGGGCTACCCTGCATACCCAGAATATTCAAACCATGCATATAAACATGCATCTCAGCATCTTGCCAAATCAAACCCTCAATGTCTGGCAATTCCAACAACTTAATTTTTGGAAGTTCTCAAACATCCGTTCACAAATGTTATGGTTCAAAATCAGTGTATAATAAAATAATTCTCAAATGAGTTGCTTTTCAAATCATCATTCAACCTTTGACTCTAAGTTTTCAGACCTCTCTTCATCAATATACCATATACTTATATGTTACATCCTCACCTTAAATGAACTCTGAGTGTGCACCTCGACTTAACCATTTCATTCCACATTGAATGTCACGAACCATTATATAAACCCTTTTAATTCTGGTTTTAAGCCCAAATAATTCTCATTAGTCATTTCCACAATCATTTATATATGGGTTTCAGTATCGGATTTCATATATTCAGAAGTCAATGAGACAATGCACCCATGGTTTAACATTCAACTTTAACATTATTTTAATTGAACCAAATATCAAATATATATAAGTGCGCCCTTCCCATTCTGCTTACCAGCTCATAAAATCGAATGCCAGAATTTCATACTTATCCAACGCTCCATCGCTTGTCAACAATATCCCTACGCTAAAGGTTAAACTCACTCTCATTTCCGCCATATTCAAAATTGGACTCTAGCAAGCGATCTCCTCCATCCCATTGCGTTCAACTTCGTTCACACACTTCTGCAAACAGTTTTCTGCTATGGCAACCAGTTCATATAAACTGAAATTTCATTTCAAAGTCGAATGCTAACACAACATACCTTCCATGAATTTAACAACGCTCTCCCTTTTTCCCAATTTCCACAGCGTTTTCTCTGTATTCGATTTTAAACATCTATGTGTCGACTGTCCCATTATTTTAAGCCAGAACTTCTCCATCCTCGTTTTCACATGAAACCCAACGATTCATTGTATTTAACATAAATCGATAGCACTTTTTAATTTATTCATAATAGACACAATTTAGACAAAGTGCTGCGCCACTCCATACATACCAGTCATTTAGATTCATTCCAGCGTTGCAGAGTTTACTCTGATCCATTGTCATTTAAGAATTGATGGCTAACAACGTATTCTTCAGCAACTCAACGCATCCACATCTTCTCTGCACGCTATCACAATTCGCCATGTTTTTCATTGGAACCTAACAATTAAAATTGTTTTTCATCAAATTCCAAAAAACAGTGTTTAAAAACAATTGTCCTACGCCTTCTTCCACGTCTTCCCATAAACACAGTCTGACATAAATGTCAGTTCCTCCCTCTTGGATTTAACCTTGCGCTGTCACATTACAACTTATCAATTTGTTTAATCAAATGTCTCAATTGATAGCACTTCAAGCTACACCTTCGATTCACCATTAAACTTCTTCAGACAAATTCTTTCGATGCTGCAATTCGTGTTTTTACCAGATTTCAATTCTTCAGTGCTTACGGTTTTGCCAAGTAATTCCAGGTGTTAATTCACTGTATAATGCTCACAAACAGAAATCGACCCTATGAATCCGGTCTCTCTGTTGTGAATCGATTGCACAGAAATCAATTCATCAACCTTATACAACGCTGTCATTTAATTTTAAATGTGTTTTTGCCCATTCCATGCAATTCACCTAGTTTCTTAAATTTCAAATGCCTTTCCTCAACATATGCAGACAAAGCCGATATAAATCGATTCTCATTTACAAGCAAAGCTTACAATCTCTTAATGCAAATATCGCTCATCTTATCCAAGACTGGAAACGCAGTTTGATTTAAAATTTCTTTCATAGATACACAACAATTAACATTGATCATTACATTTCTTCTTATAACCAGAAACATACACCAATCAATCGATATTGAATTCTTCTTATAGACCACTCAATGAATCAAAACACACAATTCTGAAAACACTTTTCACATTAACAATGAAAATACTTACAAACTTTGTATTTGCCAGATATTCAACTTTAATGGCCTTCCAATTGCCCGGAGGCTTCTAAGTAGAAAATCTCTCACTACTCACACTCTCAATCTATTCAAGTGTATTTTTCTTCACAAAAACCACTCCTATTTATACACAAATAATGCATTTAATTCACTCAAAATATCTCTCCACCTAATCCTCAACTAATCTATATTTTAGGTGTGGACTCAAGAAAGTCTCATACATAGAATTCCTAATCTCTAATTTTTCTCCTAATCTATTTCTCTCATATCCTTTTAATTAATAAAAGAATATTTACAAAATCCTCACTCCTCCAAATTATCTCCTATTTTATTAAAAATAACAAATTAATTAATAAAATAACAAAAATGTCACACCCCCTTTTCTAACATATTTACAAATGAAAAATGGCCTTGATGCTCCTGCATCAATGGGTAGATGAGCCAATCTTATTTTTTTTGTAAATTTTCTCTACTGGTCAAAATCCCTCTGTCGTGTTTGATTTTAGTTGATTTATTTCAGACATCATACATGAAAAATTCCTAAATTTTTCAACTGAAGGAATGTTCATGTATACCTCCATTCTTGCCTACATTTTCTTATATTATTAGGCAGAAAGGTTCCCCTACTCACTGAAGAAATTAGATGAAGAAGGGAACCCACAGTTTGTAATTTTTTTGACTTCTTTGGTGAGAAAAGATTCAGATGAGTACACCTTCAAAGATTACATAGAGTAGTTCATTCATCAAGTAATGAGTCCGTTGACTAGTAATGCAGAGCAATAATTAGTGATGAGATTAAGAAGATTTTTCACCTAACTGAGGAAGCCAAAACATGAGATTGGTACTTATATCATAAGTACACATAAATAAGAGTGTATGGGTGTGAGCTGCCACCAAAAAATTCCTAAATTCCTCCCAATGAGAGTATTTTATCTTGAGTACACAAGACAAGTGATTAATGTTTATGAGATACATTTTGTTTCAGCCAAAAGAAAGTCTTAGTTCAAAATAAAGACACTGATTGGTCCCTTTATTTGTAACAACAGGGTAGTTGGTGAAGAAACATATAAGCTCCTGAAACAAATGAATCTCACTTTGAGCTTCACATGATCTTATGACCCATTTGACCTAGTATCCAAGATTAGGGTGGAACAAAAAACCACTCCTTATGTTCACACACAGAGGCCAGATATTGAAAGGTGTATGAATCAATTGGAATGGTCAGAGAACACCTTACAGGAAGCAGAGGAGAAAATCATGTCCACATCTACTCTACAGAATCCTATTCCTCAAGAGAAGAAAAATAAGAGACAAAGAGAGGAAGGATCCCATTCAGATGTAGGAAGATCAACAAAGGAATTCAAGATAATCTACAGAAAGATAAATAAAAGGAGTCCTAACATAGATTTGGAAACAGAAGCAGAACAACAAGCCACCATAGACATTAAAGAGCCACTCTCTTGTGCACAATTAGGTAGAAAATTCACAGGTTCTCCAACAACATCATCAATGCCACAAGATCATCAAGACCCAACCCAAACATCTTATGATATCCCAAAATGGAATAGCGCATTGATACACAAAGACAATATTTTAAAATACAGAAAATGTACATGTAAATATTGAACAATCATAGAATATATATAATAGGTGAGCCTTTTATTATCATTGGAGATGGATAAACAACACAACAGTGCTCAAATAGATGCACTCAAGCCAAATACATAGGTTAGAATGAAACTGAAAACATGCCAAAGTAGGCACTACGTAACTGGAGAGCTTCTAGAAGCAAATAATGCATTGTCCCTTCAGTAGATGATGTACATATCACTGCTGGCTGAATAGGGAAATGAAAATTTATGGAAATATGGAGCTCTGATGATGCCAAGATTCTAGATCTGGGCTCTATGATGGTAACCCAAGACAACCCAGAAAGTATTTCTCAGATTCGTCAATCTAAGAAAATCACCCTCTTAGGGTTTCACTATACAACTGTTGGGTATGCAGATCTGAATTTGGATCTGAAAAATAGATGGCTGAAATATTTCACACGATCAGATATAATCTTGAAGGGTTGATCCCTTCACTAGATCCTCAAGCTAGAATCTCAAGATCTAGCTCCTCAATCCTCCTATGAAGATTACAGTTGCTGCTACACAACTGCTACCAAAAACTATGCTGTAAAGGATGGAGGCTCTCTAGCCTACTGCTAAGATATGAAAATCAGCTCAAGAATGATGGAAATAATGGATACAATATGAAGGAATGGTCCTCCACTGGATTACTAGCTGAAATTCTAGAAAATTCCCTTCTCCCTTGGATCTACAGGAATGGACTGTGTAATTCCTGATGGAAATACTGCTGCTGGGAGATGAATGATGAATGGCCTGATGCCCGATATAGATCTGAAGCACTGGAAGGCTGATCTTGAAGCTCAAGGTGATAGGATGAATCCTTCACCAGTTCCTTAGCTGAAATACTGAAGGACAACCTCCTCCTCTCAAACCCTGATGCAGAAATGCGTTATTTATGAAGATAGGTGGGCTACAGAAAGTAGGAACAATATGGAACCAATTCCTAATGATGAATAAATCTCAATAGAAAAACTTCCTAGAGTAGGCACATAAGTCCCCCGTGGGTAAGGGTAGGATTTCCGCTCGGAAACACCCTGTGCTAAACAGCACTGCAGAATTAGCTAAACAACTCAAGCATGCTTGGTTTCAAATGAAAAATCTAGATCTAAATAGATCACACATCAATAATAATCTAAAGCCCACTCTAATGTTGCCTTCATCTTCATTATATAGTTTGTTAACCTTCCCATGCCTTGGCCCACCTCATAACTGCACTGTACATGTGGACATAGGTATCCATGTTGACTGCGCTGTCTCTCCATGATCTCCATCATGTGTGAATGTAATGATAACCCTCTCCATCATGTGTGAATTAATGCACCACTTCCTCCATCATCTTATCATGAATGCTCTATGATATTACATTTGATTCCTTCCATGATCATAGTTGACTGCTTCAACCTCCATGATCTTTCTCATTAATGAGACATGATCACCACTCCTTTCACATTAAGAAGCTGCTACATTACTCCATAATGTAGATATATATCTAAAGTATCCACATGAACACATCAAAAGTGGATTTTATTCATCTATGGGGTTTGTGGGTCCCTCCACGCTTTTATTTTCTTAATTAATTATGAAAATTAAGAACTTTAATATTCCAATATCTTGTGGAAAATTGCGAATATTACAGTCCTCCCCGGAAAAATGTTGCTTGTCCTCAAGAAAATGAAAAAGTGGATGCTACAGCAAACATCCTCCCTCCAAATGGAATCCTCATATGGAAGGAATTCCCATCTGTCACAACGTGTCATGCATGTCCAACTCCAACATTGCCTCTCTAGAATGTCTAGAATGGCCTCCAACTGAAAAGTTAGATATCCATCCTCATCAATGAATCTCCAAGTGGCAACCATATGATGACCAAATATCTCCTCTACACATGATATACATAAAATGAAGTGGTTCATTCCCAAAGTGGAAAGTTCCAACTCATGAACTATCTCTCCAACCCATGCCACATAGAGTAGATTGCATCTATCATTGCTCACATCATTAGCCCTGTTGGCCATGTAGAAATCAAACATAACATCATCATAGTGAAAAAAAAGAAGTAGAGACATATGGATGAACATGAACAATGTCAAACTATATTCTCCCAATAACAACCACTGCAACAAAACCTTCTGCTACCATGATAGATCATCATGAAAACAAGTAAGAGAGCCATACTCTCTCAAAAGAAGCCACTACAACATTGCTTCTTGTTTCCATGCCAAATTTGCATCAATATAAATGTGAGAGCCATACTCTCTCAACAGAAGCCACCACATCAATGCCTCTTACTACCACACCACATCATCATTGTACCAAATGTAGTGGCCATATTCTCTCAAGAGAAGCCACCTTAACAAGGCATCTTGCGGCCCCATCACATCATCATCATACCATGTAGAATGACCATAATTCCCCAACATAAGCCAATGCTATAAGGCCTCATGTTGCCATCCTCCATCAATGTCATGCAATGTATGGGAAGGATTCAACCCATACTCTCCCAAAAGTAACCAAAGCAACAAGGATTCTTGCTGCCTCCTTACATCATCATGATGCAAGTCATGGAGAAACAACATAGTAATGGACATGTGACATGTCTCATCAAAATAATACAAACAAGGTCCATTATGCCACATAATGTGAGAGTTATGCTTTCTCCCAAATCCAAGCACATACATGAACATGAGATATATCCCAAACATAAATAAATGTAAAGACATGATACATATCCCAAACAAAAGTAAATACATGGACATAAGATATATCAAGTGATGTCCAAAATCTCTCATTAGTAACCAGAGAAACCATGCCTCTCACTGCTGCATGTCACTAGTGATATACATGCCATGGATCTTGGAGATTTTGGATGAGGGGTAGTATCCATACTAACCCAAAAGAAACCAGCGAAACCATGCTTCTTGTTGCCCTGTATCATAAATTTGAAAGTGGTTTGGCAAACCCTTGCTCCATATCATCAACCATTCATCCCAATGTGGATGATGGATCTCATTCTGCAAAAAATTGGTATCCTCCCATTGTAGGACACCAACCTCCTCAAACTGTTGAAGAACTTTGCACTCCATGATATTCTGAAGTGCACCTCCAATGAGATCTCTCCATGAGATTCTCTTCTCATAAATGGCCCTCCAAAAGAAATAAGGTTATGGATCTGCTGCAGGTAGAAGTTACTCTTTGAGCTGTGAGATGCTCATTGAGAAAGAGTCATCTTGAAAGGGGAAAAGATTCCCCACCTCAAGATGTCTACCATCTATCATATTCTTCTCCATTGCTACATGAATGAAGCTACCATTTGATTGCTCCCATAAGGAATGGGTCCTCTTTTCATCACTGTTGCTCATTAACAATGCCATGTCAGCTGTCTCAAAGCAAGGCACAATGTTGAACTCATAGACAACCATTGTACATAGGATCATACTCATCCCATCTTATGAAACTGTACATTTCAGCTCAAAGGGTTGAATGTAGCTCAACAATGATGAACCAAGATAGCAATGCATCTTCTCCTTGATCAGATCAAGGGTCCTCTATGCAGTGATAATTTTCTGCTCCAGATTAGCAAGATGCTCTAATCCTGGGATATGCCCTTGCCCTGATGGCATGTTCCCATAAGTCTCAATAAGAGGTACTGAAACAATATGAGATGAAATTGGTTACATAGCTTGTATCAAATGATGTGTGGGAACCTCTTGTAAGACCACAAGAGTTCTTCCAACCAGGACAATGGTGTCTCCAACTTCTGGTAGTGATGATGGATGCATCTCTACAACTGTACCAGTGCTTGTATCTGTCTCCTCCTCATCATGAATCTTATCAATCATGCATGGGGCTCCAAATGTAAGGAAATCAAGACCATCTTTCAAAGATGCAAGTGATCGTCCTCTTGATGTAAGCATGTCTGAAATTGGTGGTGGTAAAGACTCCTCCTCTTGAGTGATAACGAGGACATCTTCCTTGGGCTCTTCATGCAATATCTCCTTGATGATGGGAGATGTCACTATGTGAGATGTCTCTATTTTATTTCTACCATACCTCTTCTTCAGTATTTGAATAAAATATGCATAAGAAGACACTTTCATATGGGATAAGTGATTCAACCACCAATCTCTTGCTACACCTTCTAGGTGCAGCGCTGCAAACTCCACAACCTCTCTTTTTGATATAGGATATTTCAAAAATAGGGTAGCCTATTCTTCCCTCCAAGCCCCCAATGTTCTTGTGGAATATCCATCAAATGTATGCAATAAGAACCTATGCCTTTTTCTTCTATTGTTTCTTTTGGATCTCCTCTCTTCTTTGAATTGAAAAAACTGTTGGAGAGAGATATTCTCCTTCAATGATCTTGGCAGTGACTTTTACTTAGACAAATATTTACTTAGGGTCTCATGCCCCAAGTCTTCTACACATTTATACTAGTCCTCTTTCTCATCAAAGAAAGTGGATCTAGTGGAATAATGTGAAGCTCCTTGATTCTCCGGTCTTCTTTGCTGCTGATAAGAAGTATTGGGACCTTCTTCATCTTGAAACTTTCTTGAGGTTTCTCTTTTCCTTTCTCTTCTTATTTCATTGATCTCTTTGGAGAGATCCTTCATATATATGAATAAAGATGAGGCAAAAATTAATCCCTCCATAGTATAAATCTACTATCTGCTTTTCATATGTTGTCAATAATGTCCACAAGCTGAGCCAAAGATCATGCTCTGATACCATTGTAATATCCAAAAATGGAATAATGAAATGATACACAAAAACAATATTTGAAACACAGAAAATGTACATGTAAATATTGAACTATCATAGAATATACAGAATAGGTGAGCCTTTTATTATCATTGGAGATGGATAAATAGTACAACAATGATAAAATTTATGCACTCAAACCAAATACATAGCTAGAATGACATTGAAAACATGCCAAAGCAGGCACTGCATAATTGGAGAGCTGCTGGAAGCAAATACTGCGACGTCCCTTCAGAAGATGATGTACATATGACTACTGGTTAAATAGGGAAATACAGATCTATGGAAATTTGGAGTTTTGATGATGCCAAGATTCTAGATCCAGGCTCTATGATGCTAACCCAAGGTAACTGAAAAAGGATTTCTCAGATTTGTCAATCTAAGAAAATCACCCTCTTAGGGTTTCACTATACAACTATTGGGTATGCAGATCTGAAGCTAGATTTGACAAATAGATGGCTGCAATATTTCACAAGATCAGATCTAAACTTCAAGGGTTGATTCCTTCACTAGATCCTCAAGCTACAAGCTCAAGATCTAGCTCCCCAATCCTCCTCTGAAGATTGCAACTGCTGCTACACAACTGCTACCAAAATCTGCACTGTAAAGGATGGAGGATCTCTAGCATACTGCTAAGATATGCAAATCAGCTCAATAATGATGGAAATAATGGATACAATGTGAAGGAATGGTCCTCCACTGGATTACTAGCTGAAATTATAGCAACTTCCCTTCTCCCTTGGATCTACAGGAATGGACTGCACAATTCATAATGAAAATGCTGCTGCTGGGAGATGAATGATGGATGGCCTGATGCCTGATATAGATATGAAGCACTGGAAGGCTGATCTTGAAGCTCAAGGTGATAGGATGAATCCTTCACCAGTTCCTCAGCTGAAATACTAAAGGACAACCTCCTCCTCTCAAACCCTGATGCAACAATGTGTTATTTATAAAGATAAGTGGGCTGAAGAAAGTAGGAACAATATGGAACCAATTCCTGATGATGAATAAAGCTCAATAGAAAACCTTCCCAGAGTAGGCACACAAGTCCCCCATGGGTAAGGGTGGTATTTCCGCTCGGAAACACCCTGTGCTAAACAACACTATAGACTTAGCTAAACAACTGAAGCATGCTTGGAATGTTAAATGAAAAATCTAGATCTAAACAGATCACACATCAATAATAATCTAAAGCCCGCTCTAATGTTTCCTTCATCTTCATTATATAGTTTGTGAACCTTCCCATGCCTTGGACCACCTCATAGCTGCGCTGTACATGTGGACATAGGTCTCCATGTTGAATGCGCTATCTCTCCATGATCTCCATCATGTGTGCATGTAATGATCACCCTCTCCATCATGTGTGCATTAATGTACCACTTCCTCCATCATCTTATCATGAATGCTCTATGATCTTACATTTGATTCCTTCCATGATCTTAGTTGACTGCTTCAACCTCCATGATATTTCTCATTAATGAGACATGATATCCACTCCTTTCACATTAAGAAGCTGCTCCATTACTCCATAATGTAGATCTAGATCTAAAATATCCACATACACACATCAAAAGTGGATTTTATTCTTTTATGGGTTTTGTGGGTCCCTCCACCCTTTTATTTACTTAATTAATTATGAAAATTAAGAACTTTAATATTCCAATTATCTTGTGGAAAATTGGGAAAATAACACATCTGGGCTAATTTAGGGAGATAAAGGTAAAATTATTTTTGAAAAATACAAAGAGATAAAGCTTGAGAATGAGATCCTTAAAGGCAACACCTACACTGAATTCTGGAAACAAATTGCCAGTGCTCAAATCAAGCTTCTATCAGCCTTTGATACAGAGAAGGGAAGAATGAAAATGACATTCTTACAAGCTCATATTCCACATCCACAGACAACTACTGACTACAAGAAGACCTCCTTTGAATTTGATACAAAGGACATTCACCGCATCAATCAGATGGAGATGCATAAGAAAACATGAGAGATGATTTTTTCTACTTTGACTAACACTTCTACGAATGCTTCAAATTTGCAGGTGTCTCTTAGTAATGTTCAATCTCGGCTAAAGATTGAAATGATTCCATCTTTGGAAAAGGATACCAGAATCAAGTAATTAGAATATATGGTCATAAATATGGGGTATAATCCAAAGAATGTCAAAGCAATTGAAGAGTTAATCAAGAAGAAAAATGATGATATTGAAGCACTTAGAAAGCAGCTAAAGATTCCAGCAACCGAAGACCCATATAATAAATAAATAGGAGAATCAGAGAGCCAGAAGGAAGACATGCTCAAGTTGATAATGGAGAAGAACACACAAATCAGAAATATGGAGACAACAATGGATAAAGTAATCAAAGAAAAGAAACAAAATGCACAGTTGGCCATGGTTCCTTTGGATGTAGGGCCCCTCATAACAATACCAACTATAGGTACTTCTACATCAACAATACCTCCATGATAACCCACTGATGCTACAAGAAAACATACAAAACCAATGGAAGATATGTAAATACAAAATAAAGAAATTAAGAAGCTGCAGGGACAGATAAAGGCCTTACAGGAGCAGAAGAACAAAAGTGAGGCCTCACACATGGGTGAGGCACAAAGGTCCCAAAGAATGATGGAAAAGATACAACAACTAGGAAAAAAGACAACCATGGGCCATAATTTGGCCCAAGCAAAGGAGAAAATATGTAAATACATCCTTAACTCAACGAATGAAATTTGGACTTCCATACAAATCATTTTTGAACAGAAGGAGTTGATACAAAAAGCTACAACATCTATTGAAGATATCAACTAAAAGCTAAATGATAAGCCCACTGAAGTCACTAATATTATTAGATTCCTGAATTCTAAGAATAAATATTAGATGGAGGAAATGGTAATTAAAGATATAACATAAATAATACTTGAATTGAAGAAGGTTTTGAACAAAAATAACCTCTTCCTATAGCTGGAAGAAAAATGTCAGGGGCTGGAAATTGGTGTTAACAGGTTTTTCAACAGGTTTGAAGTGGTGAACAAAAATGGATTTCCCAGTTTATTTGTGATAAATGATAAATTGATCACTTTGGAGGACTACAACAAGAAACTGAAATATGTGACCAAGGACAACTCCAAGTTTGCAGGTTTAATAGGCAACATAACAAGAAAATCCTTTCTTGAGGCACTTGAGAATGATTTAACCATACATCATGAGGTAAATCATATTTTTGTCATCAAGCTTACTTTTTCCATGTAAAATAAAGTAGATGAGGTATAAAAGAGGGTGACTAAGTTGTATATTCTGAATGAGGAAATGTGGAATAAGTTATGCGAGTTAATGAATTAAGAAAGTAACTCTATCTTCAGTCAAAGGATCAACAATGCAGCAAGGATCAAACTGACAGATCAACAACAACTTCCTTCAAATCAGGGCCACCTTTCAAATAGTTCCAACTTGCCCTATTAGTTTGTGATAAGAGATATAATTTGTTTTAGATTTTCCTAAAATATATCCTGATCAGTTATGACAGGAATTTTTGTAAATAAGTGTATAAATATTTTAGTTTTCGAAGTATTGAGGGTTGATTTTTGCATTGCATAAGCTATTGTACTTTTCCATTTGATGGGTTGATCAATAATAAAAGGACTATTTCACAGGATTCATGTGTTGGAATACTTGGTGAAGTGCTCTCACTGTCTATGTGTTTATTTCTTTGTTTCCATACTTGTGTGCTATTATATCTAAATTATTTTACAGAAAGTTGATGAACATATTTTGTTGAAATATACACTTTGATTCTGTGTTGGAAACCTAATCCTTTATGGGTAGGTGTGGAAGCCGAAAATTCATAAAGGAGTCCAAGTGACCATGGAATGTGGAATCCAAGAGTCACATCAATGTAATATAAATGTACATCTATGAGTAATAGAAATGAAAATCAATGCTTATCTTTCCCTTTGTGTGTGTTTGCCTTGGGTGTGTTTAACATGGTATCAGAGGGGACGATTGCTAGCCCTACTCTAATAAGCTAAATTCTAGTTGTGTTCTCTGCCCTCTCCTGAAATAGAAAAAAAAATGAGTGTTTTCCCTCATAATAAGGTTTGTCTCTTGCAGGCGATCTCCTGCCCTGCTCAAGTCTGAGCCACTTGCTTTTTTGGCCTGTGTAAACCTGCAAGACCTAGGTTTTCTTTTTAAGAATTGCAACTCTTCCTCTATTCAGTATTTCTACAGACTGACAGATATGCATTAGTTTTTAATGCTCCCCACCTGAGCTTTCCCCATTGAGAACGATTTCAATGGTTCCCTATTTTTACTCCTTGCAGGGATTCTAACGCTCCCTTTACTACCTGTCAGAACCCACTCTACCGTTTGAGGTTGTTAACCATAGTTCACTGATCAATAACACCCGTCTCCTCAGATTCTCCTGGGCAGTGCAGTAATACACATAATAGAAAGGAACAATGTTGAGGATGACAGGAAACAAAGCCCAAAGGCTTCTGTTGGAGTTTTAATATCCAGGAGCTTGACCGCCGGAGGCTCAAAAGAAGGTAATTTTGTTCATTTTTTGAAGAAATTTATGGGTCAAATCCCTTGAAGTGGCTGTAATTTTGTTGAAATGCGAAAATTGCCATCATTTCATGTTGTGAAACTAGCTCCAAAAAGAGAAGAAAAGAGATATCAACGCCTTAGAAATAAGACACTTCGAGGGGGAAACCTCCAATACATTACATGAATTAACAATTCTTGGATGATTCAAATTACAAAACCTCCTTTCCATATATAGGAGTCCATGGGGCCACAATGTAATCCTAGCCGACCTAACAATAATAATTTAAGGGCACAATAATAACAATATGGGGGTTACAGGGGTACAATAATAACAATAAGGGGGTTACACTAACAACAATAAGGGACTATACTAGTAATATAGGGACCTAACATGCCCTCTCCTTCAAAAAAGTGTTGTCCTCAACGCTTGAGTAGCTCTGGGTGCTTCTGTATAAAATTCTCATCCTCCCATGTAGAATCTTCAGTGGGTAAGTTCTTCCACTTGATGAGATACTCTGAAATTGATCGATTCCGTAGCCGTCAAGTTCTTGTTTCCATGACCACTTCAGGTTCCAATATGATTTTTCCTTCCTCATCGAGTTCTGGAAATATTGTTTGAACTGGAAGATTTTCACCTATAACCTTCTTTAAGCATGAAACATGGAAAACTGGATGTACTCGCGAAGAAGCAGGAAGCCCCAATTTGTATGCCATAGTACCAATATTTTGCAACACCTTGTAAGGACCATAGTACTTTGGTGATAATTTATTATCCTTCTTAGCTTGCTTGAGGGACATTTGTTTGTATGGTTGTAGCCGTAAAAATACCCAATCTCCTACATAAAAAATTCTCTCGCTGCGATGTTGATCTGCCTGTTGTTTCATTCGATTTTGTGCCAAATTCAGGTTATCCTTTAAGAGTTGGAGAACTTCTTGCTGATGCTCGATGTGATCTTCCACCGCTTGAACCTTCGAATTTTCCCTTAAAGATGATGTGATGGATGGTGGATGATATCCATAAAGTGCCATAAATGGGGTCATTTTTGCTGCAGTATGGAAGGAAGTGTTATACCACCATTCAGCTAGAGGTAACCACTTGACCTATTGTATTTGTTTATCAGATACAAAACAACGAAGATATCCTTCCAAACATTTATTTACTATCTCAGTTTGACTATCGGATTGAGGATGATAAGATGAGCTATGAGCTAATTGAGTACCCAAACAAGAAAATAACTCCGTCCAAAAATTTCCAGTAAAAATGGGATCTCTGTCGCTCACAATAACCCTTGGGTTTCCATGTAGCTTTTGAATTGTGTCCATAAATGTAGAAGCAACTATACTTGCTTTAAATGGATGAGATAATGCACAAAAGTGTGATATTTGGTAAGTCTATCAACTACCACCATGATGACACTCTTTCCTTCTGACTTAGGTAAACCTATGATAAAATCCATTGAAATCTCCACCCAACGTTGAATTGGAATGGATAAAGGTTGTAGAAGACCCGTGGTCCTAATTGTCTCAAATTTATTCTGCTGGCAAACCAAACATTCCTCCACAAACTTTTAAATATCATATTTAAGGCCATCCCAAAAAAATTCTTTCTTCACCCTGTGGTAAGTTTTTAAAAATTCTGAGTGTCCTCATAAAGGAGAAGTGTGCAATTCCAAAAGAATATTTTGTTTTAGTTGGGAATTATTACAAAGATATAAGCGATCTTTGTACCATAAGGAATCATTTTTCCAACTAAATGTATCAGATGTACTAGGATCTTGCTGCAACTTTTGAATGAGTGTCCACACGTCTTCGTCCTTCTTCCATTCATCTCTTGCTTCAGTTATCCAATCTGTTTGGATAATATAAATGGCACAAAGCAATGCTTCCATCTCTTCATTCTCTCTTGAGAGTGCATCTGCAACAACATTTAGCTTCCCTTTCTTGTATATTATTTCAAAGTCATAGCCCAACATCTTTGTGACTCATTTTTTATGCTCTTCTGAAGATAGTCTTTGTTCCAAAAAGTGTTTAAGACTATCATGATCAGTTTTTACCTTGTAGTGTCTTCCCGTTAGGTAAGTTCTCCATTTCTTTAGTGCATGCAGTATTGATAACATTTCCTTCTCATAAATAGGTTTCTATAAATACTTTCCTTTGATTGGACGACTTTCAAAAGCAATGGGTCTTCCTTCTTGCCTTAAAAAAACACCAATTCCATTTCCTGAGGCATCACATTCCATAATAAAGGTTTTTGTGAAGTCTGGCGTAACTAAGACTGGTGCTAGGCACATTGCCTCTTTAAGATGTTCAAATGCCTTAGTTGCTTCAGAGTCCATGAAAATGCATATTTCTTCAATAATGTTGTTAGAGGTGCTGCTATTCTCCCATAATTCTTAACAAACTTTCGATAATACCCTATTAACCCGAGAAATCCTCGCAACTGCTTTATGGTTGTGGGGACTTTCCATTCCTTAATGGATTTAATTTTGTTAGGGTCCACCTTAACACCCTCATAAGATACAATATGACCTAGATATTCCACCTCTTGTACTCCAAAGAAACATTTGGATGTTTTTTCATATAATTGTTTCTCCTGTAATAGTTTGAGCACCCTGTCAACATGTTGAACATGATCCTTCCAAGACCTACTGTAGATTATTATATCATCAAAAAATACTAGCACAAATTTTCTAAGGAAGGGTTTGAAAATGGAATTCATGAACCCTTGAAATGTAGAAGGTGCATTGGTAAGGCCAAAAGGCATGACCAAAAATTCATAATGACCCTCATGAGTTCGAAATGATTTTTTCGGAATATCTTCAATCTTCATTCTAATTTGATGATACCCTGAACAAAGGTACAATTTGGTAAAATAAATTGCTCCATGTAATTCATTCAATAACTCATCAATCACAGGAATGGGAGATTTATCTTTAATGGTGAGCTTATTGAGCTCCCTATAATCTGGACACATGCGCCATGATCCATCCTTCTTGTGTACCAATACTACAAGAGCAGAGAAAGAACTTTGACTAGGTTGAATTATAACTGCCTCTAACATTTCTGCAATCATACGTTCAATTTCGCTCTTTTGGACATAAAGATATCTATAAGGCCTGATGTTTGGAGGAACACTTCCTGGAATCAAATGAATAGCATGATCATGATCATGAATAGGTGGGAGTCCTTTTGGAGTTTCAAAAACCTTGGAATGATTGTCCAAGACTTTTTGGAGATCTGCAGAAATAGATGATTTTGATGTTGGAACTTCTAGTGAGCATAATTGTGCCATTATGCCTCGTTTTTATTTCTTTAGAAGCTTTGTCGTGACATTAGAGCTCATTATCTTTCTCAGCTTCCCTGCAATACCACGTAATTTGACTTCCTGTCCTTCTGAAAAAAATTTCAAGAAAATTTCTTGAAAATTAAAAGCTACCGTCCCCAAAGATTGTAACCATTGTACTCCTAGTACAGCATCAACACATCCCATAGGAATGGAAAGAATTGGACTATTCAATAAATATTCCCCCATGGTTAGCTTGATATTATGGCATTTTCCAGAGCAATTTATATTTCCTCCATTTGCAACCATGACTTGAAATTCTGGTGCTGGGTATAGGAAAGAATTCAATTCCTTGGCTACCTTACAATGGATAAAATTATGGGTACTACCTGAATCAATCAACACTATTACCTTTTTCTTCTTGATATGTCCTTCTATCTTGAGAGTTTGAGGAGTGGTAATTCTTGCCAATGCATTACACGATATGGTCAGACTCATTTCTTCCTCTTCTTGGGTTGGTTCCTGGTGTATATCCTCTTCTTGTTCATTTTCTTCTTCCTCTTCCAAATCTATGTAAAATAATTTCTTCTCAGCACACTTATGACCTTTAGTGTATTTGCTATCACAACTGTAGCAAAGCAATTTTTCTCTTTTTTCTTCCACTTGTTGTGGTGTCAACCTTGTAGGTTGTGGAAATCTAGGAGTAGCAACACTTCCCTCTTTATAGAAGTGAGTGGTAGGATTCCTTGTCGCCATAATTTTACCTTCAATTTTTCTTGCCAACCTAAATGCCTTCTCCAATGAATCAGGTTCCAAAACGTGAACTTCGTGTTGGATGTTATCCTTTAAAGTACCTATGAAGAGACTGAATTTGTATCACTGAATATCAAACACTTTATATTCTTTCAAAACCCAATGTATCCTTTCATTAGAACCCTTTTATTTGAGATTTCACAATACAAAGTATAAGCCACTGTATTTCTCCATGTACACATTCTCTCCAGAAAATTTAGCCAAGGATAATTTTAATAGGAGATAAAGTTAACTGAACAATAATAAATGTATTTTTTTTTCTTCTAAATTTAAAACATAATACACTTTTTGTGTTTTTGCTATTGTTGAGGATCAAATACAGTTGTCACATCTGTAGAGACCTATAAGACAGATCCTTTCCATCAAACTTCCTCATATCCATTTTTGGAATATGGTGGTTCTTCCCGCCAACATTAGATTTTATGAAATCACGATTAACATTTATTTTGTTCTCATTATGAGTTTCCTCTACTATATTTTCACCATTAGGAAACATTCTTGTATAAACTTTGTCAAACCTTCCATGTCTACTTTTAGATCATTCTTCATGTTTTCTATTTTCTCATTTATCTTAGCTTCCATGTCATCCATCTTAGATTCCATGCAAGCTTCCATGCCATCTATCTTAGATTCCATGCCATCTATCTTAGATTCCATGCCATTCTTCAAACCATCCATCTTAGATTCCATGTCTTTCTTCAAACCATCCATCTTAGTTTCCACGCCTTTCTTCAAAACTTCCATGTCATTTTTTGTTGCTCTTTGCGAGAGTGAAATTTGTTGCACTTGCTCTTGTAATTTTGGTATGTCATGTTGCCATTCTTTGTTTTCATGAGTCATAGCAGAGCTTTATAAAGGCTTAATGGGTGTTGAATTCTTTTTAGGGGCCATTTTAGAATCCAATACTGATATCTATTCTACAATATGCCCTTGGAATCAATTCAACTTGATTCTTCAAACAAGACTTACGCAATTTGGAAAAAAAAATACACACCTTTTACTTGCTTTTGAGGAGCTCAATATTGAAATTGAATTATCTCTATAATTGTGAATCCTAAATATCTGAAATTCAGCCTTGTAGTAGCCCCTGAAGCTTCTTTCAAATTCCATAGGTTTGATCTGATTTGGATTCTTCAAGGCAAAGTTATGTCCAATCTCCCATAATGACTGAATTTTGGACTGGTTCAGTAGAGCGAACTTGTACGATTAACCATGTGTCAATGTTTCCTCCTTTGGATCTAAAATTGATAGATCAAAAACTACAGTCCGTGTAATTGTGGCCACTTTTTACAGCATTCTAATCCGATGCTTAGAGAGAGAGCTATGAATATTTTCCCACGATCACCTCTTTGAGATGAAATTCAGAAGCCTCAAAAAGCCCTAACTTCCACAGATCATATCTCCGAACATATTGCGAACCAATATCTGAAATTTTGCGATGAGGTTCCTTAGGATTGTGGCTTCGCACTCTAAAAATTTCAGCTTCGGAACCTTCGTAGAAAAAAATTTACTACGAAAATACCACGATGACCTGTTTAGGTTAAATTCAGGAGCCTGCAAAATTACCTAACTTGCACAGATCATATCTCCGAAAATATTGTGACGATGTTCCTCAAGATTTTTGCTTCACACTCTAAAAATTTCAGATTCTGAACATTCATAGAAAAAAATTTATAGCGAAAATGCCACGATGACCTGTTTGGAGCAGAGAAACCCTAGAATCTCAAAGCTCTGAAACCAAATGTTGTGAAACGAGCTCCAATAAGAGAAGAAAAGAGATATCAATGCCTTAGAAATAAGCCACTTCGAGGGGTCAACCCCCAATACATTACATGAAGGAACAATTCTTGGATTATTCAAATTACAAAACCTCCTTTCTATATATAGGAGTCCATGGGGCCACAATGTAATCTTAGCCAACCTAACAATAATAATTTAAGGGCACAATAATAACAATATGGGGGTTACAAGGGTACAATAATAACAATAAGGGGGTTACACTAACAAAAATAAGGGAATATACTATTAATATAGGGACCTAACATTTCGAGCCTTTTAATGGTGTAAGCTGTTGATTTGGAGAGATAAAACTCGCGATTCTGAGCTAATTTTGGAAAATACCTATCCCAGAAGCTATCGCAGAGTCAAATGAATCTATGAATGGTTTAAATAGTGTCTAATGCCTTTTATTTTGTGAATTGGTGGAAAATAGTTGTTTATTTTGGAAAATAGCCAGGGTTTGATCTTGATTTTTTTATTTGTGTAATACTAAAGACTGATCCCAGAACACTTGGCGGAGGAAAATGTGGCTTTGAATGGTATGACCGGGTTCATGTGTCTGCTGGTTTGGTTTACCTTCCACAAGCTCCACTCTCTCATATGCGCAGAGCTCCACTCTCTCATACGCTCAGAGCTCCGCTCCACTCAGAGCTCCATCATCTGTTCTCACTCCATCCACCGTCGACCCTTCCCGTCAGCCCTCCGGCTGGCCCTCCTGTTACATAGCAATTTGTCACTGTCCCTGCAATCCCTCACCCCGCATATTGGAGGGTCTTTCCCGTGACCTGTGATCAGTGTCATCCTCTGCAAGAACCTTCCCTACATCCTTCTATACAAGAACATCATTTCCCCTGTAGAAGAATTTATAAAAACGCCCATAAAAACCCATGTTTTGGCACTAGTGCGGGTAGCCAGTTGACCCCTCGTGCCAATGTGGAGAAAGTACACTAGAGGCTACGCCAGCTGGCACTCTGTCCCTTTTTTGTACCTGCGCCATCCTTTTTGGGAATTTTTTTTAACATACTAGAGGCAGAATTTTCCTTCAACCACCTCTAGGATGAGTCACAGGAAGTGGTTAATTGGTTCAACCACAGATCTCTCTCTTTGGGTAGTGTTTTCCTCCTCATATGGGACACTCCTAAAGATAGGTCTCCCTTCCATGATTATAGGGATCCTAAAATCTCCCTCTCCCCCTATATAAATAAGCTTTCTCCCATCATGAAAGCTAGCTAAACAAAGAGGATTATGCAGCTGAGATGCTAAACTTGGAAAACTAAGCCATAGTCGAATAACTAAGAAGGTAGATCAAGAAGGAAGTCCATCGAGAGGTCCCTTGTCCCGTGCAAATTCCCCGACGGGCTTTGAGACGTGCTTCACTCGAGCCTCGCTGGAGGAGACCGCAATGTCAGAGCGTGGTTGTATCTCTTCTTTCTACCTTAATATAAGTGACTATTGTCTGGTTCTCGTCTTGTGTTTTATCTGTATTAAATGCAATATGCTAGTCTTCTTTGAATGATTAGTAGATGTTGAATGGAATTAGTATATGGTATGTGGTTGTCGTTTTCTGATCTTTATGCAGGTGTCCAAGCGCAACAGGCGGAAGGATTGTGACTTGTCGTCGATCAGGAGCGAGCAACTCTCATCATCACTACAGTCATCAACGATAATTTTGGACCACATGTAGGCCATATTATCGCATCCTTTTCATTCAAGTATCTAGGAACCTACACTCTAGCATGATTCCTTGTTTCTAGACCCACCCTAGGGCTAGTGGGATCGCCTCTGTCCGCAAAGGGGATTTACCTGAGTAACAAGTTGGCGACTCTGCTGGGGATTAGTGCGAGTTTGTCTTTCGTCTATGAGATCTTCTTCTTGGTCTTTTCTTGCTTAGCTTTCCTTTTTTGATTGTTTTGCTGAGTCTTAGACCCCTGTTCAGCCCCAGAGGATCAGATTTGACCTCTGTTTTTCCAAAATTTTCATCTTTTCAAGGTTGTCTTGATTGGCGCAGTTTTCACCCTGACAGTCGTGCCCATTGGCGTGAGCTTCCAGTTTATCACCTGCACCATCCCCTGTTTGGCGCAGATTACAGTTAGACAATCGCGCCAATTCCTAGAGGTGCTAGGTTTTTCCCTGTTTTGGAGTTTTTGGTCCATCCTGGTTTCTTTGGGTGTTTTCTTGTCTTGATTTGAATGCTTTGGGTTTGTTTGTGACTGTGATTAGCCTTCTTCCTTCAGTTTTTGGTCCATTTATTTCAGCATCATGGCTTTAGGTATTTCTAGTGCTTTGATATGCTGAGCCTCCTATAGGACTTTGGGTTTCTGGTTTCACGGTCACCTTCGTTATTTGCTTGATTTCATTAAGCTCCATGGATCCGTTTTGAGTGGTTTCTTTTGGTGGAATGAGTCTTGAGTGAATCTTGCCTCTTTCACTCAGTTTTGCTTCTTGTCAGTCCAAGCATAGCTCACATTGATTGTATGGGTCCGTTTTGACATATTTCTTCGATTTGAGAGATTGTGACATTGGTTTGAGTCTTTGTTTTGTTTGCTTGTGAGTTGATTGAATTGTTTTGTTTCGACTCTTGCATTGGCATTCTCGAACTAGTGTGAAGATTCATTTTTCATGTTATTTAGTGCACTGTTTTCTCTATTACATTGAAAAAATCAAAAAATACATTTTGTGCTTGCATCTTTGCTTGCATTGTAGAATTGGACAATCTTTCGCATAACTAGCATTCGACATTCTAGGAAAGATTTCTCATTCTCATTAGTTTGCATCAGGTTCTGTAGTGAATGCTTCTGTGTGTTCTCATTATTTTCTATCTCTTTTAAATTCCTAACCTTCTCGTAGATAGCTCTTCATTGAATGAAATGGTATTTTATGGCATGTAGCTCGCATTCAGTGGTTTGTGAGATCCAACATTCGGTAGGACCTTGGACTTGAAACATAAATACAAGATCAACTTAAAATTTATTCAATTAACGTAAGGAAACATTGAAACTTAACGAAAAATTTAGTGGTCTAAGTTAGAGATGTGTTTTGGCGTCTTAAAATCTAGCAACTGTCGCTCGCCATCTAGCTTCAGACAGCGCTAGTACAGACTTGTGCTCCCTGTACCGTTGAGTATATAAAGGGAGACCCCTATAGATTGCAATCCTTTTATCCATAGGAATCTGAGTCTGCCGCCTTGTAACCGTGATACACCAAACACAACATTCGGGGAGACTACCTGCATGTACGTTAAGTCCTTGATCATTTCTTCTGCATTTGATCACCAAGGTGTATATGGTAGTTCACGGAAACTTGGTACACCCTCTTGCTTTGATTACCTGAGTAGTCATTTTGATCTTTTCGTGACTCTCTAAAAGTGAAAAGATCCTCGAGCACTTGTCCTTTCACACTCGCTTCAACCTGAAAGTGATAGAGTCACCTTTTGCCTGTTTCTCGACTCTTACAATATGAAACGACAGAGTTTTGTTTTGATGTCTTAAAAAATTAACTGCCCACGAAATATTCTTGGTTAAAGTTATCTTCCTTAGTGTTTTATTTTAAGGTTGCTTCTGATGGAAATGTTTTCGGAGTTCAATAACCCAGGAATCCCTTCCGAAGGGAATCCTAGTCCTTTTCCTGCTTTTTGGAATGTTGGTGCTCCTTATATGGAAACATTGTCCCTGCCTGGGTTAACTGTTGGGTTTCCTGTATGGTTATTTTCAACCTCAGTGGTCCCGGGTGTTCAGTCCACTGTACAACCATCTCGTCCACCAGAACAACATCCCGTTGCTTCTAAAGTGGACCTCTCCCCTTCTTCACCTATTTCTTCGTCCTCCTCTCCTACTTCGCCTGGTGAAATTCTAGATTCTAGTAACCAGGTGGCTAAGAAGAAGAAGAAGAAGACGAAGAAGAAGAAGTCAGCTAAGCGAGAGGCTAATGCTGCAACTATTGTTCTTGAGAAACTTTCCCTTGATAAGCCATCCAACCTTCCATGGAAAGTCAAATTCCCTTGCATGTTGTGCAAAGGTGACCACCTTCTTCGAGACTGCCCTGGCATTCCCAAGGTACTTGAAATATGGTCCAACAACCATCCACCATTGCCTTTGGCTTCTGGAAGTCATATTGGTGGCACCTCTTTGACTAGTCATGATAAGACTCATAAGAAATAGGGCAAGATTACTAATCCCTGTAAGTTGTGTGAAAGGCATCATCCCATTCACCTTTGTATGTACATGGATGAAGCCATGAGAGTGCTGGAAAACTCTACTATTTTTGCACCCTGCCTTCCGGCTCGTTACCAGAAGATTTATTTGAGTCCTCCACTAGTTGATTCCATGATTAGTCAAGAGTCATCCTTGGTCAACCCCGTTCCCCCAGAAATTCAAATTCAGGAATCCATTCTCGACCAACCATTGGACGTGGAATCGGTCGACTTGATCCCGCCTATGGTTCATCAGGTATTTTCTGTCGAGAGTGGTTCTCATCCCCCTCACGTTCCTATTGTTTCTTTAGATTCCTCGGACTTGGAGAAAGATTCTACCATCCCTGTAGTTCAAGAAGTTGCCCTTCCTGCTCCCATGATGGAGGTCCAAGAGGATGCTCCTCTTGCTCTGGTAACACTGGGGGATGACCATCTCAGTTCAATGGTACCTCCTCCAAGTAGTTTGGTCGCTTCCTTTGATTGGAGTCGATTTGCAGGATACCGCCTTCCGTCTTATGTGCCTTTTGAGATCATGGTACAGAACTTTGATGTGGTCGTACCCAACACCATTATAGATGAAGGTGCATCCGTTAGTGTTTTGTCTTCAACTACTTCACAAGCTTTTGGTTCTCCACCGCTTATGCTTGTTACACAGAATCTGTTGGATTTTAACAGAGGAACCAGTCAACCGTTAGGGATCCTTCCCAAATTTCCTATTACTTTGGGAAGGAAAACCATCCATATAGACGTGATGGTTGTTCTAGGTCCCTTGGATTTCAATTTTCTCTTGGGGCGCGACTATACTTATGTCACGGGGGCAGTTGTCTCTTCCCTTTTTCATGTGATTTATTTTCCACACAAAGGTCGAATCGTGACCATTGATCAACTATTATTCTTTGGTCCTGGCATGACATTTGGTCCACCATCGTCCCTTCCGGGTCTTTATTCGCCGGTTATATCTTCCCCGATGCAGGTTAATTATGTGGCTACCTGTCCCGTGCCCATATTCAGTGATAGTGCCATTATACATCGCGTGCTAGGGGCATTGGGTCCTGATTTCCAAGATGTAGTTGTCCCATCAGATGCAAACCTCTTGGAATCCGTAACTTTTTATTCAACATGATGAGTTGTCTCTGGAGCATGGTTTGTTTTCTTATGTCAAGCTCCTTAAAAAATGAAAAATCTCTCACGAGGATAGTTCTTTTAATGTTTCAGCCTCGTTAAAACAATGAAACACTTTCCTGTTCAATTTGAGTCTTTGATCAGATCTTGTAAAATCCCAGTCGAGTCTTTCTCTTGATATCATAACTGAACCTTCACTCCCTCCATATGTTTACTTAGGTGCATGGACTGAAGCTTGGGGGGCATGTACCTCGAATTGAGTCACCATGCTAGGGGCATGCTTACTTTTTTCAAGCATAGTTTGTTTCTGTTTAATTATTGTGTAAAAATGAAACCGGTTTCGAGCATAGTTTATCTTTGTTTCAAGCTTGTGTAAAAATGAAACCAACTTCAAGCAGAGTTTCCTGATTTCAAGCTTGTGTAAAAATGAAACCATTCCCATTTTACCTCTAGTGATTGCCATTTTATCAGCTTGTTTTTCTAGATGAACCTTGGTTTTCTCATTCCATCGTCCCTATCTACTTGGCTGATCATATGCCTTCACTTGATTGTTTCACCCATTCCTGAGGAACTGCTGTAATGAGTGGTCTTGTTAGCAAACCTCTTGACCTTTACTTATTCTGAGCAGTTCCACCATTACAGGAACCAGTAGCTACCCTTAATACCACTCGTTCCTCTAGAAGGAGTAATCTTTTAGCTCTTTTCTAACTCTCTAAAACTGAAAATATTGCTGAGATTCTTGTTGTTTTGAACTCATTAAATGCTGTGAAACGATATCTACTCAGTATATGCTTACCCCTTTTTCGGGCTGGGATAGATTATTTACGAAAAAGGAATACCTTAGCTTATCGTGACTAAGAGGTTCTTCTAGATATTGTTTTCTACCTTTTAGGCTATGAGGGACTATTTATGAAAAGGGCCTTGTTGGATTTTTCTTTTGCGCCTTCTTTTCAAACTCTCTAAATATGAAAAGATGCCGAGTTCTTCCTTTGTCAGACTCGTTAAAAACTGATGACATCAGACTCTATCGTCATGACGTTACTCAAGTTCCTCCTTCCTAGGGCTCAAAAATGTACTAGGTTGGATTTGTCCGAAGGAAAAACTTACATCGCAAGCACATGCTATACCCTTTAAGTTTGTTTTCAAAAATAATTGGGGTACTCGCTAGAAATGGTGGGGGAAAATGGAACCATATTGTAGTCGTGTTGGAAGTATGTCGCTCTTGAACATGGCACTTGTCTGCATTCGTGTCGGGTTGGGGACATCTCATCTTGTTATTTGTTTGCCTCCATGGGTATGGGTAATCTCTTCTGACCGCTCATCTTCTCTTTGCCATGTCACCATGACCTAAGATCCCTTGATGTCAAATACTGCCAAATCCAGTGTCGTGCTGCCAATATGTTCAAGAGAAGTTTGCCTCTACAGTTTTTCAACCTCCTCTCTGATTCTCTGTTGGTCTTGATTCACAAACATCATATTCCTCTATCTCGTTTCGATGATGTGGGAAACATTATGGCCCACCTTCGATCAAGGTCACTTCCTGTCGACTTCAACTCATTATCCAGGAAGTTGATCTAAAGAATCCCTTTAGGTACCTTGGAGCCTGCATGCCTCAATGGCAGGTTCTTCGCATTCGACACAAGGTCTAAATCATTGGCCTTCGATCGACTGACTCTTTGGGTGTTCGACGTCAGATCACTGTTCACATTCCATGGATTGTACCTTTTGTACCTTGAGAGTATTTTCATTATTGGTGGTTTCTCTCGTGTCTGTTAACAACTTTCATCATTTACTGGTAATCAGACGATGTTCTTGCATGTTCGACTTCAGCTCACATATTCACATGCTCGAATTTGTACTATTTTCGGGTCGAGATGGAGCGCAAGACCCTGGGTTTTGTCTGATGAAATCCAGGTTGTGAGTTCTTTGTGGATTACTATGACTTATTATATGAATCTTTGATTGGATGGATGCGACCATACCTGAGTCTATTTGTAGATCCTTACTGCTGGATGGTTGTGTCCATACCTCGGATCTCATTTTTTCTGTACTCTATTATGGATGGCTACGCCCATGCCACATGTCATATATCAGATGTATCAGTTGTATTTGTACTTTTAGGTTTTCTGACAACAATGTTTGGGTTGAACTCGTTCTCATAAAGCATATCAACCCTCCCTCTCTCTCAGACCTCGTGCTTCACCCAAGCCCCGCTGGAGGAGACCGCAATGTCATAGCGTGGTTGTATATCTTATTTCTACCTTAATATACGTGACTATTGTCTTGTTCCCGTCTTGTGTTTTATCTATATTAAATGCAATATGCTAGTCTTCTCTGACTTATTAGTAGATGTTGAATGGAATTAGTATATGGTATGTGGTTTTCATTTTCTGATCTTTGTGCAGGTGTCCAAGTGCAACAGGCGGAAGGATTGTGACTTGTCTTTGATCAGGAGCGAGCGACTCTCATCATCACTACAGGCATCAACGATAACTTTGGACCACAGGTAGGCCATCTTATCACATACTTTTCATTCAAGTATCTAGGAACCTACACTCTAGCATGATTCCTTGTTTCTAGACCCACCCTAGGGCTTGTGGGATCGCCTCTGTTCGTAGAGGGTATTTACCTGAGTAACACCTCCGCCCGTCCCTCCTTCCCGCAGCCCCTGCTCGCTGCCATGCTGCTCGATCCTCCCTCAAACGCTGCCCCTCTACTCCCTTCGAATCCTCGTCCACGAAACATTGACTCCCAGTCCACCTCTGCTCCGTCCCTCCGTCATCCCTCCTCCTGCGTTGACTCTCCCACAGTACCTCCCCGCCCTTCTACCTCCTTGAAACAACTCCTCGCGTTCCCTTCCACCTCCACACTGCAGCAAAAGCATCGTGGACCGTAAGAAGTTAAGTGTAATAACATTCGTGCTTGTTATTTTCCTTGCGAGTTGAATGAATAAACAAGTGTAATTCATTATTTTCCTTGTTGGCTTGCTCACTACTTGCTAATAGAGTTCCGTCATACCACTTTCGACACATACATATGATTGGCCCTTTGAGTTCCGTGCTGGTGTGAGACCATTTTGCAAGCTCTACGAGGATATTTTTTGGACAAGAAAACCGTTTCGTAAAACAAAGGGCTATTGCGACCATGGTTTGGCTTTCTATATGAAGGAGGATGCACTTGGTGTGTAGTGAGTGGCTAGGAGCATCAATGGCCATAAGAGAAAGTTGAAGCAAAAACTGAGTCTTTAGTAATATGTATAATAAGAATGATATTTTATTGCCGACTTCTATTAAGAAAAAGGGGAGCTCAATCAAATTCCTTTATCATTATTAAGAAGCCCATAATTTTTTTCAAGATTGAGATTAAAAATTCTCAAGCTATTATCTTTGTGGTCAAGAGCTCAAAGTTTTCTAGAGTTTGATTCATCTTGGGTTGCCGAAAATGAGTATTATTAGGTCTTGTTGCTTCTAAGTGAAGGCTAGGTCGTTCTGCTGCTAGGTAAAGTAAGATAAGATCATTTTATGTTAGGTAAACTTGACTCGGGATAGAGTCAAAGTTGACTAGGGTAAATAGTAGTGGTTTTGGGGCACATGGTTTTGTGCACCCATGGTTTTAACCCATGGTATCGCATGTAATGGAGCCTATAAAAAGGCTAGGAAGACTTCATTGTAAGGCAGGCCTGGAGGTGAGCGGTGAAGGCTCACTTGGCCGGATTGGCCAGGGTTTTGGCCAATGGTTAATGAAATTTCATTGGTTGGGGTTTTCCCGGTTAAACATTGTGTTTATGTTTGTGATTTGTTGCTGGGTTATTTATGTTTATTTCTCTCAGTAAATTATTTATTATTTTTTCCGTAAAATCCTAACATTTTAAAGTCAAACATTGAACTTTGTGGTGTAGAAGCTGGTGGAAAAAAGGTGAGTTGGCCTCCTTTGATTGCAAACAATGTTGACAAATTTTGTGGTGTAAATAAAGTATCAATGATACATTATATTGTACAATGAAGGCATAAAGTATAATGAGAGTTTATAAATAGTTTTGAAAGGTGCATTTTTTTGGAATTCGACAACTTTATTTGTTGAGCTTGATTTGCTGACAAAATGGTTCAAATTAATAATGTATTAGAGTAACTGAATAATTTAATACAGTCAATTGTTTATGATAGAGTAAATATCAACAAAACAACTCTTGTCGACATTCAGACATGCCTACAAAATGCACAGGAAATGATAGAGTTTTTGTAGCTTGAATCTCAGCTTCAACAAATAAAATTACAGTAGCGGAGTCATCATTCTGAACCTGTTTATGTTCAGAACATTGAAACAGACTCCCAACAACAACAAGAATATAAATTTGAGGTTGGTCCACATTCAGTACGTATTTCAGGAGCAGATGTGCACAAAGATGCAGAAATGCAGCATGCACCTCCCAAGCCCATCATCAGACCTTGGGAAGAGCTTGTGTTACACCATTTTTTGGTCATCTAACCTATTATCATTAGATGGAACCAAGTACACCATGTAAGACCAATTTTACCCTAAGTAAAATTGCTTTCACTATGTAAAATAACTTAATAAACCACATTTATTAGGTTGTTTATGGTCTAAACAGGAAACCCCAAAAGGAAATATTAAACAAACCTATTTTTTTTTATTTTCCTCATGGAATAATTAATTAAACCATAATTTAATTATTATTCCTAGTCATGTTTAACCCAAAACAAAGAAATTAATTAGATAAACCTTTATTTATCTTATTATTTTCTAGGAATAATTATTTAAATCTTATTTAGATAATATCCCTTGTTAAATATGACCAAATCACCCACAAATAATTAAATAAATCATTATTTATTTGATTATCCTTCAACCACTTCCTTAAAAAGATAAATAAATCATTTATTTATTTATTATTAACAAATAAATGGATTTGACCCAAGTCAAATACTTTTTCCCTCCAACAAATATAATAAAATATTCCATAAAAGGTGGATCTAGATTTGGTTAACATTATTTTAATCATGCACCAAGATCTAGAATGACCCAATATTTTGCTATAAATAGGAGGGTTTTCCCTACCATTCTTCACCTTTTGTTGCCTATTGGATCACTCTGGATCTAAACTCTTGGTCTGACTTTGAGCCATTATCATTGTCATATTTTCCATTATTTGCTGTGTGAGCTCCCTTTGAGTTCTATCTTTGTCTGGGTTTTCTACACCAACAGGAGAGAGAAATGCTAGATCTGAAGTGCCGAGGACTTCCAAGAACCCATCCCATTGAGGAGAATTGGAAACATCTTCTTGTTTTCCTCCCAGGTGCCCTTAATACAAAAATTCTTTCAAAAATTGTTCTTGTCTTGTCTATTGGATATATGGAGCAAACCCTTCTTTTACTGCTTAATGTCTTTCTATGCATAGATCTGGTTTTTTGCAGCTCTTTTCTTGATCAACTAACTGCAGATCTGAAGATATTGGCAGCCACTTTTGTTGTTAGGGATATTAGTTATGCGTAGCTAAAGTGGTCCTTTTTCGTACACTTCGGCAAATGATTCATACTAAGAAATGGCGACTCCACACGGGTTTTAAATTACGACCGCTGTCGTTTTTCATATTCCTACATATCCAGCTACTTCAGACCCTAGGGTTTCTTTTCAGCTTTTTGTTTTTCCTATTTTCATGTTGTTTTTCTCCTATAAAACCCTAAAACATTAAAATTTCTAACTTCCGTGTGTTTCTGGCCCTATTGCGCAGGTAAGCGACATCAGCCGCAACTGAGACAACAACTTTTTCCGGAAATCTGCCGCCGAGACACCCGGAGCTTCAGGTCGCACTTTTCAGCCCATAAACTGTGACCTGGACCTCCAGGTCACACTTTTCTGCCCATTTTCTGCGACCTGCACTGAAAACAGGTTAGAACCTGCGACCTGCCAATTTTTCAGTTGTTTTTCTGCAATTTTTCTGGGTTTTTCTGAAGCTTCTGTCAGGGTTTTCCAGCCTCTGTCTCAGCCCGTTTCGACCTGTTCCTGATTTGTTTTGCTCATCTAAGTGGGAACCTAGCCCCCTAGGGCTTCAGTACCCTCCACTTTTGGTGGAAGAGTTTTAGCTGCTTCAGGTGTCTGATTTTTCAGAGTTTCAGCCTCCCCTTTTCCAGATCTGATACCTCCTTTTCAGATCCCTTTTAATCAGCTCTTCTACCTCTCAAATCACCTCCTGAAGATTTTTTTGGATCTACTTTTAGAGCCTCCTCCTTGCCCCTTCTGCTTTTTGCTGATTTCCTCTTTTTTTCCAGCCACCTTGCCTCTACCTCTTGGCTGTGATCTGCACCTCTTTTCAGCAACTTTATCCTTTAGATCCCTGTCCCTTTTGACCCTAGATCTATTGGCCTCTTTTTAAGTGTGTTTTGACTAGATTTTTTCCCTTTTTTAGATTATTTTTGAGTGACCCGCCTTCTTGGGTTGAATCGATGCACTAGTAGCTGTTATTTTTCTGTTATTTCAGCATTATATACTGTTCTCTGCAGATTTATTTTCAGTTACGCAGCACACTTTTTCTCTTGCTCTCAAAACAAAAAGGGTTTAAAAATTAAAATTAATGCATGCCACACACTCACCCTAAGCGAAGAAGAGCCTGGTTTACACCGCCAGGCAAAGACTTTAAAATCAATTGACACTGCACCTATCTGCCCTTGTTTCGACATTGTAATCACTTGATTCTGCACCTCCTTGCCCTTGTGGTCGTTCTTCTTCCCCTTGTGCCGTGTTTGTGTTGTCATCATTGCACCCCCAAGGCACACTTCCCGGAGACTTGTTGGCCTTCACCTCGCCTGCCGATCGACCAAGCTCAGCCCCGTCATTATCGAGCTGGGCCTCCTCCTCCGAGTCCGCACTCCGACTCCTCTTATGATTCATTGGGTTCTCCTTCTCCTTCTGGTTCTCCCCCTGTCACCTTCACTATGTCTGGTCCAGGGCCTAACGCTAGCGGTGCTCCCGGCCCTAATGCCGGAACTACTACTAGTGGAACCGCCATAGGAACTACCTCGGCCATACCCTTGCTATCGTACATCGCAAGCCTCAGCCTCCCCGATTTCAATCAGTTGATCAATGACCCTATCTGCCACGATGTTGGTTGGCCTGCTATGCCAACCAAGCTCCTCTCCGACATCCCTAAGTTCGAAGGCCTTGCTAGAGAAGATCCAACCAATCATGTCTGATCTTTCCACATGTGGTGTTCCTCCAATTCCATTACCGATGACTTCATCCTTCTTCGATTGTTCCAACGCACGCTTACCGGCGAAGCTTCTAAATGGTATGTAGACCAAGCCACCTCTTCCCATACCACCTTTACGACCATTTCCCAAGCCTTTTTATCTTACTTCTAGCTCCCTCTCCGATACGATACTGGTACAGAGCTTTTGACCTCTTTCAAGCAAACCTCTTCGACTCGCCTTTCCGCTCATGTCCAGGAATGGAAACGAAGACGAAGCTTATGTCGAGCTCCCCCCTTCGAAGATCAGATCTATATGGACTGGTTCTTTCACTTTCAGCTCCCATTGGCAAAGATGTCGCCTCCTACTTCCCTCAAAAAACCGACAGCGCGCCTCCAAATAGCCTTGAAATATGACCCGATCTATGCTCAGTCTGGTTATGTTTATATTTTCCTTCCTGACCTCCCCATGCCCGGTGGCGCTAACGCCCCGGGGGCATCTCATTCCACCAACGGTATCGTAGGAGCCCTTTCCCATCCGTATGCTCAACCTCCATGGGCTATGGTTCTTCCCCGTGAGCGCCTAGCACTCTTCCTCCTAAGAAAGTACACCAGGTTACAAAGATGCCTCCCTTCTTGGAACCAACCTCCTGCTTACCTCAATGTTGCCCAACCTAACCATTACCTTTATCCGCAGTCTGGTGCGCCAGCTCCTCCAGCATATGCGCTTCCATCTCCCTTGCCTCCTCCAAACCCGCAACAACACTTACAGCCCCCTCTAGGGCAAGTATTTGCACAGCAAGGCGCGACCAATTCCCCTTCTTCTCAAAGAAGGCGGAGAGGCAACCCAAACCAATCTGCCCCTGTTACCCATGGACCCAATCCTGGTGTTGACCCTAACACTGCCAACCAGCAACAGGGCACTCAGCCCAAGCTGGACAGGCCGCTTCACACAAATAAGCCTTGTTCGTGTTGCGGTGTTTATGGTCATTACACCCACGATTGTCCCCTCTTACCCCAGATGCGGCAGATGTGGGAGTCTCAAGCCACATTGTGCGGACAACACGCCTCCCCTCATGCTCCTCCTAATGTGGCCACTACCCAACCAGCTGTGTTTACTGATCCTTTCCCTCAGCAAGGATTCGTGGCTACCCAACCGCCTGACAGCCAGGTCGCCACTCCACCTTCCCTTTCTGGTTCCTCCGATTACCAGATCCTTATGATGAACTATGATCCTTCCCCAATCGTCGACCTTCACCTTCAAACTCGGTCTCGCCAGTACCCCAAGCCTCCCGCTCAGTCTGCCCCCGAGTCCCCTTCTTCCGGTTCTACAGAGCCTCTTTTGACAACCAATGGTCCCTTACATATCCCTCAACCGAAAGTTGAGGTCCATCCCAATATTCCTAAAGGACCGTTACGTCGAAATGCTGCTTCTGGTCGAGCTGCTCATTCGTATAGCATAGTAGATTATTTGGCGCAATCTCCTGCTGCGATTTCCACACTGGAACTCCTCCAGTCGTGCCCTTCCCAAAAGAAGGCTCTACTATCTGCCATGGGCGCTGTAGATCCTACTGATGACCAAATGATTGTGTTCGACGCCCATCAATCAGACCATCCTGCCCTTCCTGCTTCCGTCGCCTTCCAAATCCCAGTCAAAATCTGGAACGCCAATGTTTCTCGGTGTATAATTGATGAGGGGGCATCCACTTGTGTGATGTCCGCTTCAGTTTGGAAGCAACTCGGATCTCCTGAGTTGGCCCCTTCCATGATCACCCTTCGAACGTGGGATGACCACGCCTCCCAGCCCATTGGCATTTTCCGTAATTGTCCTATCACCCTTGCCAGTAAGACCGTTTGCGTTGACGTCGAAGTCATCGACACCCCTCTAGACTACAACATTCTATTGGGGCGAAGCTACACCTATGCCATGTCTGCTGTCCCATCCGCAGTTTTTCGCAAGATGTCTTTCCCTCACAATGGAAATATAGTCACCATTGACCAGCTGTCTTACCATGAGCCGCCATCTCAGACCTCCCCCGAAACGACCATCTCTTCTGTAGCCAATAAGCAAACCGTTGATTCCTTGACCAGTGTCTCCCCCGGCGTCTACAAAGAGTCCTCCCTGCTTGGAACTTTTCTTGGTCTTCCCCCTCCTCATATTTCTGATCCCAGCTTTTCAAATGTTTGCATGATGCAACCGTCTCGGGCTGCCCTTAAGCGACCCGCTTCGGCTAGTTAGCAACCTCAGACTCAACCTCGCCCACCGCAACCTGCTCCTAGCCCTTCATCTCCACCAGCCGGACCTCCTCCTTCTGGCCCTTCTCCTACAGCTGGTATCCCTGAACCCCTTTATCCCCCTTGAACGGTTCCCCCAGGCCTTAATCATCTCGGAGCCATCCCTCCTGGTGATTATCCCGTTGGTCAGATCCCGTTCCTGGCTCCCCCTCCCGGAGTCTATTCGGTCCCCGTCATGGCCACCCTCTCTCTCCCTAACCTGACCCTGGGTATACCCGTCTGGTACCTTGACCCTTCAGCCGCTACCCCTCTTGGTCACCCCAAACCCTATCTTGCTTTGACACCGGTTCAACCGGTCCCCCTTGCTTCCTCCGTTGCTACGGTGCCCCCTGCACCTCCCCAGGACCTTACCCCTGTGGTGACAGCTCCAGGAAAGAAAGGAAAAGCTCGCAAGGGGGCATCCAAAGACAAGGCCACCCCGACTGACCCAACTCCTCCTCCGCCCGCAAAACCTTGCGCCTTGTGTGATGTCGTCGGTCATGCCACCCATACTTGTCCTGAGTTGCCTCGCATTCAACCCATGGTTAAAGTCACATTCCCTGAGTCTACGGTCTCTGACCCTTCTCTTCCGTCCTCGTCCGTAACCAAGAACCCCAAAACTATTCGCATTAGCAAACCCTGTGCTTTGTGCGGTGTCCATGGCCATTACTCCCACCATTTTCCTCACCTGACGCATTACCGCACCTCTTTAGAAGTAGTCCGAGAGTATGAGGTTGAACAAAATCAATCCGCCTCTCCCATACTCACGCAGTATGGTTCAGGCCAGCCTGAGGATCTCCCCGCTCCCATCGACATTCCCCCCCCTGATGTTCAGATGACGGAGTCTACTACGACCATTCTTTACCTATCCTCCTATGTGCGACCTTTGGAGCCCAGTCCCCTCGCATCCTCCCCTGTTGTTTCACCTAACCCCCTCTTTTCTACTAATACACGAGATCACTCCACCCGTATCTCTGTTTCCCTCCGCAGCCCGAGTCCCCGCCATACCTCCTATAGCCCTCATATACCACCCTCTAGTTTGTATATGAGCCATAGACATCCTACTCATTGCACTCCCTCCCGCAGTTGCCGCTTGATGTCTTCTGTTCACTCACGCTGCCGTCATTGTATCTCCTCCCCCCATTTGTTGTCTTGTAACACCATTCTGCAGGACCTCCCATCCCCACCCTTTATCGGTTACGCCGATGGTGCAAGTCGTTACTCCTGGAATCTAGCCTCGGCAGGTTGGGCCATTTTCACCCCCTTGCATGCCCTTGTCCTCTCAAACATGGTCTGCATTGGTACTGCCACCAACAATCAGGTTGAATATGATGCAGTGTGTGGTCTCTTAGCCGATGCCCTCTTTCATCGCATCCTCCATCTGCATGTTCGTTTGGATTCCCTACTTATTTTCATGCAACTAAATGGTGTTTATCGTGTGCATAACCCTGTGCTGTTTAGACGATATTTACGAGTGAAACTCTTGATACGTGAATTTGAAACCATAACTTTCAACCATGTATCTCGAGAACAAAATCACTATGTAGATAGTATTGCAAACCATGTTCTAGATTGGAATTTATCACACGCATTTCATACAAGACAATAACATTCATAATCATTAAAAATGATGCATATCCATAATATGTGTTGCAAAACATGTGTTTAGAGTCCATCTACTCTGATACATATGACATGCCCATAGCATGTTACAAAAAACTCAAAACTGGGGGCACCACTTGCCCCTACATAAACACTAGGGGGCACCACATGCCCCACACCTACTCTCTATCTAGTGGATCCCGAGCCAATGGCTTTTCCCCTGCAGCCCGTAGATCACGTATGCCTTGACCGGCCATCGCCATGCGCCGCATGACACCTCGCCATTCCGAGGGAAGACCAATGCATGCCTCCACGTACTGGTCGTCTAAGTCTTGCCACCCGCGCTCTGAAACTCCGGTCAGCAACGTCTCGCATATACGGCGGATTTCCTCCAGAAGGGCGGCCGCATCCTCATTGCGCGCTGCTCTCGACCCACTCGACCTTGCAGCTCCAGAGGCTGCCGGGCGTCCCATATATCCAGCTGGTTTTACCGGAGCTATATCTGCATACCAAAAGTACATGAATCAGTACCATATCTACTATTCAATAACTTTAACATGCCCATACAAGAATAGTTACTTATCACTTACTATCGGGCCCCCATACTCGACCAGGCGGAAGTGGTAGGTCCGGATCCCCACAGTAACTCATCCCACTATAGGGATAGTCGTCTATGTATAACGACATCTGATCCCAATGGGCAAAGAACTCAAGTCGAAACACTCCCCCGACCGCCCCTCCTCCTCCTCTGCACAATAGCCGCCCCCACTGGCGCATCCTGGGCTCTCTCGGGCCCCCTTCTGGGAGCTGTATACGAGGCCGTAAGGTCGGGATCTTCTCAAAGAAGAAGGCGCACAATACAGTCCCATACGAGCAATCGTGGTTCAGTTGCCGCTTGCAGAGCGACAACTGTCGCTTTAGCGACACCAGCATCATTTGGGCCCACCCATAGTAGGTCCCACTCAACACACTCTCCACAATCATCATCTACCCCCCAGTGATGTGATGGAGCACCTGGTTGCCCAGGATACACAACACTGCTACGGCCACTGCACGGGTCTCTAATCTCTCTAGGTCCCCGATCGGTATCCGAGTCCCCTTGAATTGGAGACCCGATCGACAATGTCTCTCCACAAACTCCATGATATGCCGCCCCCGCGGTAATACTGGCTGCGTGTTTCCCACCATCCCCAGTGGTGGGAGACCTGTTAGGAAATACACATCCTGGACTGTCAGTTTGATCCTGTGCCCTTGCACTACAAAGACCTCATGCTCTGGATCCCAGTAACTAATAATCCAGGCCAACAAAGGCTCTCCCGCTCTCATCAAAGGGTTCTCCAAAAACTTTAGAACCCCAAACCTGGCCAACACACGACGGACACCCTGATCTGCCTGGATCTCTGCCCGTAATGTACCCAGGTCTCTCTCTCTCTCTCCAGTTAACCCGTATATCTGCCATATCTGCACAAAAACATCATCTTTGTCAGCATACAGATCGGGAATACCATATTCAAACACAAAGACCCAACTCTCAGCCATAAAACAGCACTAAAACCCCCTCATCTCCCAGGTCGCAGTTTTCTGCCCAATTCTGGGACAGGTCACAGTTTTTGCCCTGAAACCTGCTTCCCAGGTCGCAATTTTTGGCCCAAAAAGTGCGACCCGGCTGTAGAGATGAAGGAGGGTCTGTTACTGAGATTTTGGGCCCTACATTGAACTTTCAATCCATCAAAATGAAAGAGTAAGGTTAGGCCTCTTACCTGCAACTGACGGATCTCGATTCCAACGGTCAGTTTGTCCGCTACGCTCACCGCAAGATTTAGGGCCTTCTCTCCTCTCTACATTCACCACAGCAACACTAGCAAATGAGTGAATTTGGAGGGAAAACTGCCTTATTAAAAGAGAACCCTTGTTTCTTCTTTCGCCTGCTGCGACCGTACCATAGCCCCATTTGAAAAACCGTCTACACCGTTGGAAAGCTCTCACCGAGCCCTCAAATGGGTATCTTTTAGTTTTTTGTGATTTGATACTTCACCAGGACACATTTTGTCCAAGAAGGGTCACTTCACCTCTCCTTAAAATCACATTTCTTCACTTACGACACTTGTACTTGGGGCACCATTTTGCCTCCTTACTTGTCTTTGTTCGTGTCGATTTTCGTCATGAGTTCCCACCTTGTACTCATGTTTTCATGGTCCCCCATTGGGCCTTTACTGTGTGGCAGCACCATCGAGTCGCCCTTGTTTAGAGCATCCAAGTTGAGTCATCATCGCATTCTTGGAGTCTATCCCGAGTCCCTTTGTACCCCGCTATAGCCCTCCATCCTTCATTTCTTGGTCTCTCTCTTGTGTCACACATTATGGCCTTCAGTCCCACTGTCCCCTATCCCTTATGATATTGCGTCAGTCGCTGCCATGTCATTCATGCCCTTTATGCTCTAACAAGGGAAGTCATCCATTCGCTACTCAGTCCCTTCCATTTCACCATCATCATTAGTGTCAGTCTGTCCGTCGCTCTACTATTTTCTCTCGTGCCTTAGTTGAGGATCTCTCATTGCCTCACCTATGGCGGACCTCCTTCTGTCAACATCAGCTCATTCATTCCAGAAGCTAGGTCTAGAGGGCGGTGTACCTTGGTTCCAGCTTCCACTCTTGTTCGGTGCCTCTGATCAGGCAAAGGGATCTCTCATTACCCTTCGACTTGATTGTTTCTCCACTCCAGCTCCTTTTAGCATGATCGAGATCCGTATGCTTGATGGTTCAGTGATGTAGCAGCAGCTATTGGTGACTCCCGGGTGTGTGTGAGATGTCTCAGCCCTCATGAGGGGGTGGCCCTGCAGGTAGCCCCCCGCATGCCCGGATGACCTCTTCATTGCAGCTTTCGATGCAGCTCCATATATTTGATGATGTCGTCCTTAGCCGCTTGTAGCGCCTCTTTGATTTGCATGTATCAGTCAGATTTTGTGAGCCCTTCCCCGCTTATAGGGGGCATTTGGGTTGTATTTGTATCTCATGTACTCAGATATTATTGTATATGTCCTGGCTGTTATCCCAGGCACAACATGTATGTGGGATTCCTCATTGTATTATTATCTGGCTCATGTTTATGCCGGTTGTACTTTATGGTTCGGTCCCTTGTTTACTAGAAACACTATTCTTTTGTACTTTGTCTCGGCCGGCATAGGTATGCCTCCCCTGCCGCCTTTAGCACAGGTACCCTCTCATAAAAAGAGACTTGTTGCACCTGCGAGTCTCGTCTCCTCAGGGTCTAGTTCTTCAGCACACTCGTCTACCTTACATTTCTCTCTCTGACTTCCCTCTTGATGTCTGGTGATTGAGTTCTTACAACGTACTTCGGTCATACGATTTTCTCCTAACACTCGCACGCTGGGGGGCAATCCGTTACACCATTTTTTGGTCATCTAACCTATTATCATTAGATGGACCCAAGTACACCATGTAAGACCAATTTTACCCTAAGTAAAATTGCTTTCACTATGTAAAATAACTTAATAAACCACGTTTATTAGGTTGTTTATGGTTTAAACAGGAAACCCCAAAAGGAAATATTAAACAAACCTATTTTGTTTAATTTTCCTCATGGAATAATTAATTAAACCATAATTTAATTATTATTCCTAGTCATGTTTAACCCAAAAACAAAGAAATTAATTAGACAAACCTTTATTTATCTTATTATTTTCTAGGAATAATTATTTAAATCTTATTTAGATAATATTCCTTGTTAAATATGACCAAATCACCCACAAATAATTAAATAAATCATTATTTATTTAATTATCCTTCAACCACTTCCTTAAAAGATAAATAAATCATTTATTTATTTATTATTAACAAATAAAGGGATTTGACCCAAGTCAAATACTTTTTCCCTCCAACAAATATAATAAAATATTCCATAAAAGGTGGATCTAGATTCGGTTAACATTATTTTAATCATGCACCAAGATCTAGAATGACCCAATATTTTGTTATAAATAGGAGGGTTTTTCCTACCATTCTTCACCTTTTGTTGCCTATTAGATCACTCTGGATCTATACACTTGGTCACATTTTTCTACATTATTTGCTGTGTGAGCTCCCTTTGAGTTCTATCTTCGTCTGGGTTTTCTACACCAACAAGAGAGAGATATTCTAGATCTGAAGTGTTGAGGACTTCCAAGAACCCATCCCATTGAGGAGAATTGGATACGCCTTCTTGTTTTCCTCCCAGGTGCCCTTAATACAAAAATTATTTCAAAAATTGTTCTTGTCTTGTCTATTGGATATATGGAGCAAACCCTTCTTTTTACTGCTTAATGTCTTTCTATGTATAGATCTGGTTTTTTGCAGCTCTTTTCTTGATCAACTAACTGCAGATCTGAAGATATTGGCAGCCACATTTGTTGTTAGGGCTATTAGTTATGCGTAGCTAAAGTGGTCCTTTTTCGTACACTTCGACAAAGGATTCATACTAACAGCTTGTCCAAAACAAGCATAGAACTGGTCTTGGATATGACAAGGAGTTGTCCTTTCATATTCCAGACTACTCCAAGCCCATAAAATTTCAGAGTGCCAAATTTCTTTACGAAATTTCACTTGCAGCTGTTCCAGATCCTACTCCGCTTCCACAACAACAATAATAGATTGTAAAATGCCAACATTATGATCGCGTTGGCCATATGAAAGATCACTGTTTTTTATCTAAACCCATGCAAGCACTGTGGTCGGCACACCCTTTCTTCACACAGATGCTTCAGAAACAAGCCTCCTGTAAGAAGAAAGATTCATCTTGGATGGATCGCTTCTTGGAAATGGGCATCAACAGGCAAGAAGATGTTTAAGTCACATGTCAGAACTTGTTCTAGAATATTGAACAAACTTGCAGTTGAGTTTTTGCCTTGTACCTGACAGGGGGGAAAATGGTGGTCATCTACAAGCTTCGAAGCCACATCAAGTGAGACAGAGCCATAATCTCTCATTCCAGATTCATAGTTTTAGCCAGAGACATAGAAGTTCAAGCGAGACTGAGCCACAACTTGTCATTCCAGATTCAGAGTTGTAGCCAGAGAGATAACAGTTCAGGCAAGCCTGAGCCACAACCTGTCATTCCAGATTCAGAGTTGTAGCCAGAGACATGGATGCCCATGACCATTCCTTTGGTTGGTGGACAGCCTTAAACCATCCATGTGAGGTTGATATTCTTCCTCTTCAAAGAATTTAGGACACTTCCTCTATCAGAAGACTTCAGCTTCTTGCCAGAATTGGTAGAGTTCCGAGAAATGCATTAAGAATTCCAGTGTTGGTGGTCATCCTTAAACCATAACAAGTTGTAGACTTCCCTTCTTCTAGGTTGAAGGTCTCCCTCTTCAAATATGAGGGACACTTCCTCTAGTAGAAACCCTTAGCTTCTTGCCAGATTTGGAAGAGTTCTGGGAATTTCACTAAGAGTTCCAATGTTGGTGGTCATCCTTAAACCACCTCTTTATGCCAACATTTCAGAGAGCTGATTCAATCTAAGTGCTGCCATGCATACTTTGCAGATTTGTGTTATAACTCTCTTCTTGGACTCACACATACCCCTTCAGATTAAGGGGGGAATGTTGGATACCTAATCCTTTATGGGTAGGTGTGGAAGCTGAATGGTCATAAAGGAGTCCAAGTGACCTTGGAATGCAAAATCCAAGAGTCACATCAATGTAATATAATTGTACATCTACGAGTAATATAAATGAAAATCAATGCTTGTATTTCCCTTTGTGTGTGCTTGCCTTGGGTGTGTTTAAAATTATGGATGTAGGTAATTTAAATGTTTTCCTCTGATATTAAGTCAAATAATTCTTAAATTCTCTTTTTCTTAATTGAATCTATTTCTCTTCTATTACACTTGATTTAAATCTAAAAGATCCAATTAGTTTAGCTACCTTTCCCTGTGAAAACCATTTAAAAATATGAGATAGATCCATATTAAGTTGTAGAATCCATAGCCCAATGGAAGTTCAGGTATTCAATCAACCAAACCAATTAAAAGAAATCTCAAAAAATCAATCAAATAATTGAGCATTAATAACTAGCCCAATATCATCAATACAACAAAGTTAAATCCGATAGAGAGATCCCTCTCTAAGTTTAGGAAGGCTAGATCCTAAACTCCAAAGTGGTTTTGTGGTTACCTCTTTGGTTTCTTCCATAACCTTAGAAATTACAAAGTGGTAACATAGTGGTGACTCCACTGGGGAAAAAAACATTGTGAAATTTTACAAATTCATTTCCCTAGTTAAAGAAATTTGATTTGGGCAAACTAATGTTTTAATTTTCAGAAATAAATGTTAAGAGGTTGTGCACCGTTGTAAATAATAGTGTGTGTGTTTAAATTTTTTAGTTATGGATCCTAAAAGAATCTACACTAGATCTCATCTTGATACAGAACCTGCTCAAATTGTATATGACCCTGAGAAACTGATTAGAAAAAGGAGTTTAGCTGAAATTCAGGGAAGCAGTAGGCCCCCACCCAAATTCTCTTCATGGGGGTTTTGTTACTTTAGAAGATATTGAGTTTGACATACCATTCGAACAAAGTCTATTTAAAACTAAGTCTGAGAGTTTTGTTGAAGAAAAAATGTTTGATCAATTAGTTCTAAAACCATTTACATCTGAATGTCAACCTATTGAACTAGAATTTGATTTTCAAATTATCCAAAGTTTTGAAAAATTACAGGATTTAGTATTTGACCTTGGTCAAGTTGTGCATGAAGTTAATGTTCAACAATCTTTTGAAATCTCTACATTAACAATAACAACATCTTATTCTTCTTTTCAATCAGTTCATCCTACATCAACTAGCCCTACTTCCTCCATTATCTCCACTACTTCTCGAATAACATCTCAAACAGTGCTTCAACCTAAAATATGAACTCCTACACCTAAACCACTCATACCCTCATTTATCGTTCATCCAAAAATCCCAAACATGGCAACAAGATATGATCCCTTGGTTTTGGATGCAACTTTGCACAATATGCCTCAGGAATACCAAAATAAAATCCCTCAGTTTGATGGTACTAGACCCATCACTACTCAACAACATGTTAATAGAATGATTTATTTTTCTGATCTTCAAGAAGGTGATGAGGAATATGTCAAAATGAGGTTTTTTAATCAAAGTCTAATTGAGGAAGTTAGAAAATGGTTCAGGGCCTTAGCACCATCTAGTCTAAATGATCTCAATTATTTTCACCAATAATTTCTCAATAGATGGAGATAAAGAAAAACCCTCTTCAGATCCTATCAGAATATGAGAACATTAGAAGGGCCCATGGAGAGAGTGTGCAGGATTAATGCACCAGATTTAACGATGTTTACAATGAAATTCCAACAAACATTAAGCCCCATAAAGGTTTAGCCATAATTAAATTCCCTGATGTTTTCTATGCTGACATGTCTTACCAATTAAGAGAAAGAAATCCTACAACCTTAGAAGAGATGCAGAGAGACGCTGTCAGTGTAGAGGCAAATTTTTTAGCCAAGAGAGCTGGAATTAGGATTGAGAGGAGGGTGACAATCAAAGAAGAACCATCAATATCTACCTTTGATGCTAAGATAGACTCCCTAGTTAGAACAATGGGATGAATGATGGAGAGAATCAACATTACTGATAGGACCCCTCCAAGAGAAAATCAACCTGGTCCTCAAATTAGAAATCCTAATTTTAGGAGGAGCCCACCACAAATTAAACAAAGAGAAAAAAAGGGACCAGATGAGCAGGTCAAGCCTCCTTTTCAAGAAAACTATGCTGATGAGGAGAGTGAAACAGTTGAAGACCTAGATAATAATCAGATCAAATTAATGGGGATAAATGATGATGATTCTGAATTTCTTACTCAGGAATAACAATAAATTTTTATGCTTTCTCGAACAGAAGTTGATTCTGAATAATTAAATGACTATAAAAAGGGTTTTTAAAACGATGTCATGGAATTTCACAGGAAGTACAACCTTAGAAGTAAGAAAAACAAAGATAGCCCTACAAATAAAGCTTTTGAAACTCAAGGAAAAAATAAAATTGATATTCCTGCAAAGAAAAATCTTCAGATTCTTCCTAAAAAGACTACAAAAAATTGAACTAAAAGGAAATTTTGTATTGCTTCAAAAACAAATTAGATAGATGTTCCAACCACTAGCCAGCCAAAAGAAAACACCTAAAAGGATGTTGCTGAAAAGCCACATTTCCTGAACATGAATAAAGTCTATACATTCTTCAATATTAAAAATGAGTTAGCAAAGATTAATATACCCATTCCACTAACATAGCTTATGAGCAAGAACGTGTATAGGTCCCAACCAATGAAAGCTATAAACATAGTGGAAGGGAGATACACAGTCAATTTGAATGATGACCAACCTAAACTTTTGTTTGGACCTGAAGTAGATGGGAAACCTCAAGAACGAGGTGTACCTCCATTCTATATTAGTCTTAAAATTCATGAATTTTTTTTTCATAATGCCATGCTAGACTTAGGAGCCTCATACAACCTTATTCCTAAGGATGTCATGGAGAAACTAGGACTTGACATCACAAGACCGTACAAAATTTGTACTCTTTTGATTCAAGCAAAGTGAAGTGCTTGGGTCTCATTAAGGATTTGTGTGCTACTTTGGCTCAATTTCCAGCTAAGAGTCTGGTGATGGACATACTTATTGCAGACATACCCCCTAAGTATGGCATGCTATTGTCTCGCTCATGGGGTGCTAAGTTGCAAGGAATCCTACAGATGGACATGACCTTTGCTACTATCTTCGTGTTTGGTCAGAAAATGAGGTTATATAGAAATACAATACTGAGGTTCATGGCTAGTATCTAAGAGAAACCCCATAATTATCCTTTATACTTTGTCCACTCAGACCTTGACTCATTCATTCTGTATAATTATGGGGATATGGAAAAACACATTGCCAACTTGGATACTGATATATGTGAAATCGAAGAAAACAAGATAGAAACAATGGAACATAATACACAAGATAAACCCCTTTGGAATATGGAATTTTATGGAGCTATTTTTAAAGAGGGACTAGGGGCAGGAACATGGGTTTCAAACCTAGGAACTAACTATGTGTAAGGACATTCATATAGGCTAAATTTTCAGTGTACAAATAATATAGCTGAATATGAAGTATTGATACTAGGGTTAAAATTGTTGAAAAAAAATGGTGTTAAAAGGATTTTCATTCATGGATATTCTGAACTGATAATAAAACAAATCAAGGGAGAATATTCTACTAAACACCCTAGATTAAGAGCCTACATAAATGTAGTCCAGGAATTTTTGGAATGTTTTGAAGAATATGATTTATCAGTAATCCCAAGAAATCAGAATGTTCTGGCTGATGGTTTGGTCACTTCTACCAGTACCTGCAAAATTCCTTTTCGTCCCAGTCATCAATACATAGTGGAGGTAAAATATAGGCCAACGATCCTAGACAATGTTAGATATTGGCAATTTTTTGGGAGTGATCAACAAATTGATTTTTTTTTTGCAATCCAAGGATGAGTTTGAAGAAGCCAACATTGATGTAGAGTGTGAGTTGGAAAATAATGTAGATGTAAAGTTTGATTTAGAAAATTAGATAGGAAACCATGTAAATAAAGATGTAAATAAAGTAGAATTAATAGAGATAGATCAAGAAAAAGAGGAACTAGAAATACTCCAATTGAAATATAATGCTTTACCCAGAGAATTAGTTCCCTTAAAATACCTGTTTGAATTTAACGATGTAGCAAAGAAACCCAAAATTTCACCCACGAGAGCTGAAGTGGAAGAATGAAACATAGGAAAGGAACAAGACCCAACGATGGTAAAACTGTATAAATCATTACCCCCTGTTGAAAAACATAAATATATAAGTTTGTTCCAAGAATTTAAAGATATTTTTTCATGGAGTTATGAAGACTTAAAATCTTATGACACTAACATCATACAACACAAAATTCCTATTAAAGAAGATCAAAAAATTTTCAAATAAAAACTTAGAAGGATAAACCCAATGTTGATGCCTTTAATTGAAAAGGAGGTTAAGAAAATGCATGATGCTAAGATAGTGCCTTTGAGGTACTCTAACTAGGTATCCAATTTAGTTCCAACTAGGAAGAAGACAAGTGAAATCAAACTTTGTGTAGATTTCAGGAATCTTAATAAATTCTCACTGAAAGACAATTACTCCTTACCTAAGATGGAACATATTTTACAAAAGGTAGTTGGCTGCAGTATAATTTCTCTTTTAGACAGTTTCTCTGGTTATAACCAAGTTTTAGTTCACCCTGATGACCAACATAAGACAACATTTACTATTCCATGGGGTACATTCATGTATGTGAATATGCCTTTTGGATTGATAAATGTTGGAGCTAAATTTTAGAGAGCAATGGACATTGATTTTGTTGATGAAATTGGTAGATTCATAGTCATATATTTGGATGACATTACCATTTTTTCCAAAACATATGAAGAGAATATGCTAAATTTGAAGAGAGTATTTAAGAAGTGTAGGAAGTTTGGCATTTCCCTTAATCCCAGGAAAACACTATTTGGCCTAGAGGAAGGCAAACTTCTGGGGAATATAATTTCCAAACAGGGAAGATTAATTGATCTCACCAGGATTGAGGCCATTTTAAAGATAAGTCATCCTAGGAATGTGAAATAGCTTCAATCATTTATTGGTAAAATAAACTTTATAAGAATATTTATCCCAAACCTAGTATAACTCCTTAGGAACATAACCAACATGTTAAGAAAAAACACAGAAGTAAAATGGAGTATTGAGGCTAAACAATCATTTGACCAAGTTAAACGAGCCCTAACAAAAGCATTCGTGTTAATCAACCATGACTTCACTAAAGATTTCATAATATTTTCATTTTCATCTAAACACACTTTTGCAGCATTCCTCTTGCAAAAAAACAATCAAGGACATGAGCACTCCATTACTTTCTTTAGCAAGGCTCTAAGAGATGTTTCCCTCAAATACAATATAATGGAAAAGCAAGAATTTTCTCTAATAAAAGCAATTAAGGATTTCAGAGTATATATTTTTAATTCTCACATTATTTCTATTGTTCCAAACACTGTGGTCAAAGATATCATGACTCAAAATGGAATTGATGGGAAGAGAGGTAAGTGGATTGCCATTATTTTTGAATATGATATTGAAATTAAACCCACCGAGCTCATTAAAATTAAAGGATTAGCTAAGTCAATGGCCGAGTCTAATTTTCATGCTTTAGATATTAATTTTGTAGATGCATTGGATGATCAGGAAGAGCAAGAAACTCCACAAATAGATGAGGCTTTTAAAACCTCTCCCTGGTATGCAGGCCTCATTTTTGTATTATAAAATTTACAAGCTCCTCCTGGTTTGACAAAAAAAATTTGTATTTCTCAATTTAAAGTGATGGTCGGGCACCCCGCCAAACTCACATACTCCACTCTCAATGCATATAAAATGCAATTCAAATTTATGGCCCAATTAAATCTCAATCTGGGCAAACTCACAACTTTTTCTGCAGCTATTATATTCTAAATCTCTGGTTTTAAAACCATATAAATAAACCCTTTACATATTCATAGGTGGAGTTTATTTTACATGCCATACTCGGTCTTAACCAAAGTTTAGACCGAATCATTTACAATTTGGAAATTTCAATAATTTGCAGAAACTATTTTCCTATGGTTCAAACCATAGTGTAAAACTCACAACGCATCTCAAATATGCTCTTTCATGTGAAAACCAAACAAAACCTTACATCTAAGGGTTTCAATTATTCCAACGCTTAAATATGCTAGCAATCCCAATGTAATTGAACATTAGGAGATATGTGGAAACTTACCCTTTTAATCGATGGTTATAAAACCATAGTCGAAACCTAGTTAATCCAATAAATATTTGTTTTCAACTTTCTAAGGAAACCCACTTTATAAATTTCATATGCACTTCCTTAAACCTTGGTTTATAACCGGCTCACTTGTCACCGTTGATCATCCTTGATTTGATTATTGAGAGCCTTTGTCATGCTCCAACCTTAACTTCAGTCTGTCCAACCATTGGACAGCTAGTATCTTATCGCCTTATCACTCAAGAATCCGACGATTATTGATCCATGCAACCATTACCCATTACGCGCTTAACCTCCTCGCAAATTCATGATGCAAATGCGCTTGGATCCCTTGCCTCAATGATCGAACACAAATCACATTTTTTCGATCACTGAGCTTTAACACACAATTATTTTGCGAAATAGGCAGTATTAAAATACTGCCTATGCCACTTGTTGGACGCTGACCACTATTGCATAATTTTCTGTGAAACCATTTACGATTTATTTGCAATGCGAATACCAATGGTTTGGTTTTCAAAGCTGCCTCTTCATTCGCTATTCCATCTTCATCATTTATTCATGGTTCCGCCTGCTCCTTTAACTCCACGAACCATTTAACCTTCAGTTGGGAGATTGCTCCAATTCGTTAATACGCTGTCCCTCACACCTTCATTGCAACCCTTCTCGTTCCAACGATTTCGATACGCTGTGTGCTCATAGCTCCTTTGACTTCTGGTGCTATCGAATTCTCAGTCGACCTCACGGCTTCATTAACCACAAACAGAATTTAAACAAAACCCCATCATTTATCTCTACGTTTTATAGCTCGATTTCACTTTCACTAACAACATCATTTCATTTAAATTTGAGCCTATTTTGGGTTCGTTCGAACAGGCCTAAATTCCTTCATCTTTCATCTACGCATGGATTAATTTCCATATTTAAAGTCTGTGGGTCAAATTCATAGTAGAACCCCCAACCACGATTTTTCAGAGCTTGCTCTTCAATGCACTGTCTAGTTTCAACAATGCACCCACTCTCTATTTGAATGTCCTTCTTAAGGTCTCATATATTTAGATATTGAACGCTGTGTTTAATTCTCAAATTTACTCTATTTCATTGACCCTTGCAATGGTCGATGACTGCAAACTTTCCTTCGTTTTCTCAAGGAATAATTAAACCATTTATGCATTTATTCAAGCACAACGTCGACACTGATTAACATTGATTATTTCAATTATATACAGAGCATCGTTAAAACCCCAATTACAGAGTCTTATTCATACATAGTTCATGGGGATCCAAAACATTCTCACACAGAAATTAAATCAACCAATTCTCATGTAATACTGAAACAAATCCTTCCATATATATCTAAATGAAACCACTTACAAAATTCTTCCTGTCTTCGGCCAGATCTTCAAAATCAATGGCCCTTTCAACTGCCCGTAGGCTTACAGGAACAACTCCTGTTGTTCCCTAAACTGAAGCACTCACACACTCTACAGATCTGATTCCACTTGATGCCTTTAGGCTTACATTTATACAAAAACCACTAATGAATCGATTCAGCTTCTTTGACAGCTCAACAAAACTTTTGGATTTCTCAAGGTCCTAAATTTAGCCTAAATCCCCCAGATTTACCGAAACCGACTCTTCACATTCTTAGCTAATTAAATTCTCTCATGTTCTCCAATGATTTGGGAACATTTACAAATTCTCCTCCATATTTAATTTAAAATCACTCAAATTATTCAATAATTACATAAGAAAGTAAAAATATAAGACCCCCCTATGTTTATTAAAATACCAAGTATTTTTCGGAACCTAATGCCCCTGCATCAGACTCCCAAGGTTAAAATTAATCATGATATCCTGATCATGTGCTTTCAGTCCTTGCCTTCTTGGATCCCACACTTTGTTCTACAACTGATCATCTGCTGCAATATTCTTCTTCTGTACTTCTCCAGGCTTCCATACTTTATGCTGCATCTTCCCGCTTGATCTGCTTTCACAGTATGTGATTGTCTTTCTCTTGTTGCTGCTGTTTCTCTGCTTTCATGCTGCTATCTTCTTCTGGGACACTTTCACCATCAGCCTTCTTATCAGTTCAATTTCCTGATCTAATCTATTTTCTGACTACTGGATAGTGCTTCCTCTTGATTGCTGAACTCTTGCCTCTGCTTGCTAAGCTCTTACTTGCTGAAATCTTGCCTTTTCTCCTGCTCTTGCTCTAGCTTTTACATGCTAAGCTCTTACGCTAGCTGTCACCCAATCATCCATACCCTCTTGTTTTCTGAAACAGAAAAAATCTTCCTGATTATCACTTGTGACAATTTCTTCGATCTCTACCTTCAGAAATTCTTTGGACTGGTATTTAAATTGCCAGTCACTGTCATCATCTCTTTTCTTCTCCTAAACCAAACATCCTTTAGTCCTTCCATCAGTACCTACAATCATAAAACAAACATCAAAGTTATAAAATTTTTGTGTCTCTTCCTCTTCCGGCAACACTCCAAATTGTTGCTCTAACATTTCCTCCAGCAACACTTCAATCTGCTACTTTGTCATCAACACATCAGTATGCTGATTCCAATCCTTCAAATAATTCTCGAGATTGTCAGCTAGTCTCTCCTCTACATCATCCTCTCCGAGGATGTCTCCTTGCACTGGTTCATAAAAATGAACCTTTTCATTCTCACTCAACTCTGCCTTTACAATCTGAACACTTATTCTCTGTGTTTCTATCCTTTGCTCCAGAACACTTAACTCATGCCACAAATGTGTCATCTCATCTGAGAAACTCTCTGTGCAATCTTCACTATCTTCACAAGTCAAGTTTCATGCTGTCACTACTTATTCATCTTTCATCAGAATAGAATTCTGATCTTCCATTTCTGCAATAAATTCAGTTATCTGTCCATCACTTTTCATTTGGCCATTGGACAAAATGAATTTGTCATTATCATCATTAACAACAAATTTATCATCATCAAACAAAACTGTCATGTCTTCATTGGAACAATTTCTTTCACAAAACAAGGAGTTTATGAATTCCTTTTGTTGTAGTAATTCATTTTGATCTTCATCTGAAAGATAATAATCATATCTTGCTTGGAAAATTTCAGCTTTATTGAATATAGTTTCATCATATGAACTATCTTCTTCAATACCTGCATTCACATACAACTTGTCAATTTTAAAACCATAAGACCCCATGGTCTCATTTGATGATTCGATCATCAAATCATCCTGCTGTTCCAAGTCTTCTATACATTTCAGAAATTCTTCAATGGTACTTTCTTCAGTCTCTTCGAGCTGTCCAATTGACTGCTCAATTTCCAGCTTCTGCCCATCATCACAATTTAGACTTCCTCTGCTTCCAATGTATTGGAAAGTGAAACTCTCCCCCAATTGTGTATGGACATTTACAACATATCTGGCTGTCTCATTTTCTTCCTTTGAGACAATATCAACAGTTTTTCCTTCTCCATATGTTTTTCCTACAAACATACAAAATTTGTCAGATGTAAAGTCATTCAACCTCTTGGTCTCACTTGAAGTTTCAACCTTCAAGTCCTTCTCCAAATATTCAATCATTCTGAGTAATCTCTCTTTCTGTTGAGCATGTATCATCTACTCTTTCTTAATCTGTAGTCTCTGCCACTTCACTCTCTTCTTCATGATCCAACCAACTCTCTGGCTTTTTTTTATCATCAGTTCCAATTTGTTGAACTGCTCCCTGATCTCAGCTACCTCTTTCTCATACTCTTCTTTCTTTAACTGTCTCTGCATGCCATCTGTCTTGGCATCTTATTTATTCACTTTCATTCTGTTGTGGCCTCTCTCAGAACCTCTGTCATCTCTGCTATGAATATTAGTAGCCATCTTCTCCTTCATGAGTTCTCACTCATTCATCACGGGTTGCACTGAAACCTCTGCAGTAACAAGTCCTCCTTGTCACAACTTACCTCACCAATCCTCTCCCTAGATTCGGTCTTTTGGCAAGTATAGGTCCACTATGTTTGGAACCTCTTGAGCATTCTCTCTGCTCCTTCAGGCTTCACTCCTCTACACCCTATCAAGAACACAATTGTTCTTTTCAACCAACCTCTGTTGGAATTTCTCCAGGTTCTGTTGTGTAACCAGCTCCAAAAATAGAAGAAAAGAGATATCAACGCCTTAAAAATAAGCCACTTCGAGGGGGAAACCTCCAATACATTACATAAATGAACAATTCTTGGATGATTCAATTTACAAAACCTCCTTTCTATATATAGGAGTCCATGGGGCCATAATGTAATCTTAGTGGGCCACAATGTAATCCTAGCCGACCTAACATTAATAATTTAAGGGCACAATAATAACAAAATGGGGGTTACAAGGGTACAATAATAACAATAAGGGGGTTACACTAACAACAATAAGGGACTATACTAGTAATATAGGGACCTAACATGCCCCTCTCCTTCAAAAAAAGTGTTGTCCTCAACGCTTGAGTAGCTCTGGGTGCTTTCGTATAAAATTCTCATCCTCCCATGTAGAATCTTCAGTGGGTAAGTTCTTCCACTTGATGAGATACTCTGAAATTGATCGATTCCGTAATTTTCAAGTTCTTGTTTCTGTGACTGCTTCAGGTTCCAATATCATTTTTCCTTCCTCATCAAGTTCTGGCAATATTGTTTGAACTGGAATATTTTCACCTATAACCTTCTTTAAGCATGAAACATGGAAAACTAGATGTACTCGCGAAGAAGCAGGAAGCTCCAATTTGTATGCCATAGTGCCAATCTTTTGCAACACCTTGTAAGGACCATAGTATTTTGGCGATAATTTATTATCCTTCTTAGCTTGTTTGAGGGACATTTGTTTATATGGTTGTAGCCGTAAAATACCCAATCTCCTACATCAAAAATTCTCTCGCTGCGATGTTGATCTGCCTGTTGTTTCATTCGATTTTGTGCCAAATTCAGGTTATCCTTTAAGAGTTGGAGAACTTCTTGTTGATGCTCGATGTGATCTTCCACCGCTTGAACCTTCGAATTTTCCCTTAAAGATGATGTGATGGATGGTGGATGATATCCATAAAGTGCCATAAATGGGGTCATTTTTGCTGCAGTATGGAAGGAAGTGTTATACCACCATTCAGCAAGAGGTAACCACTTGACCCATTGTGTTTGTTTATCAGATTCAAAACAACGAAGATATCCTTCCAAACATTTATTTACGATCTCAGTTTGACCATCAGATTGAGGATGATAAGATGAGCTATGAGCTAATTGAGTACCCAAACAAGAAAATAACTCGGTCCAAAAATTTCCAGTAAAAATGGGATCTCTATCGCTCACAATAACCCTTGGGCTTCCATGTAGCTTTTGAATTCTATCCATAAATGTAGTAGCAACTGTACTTGCTTTAAATGGATGAGATAATGCACAAAAGTGTGCATAGTTGGTAAGTCTATCAACTACCACCATGATGACATTCTTTCCTTCAGACTTAGGTAAACCTGTGATAAAATCCATTGAAATCTCCTCCCAACGTTGACTTGGAATGGATAAAGGTTGTAGAAGTCCCAGGGTCTTAATTGTCTCCACTTTATTTTGCTGGAAAACAAAACATTCCGCCACAAACTTTTGAATATCAGATTTAAGGCCATCCCAAAAAAATTCTTTCTTCACCCTGTGGTAAGTTTTTAAAAATCCTGAGTGTCCTCCTAAAGGAGAAGTGTGCAATTCCAGAAGAATCTTTTGTTTTAGTTGGGAATCCTTACAAAGATATAAGTGATCTTTGTACCATAAGGAATCATTTTTCCAACTAAATGTATCAGATGTGCTAGGATCTTGTTGCAACTTTTGAATGAGTGTCCATACATCTTTGTCCTTCTTCCATTCATCTCTTGCTTCGGTTATCCAATCTGGTTGGATAATAGAAATGGCACAAAGCAATGCTTCCACCTCTTCATTCTTTCTTGAGAGTGCATCTGCAACAACATTAAGCTTTCCTCTTTTGTAGATTATTTCAAAGTCATAACCCAACATCTTTGTGACCCATTTTTGCTGCTCTTCTGAAGATAGTCTTTGTTCCAAAAAAAAATTAAGACTATCATGATCATTTTTTACCTTGAAGTGTCTTCCCATTAGGTAAGTTCTCCATTTCTTTAGTGCATGCAGTATTGCTAACATTTCCTTCTCATAAATAGGTTTCTGTAAATACTTTCCTTTGATTGGACGACTTTCAAAAGCAATGGGTCTTCCTTCCCGCATTAAAACTGCACCAATTCCATTTCCTGAGGCATCACATTCCACAATAAAGGTTTTTGTGAAGTCTGGTGTAGCTAAGACTGGTGCTAGGCACATTGCCTCTTTAAGACGTTCAAAGGCCTTAGTTGCTTCAGGAGTCCATGAAAAATGCATCTTTCTTCAATAATGTTGTTAGAGGTGCTGCTATTCTCCCATAATTCTTAACAAACTTGCAATAATACCCTGTTAACCCGAGAAATCCTCGCAACTGCTTTATGGTTGTGGGGACTTTCCATTCCTTAATGGCTTTAATTTTGTTAGGGACTACTTTAACACCCTCGTGAGATACAATATGACCCAGATATTCCACCTCTTGTACTCCAAAGAAACATTTGGATGTTTTTGCATATAATTGTTTCTCCTGCAATAGTTTGAGCACCCCGTCAACATGTTCAACATGATCCTTCCAAGACCTGCTGTAGATTAGTATATCATCAAAAAATACTAGCACAAATTTTCTAAGGAAGGGTTTGAAAATGGAATTCATCAATCCTTGAAATGTAGAAGGTGCATTGGTAAGGCTAAAAGGCATGACCAAAAATTCATAATGACCCTCATGAGTTCGAAATGTTGTTTTTGGAATATCTTCAGTCTTCATTCTAATTTGATGATATCCTGAACGAAGATCCAACTTCGTAAAATAAATTGCTCCATGTAATTCATCCAATAATTCATCAATCACAGGAATGGGAAATTTGTCTTTAATGGTGAGCTTATTGGGCTCCCTATAATCCGGACACATTCGCCATGATCCATCCTTCTTGTGTACCAATACTACAGGAGCAGAGAAAGAACTTTGACTAGGTTGAATTATACCCGCTTCTAACATTTCTGCAATCATACGTTCAATTTCACTCTTTTGGAAGTAAGGATATCTATAAGGCCTGATGTTTGGAGGAACACTTCGTGGAATCAAATGAATAGCATGATCATGATCACGAATAGGTGGGAGTCCTTTGGGAGTTTCAAACACCTTGGAATGATTGTCCAAGACTTGTTGGAGATCTGCAGAAATAGATGATTTTGATGTCAGAACTTCTAGTGAGCATAATTGTGCAATTACGCTCGTTGTTCTTTCTTTAGAAGCTTTGTCATGACATTAGAGCTTATTATCCTTCCCAGCTTCCCTTCAATACCTCGTAATTCGACTTCCTTTCCTTCTGAAAAAAATTTCAAGAAAAGTTCTTGAAAATTAAAAGCTACCGTCCCCAAAGATTGTAACCATTGTACTCCTAGTACAACATCAGCACCTCCCATAGGAATGGAAAGCATTGGACTAGTCAATACATATTCCCCCATGGTTAGCTTGATATTATGGCATTTTCCCGAGCAATTTATAGTTCCTCCATTTGCAACCATCACTTGAAATTCTGGTGCTGGGTATAGGAAACAATTTAATTCCTTGGCTACCTTACAATGAATAAAATTATGGGTGCTACCCGAATCAATCAACACTATTACCTTTTTCTTCTTGATTTGTCCTGCTATCTTGAGAGTTTGAGGAGTGGTAATTCCTGCCAGTGCATTACACGATATGGTCGGATTCATTTCTTCCTCTTCTAGAGTTGGTTCCTGGTGTATATCCTCTTCTTGTTCATTTTCTTCTTCCTCTTCACAATCTATGTAAAATAATTTCTTCTCAGCACACTTATGACCTTTAGTGTATTTGCTATCACAACTGTAGCAAAGCCCTTTTGCTCTTTTTTCTTCCAATTGTTGTGGTGTCAACCTTGTAGGTTGTGGAAATCTAGATGTAGCACCACTTCCTTCTTTATAGAATTGAGTGGTAGGCTTCCTTGTCGCCATAACTTTACATTCAACTTTTCTTGCCAACCTGAATGCCTTCTCCAATGAATCAGGTTCCAGAACGCGAACTTCATGTTGGATGTTATCCTTTAAAGTGCCTATGAAGAGATCAATCCTGTGTTCCTCTGGAATATCAACTACCCTTATATTCAATTTTTGGAAGTCCTCAATGTGCTGCCCCACTAAACCCTTTTGTTTGAGATTTATCAATTGGCTAAAGAAGGTGTTGCTCTTTGTATCCTCATAATGTGCTATCATTTTCTCCGTAAAAATTGACCAAGTGACAATTTTTTTACGGGAGCAAAGCCATCAATACCATACAAATGTATTTTGTTCTAAATGTAAAGTTGCAATGCGTACCTTTTGTGTGTTTTGCACATTATGGAGATCAAAATATTGCTCCATTTGTAGTATCCATGTTACAGGATCCTTTCCATCAAACTTCCTTATATCCATTTTTGGAAAATGGTGGTTCTTCCCGCCAACATTAGAGTTTATAAAATCATGATTAACATTTATTTTGTTCTCATCATGAGGTTCTTCTACTATATTTTCGCCATTAGGAATCATTTCTGGTTTTAAACTTGTCATCAAGCCTTCCATGTATGCTTTTAGATCATTCTTCATGTCATCCATCTTAGCTTCCATGCCGACTTCCATGCCATCCATGTTAGCTTCCAAACCATTTATCTTAGCTTCCACGCCTTTCTTCAAACCATCCATCTTAGTTTCCACGCCTTTCTTCAAAACTTCCATTTCATTTTTTGTTGTTCTTTGCGAGAGCGAAATTTTTTGCATTTTCTCTTGTAATTTTGATATGTCATGTTGCCATTCTTCATCTTCATGAGTCATAGTAGAGCCTTCTAAAGGCTTAATGGGTGTTGAACTCTTTTTAGGGGCCATTTCAGACTCCAATTAAAATATTGGGGCCAGAACTTCAATATTTTAATTTCAGTACCAACGTAACCCTCTAAATTATCTTTCGAATGCCACAGGTATGACCTGATTTGGATTCTCCAAGACAAAGTTGTGTCCAATCTCCCACAATGACCTAATTTTGGACTGGTTTAGTAGAGCGAACTTGTATGACTTTCCACGTGTCACTGTTTCATCCTTTGTCTCTTAAATTGATAGCCAAGAAACTACAGTCTGTGTCATAGTGACCACTTTTTACGGCACTCCAATCCAATGCCCAGAGAGAGATTTATTGAACTTTTCCCACGATCACCTCTTTGAGATGAAATTCAGGAGCCTGAAAAAGCACCACCTTCCACAGATCATATCTCCAAAAATATTGCGGACCAAGCTCCGAAATTTTTTGATGAGTTTCCTCAGGATTTCAGCTTCGCACCATACAAATTTCAGATTCTGAACCTTCGTAAAAAAAAATTTATAGCGAAAATTCCACAATGACCTGTTTAGGAGCCTGAACCAAGACCTTACTTCCACTGATGATATCTCCGAAAATATTACGAACCAAGCTCTGAAATTTTTAGAAAATATTCCTCAGGATTTCTGCTTCGCACCCTAAAAATTTCAGCTTCTGAAACTTCGTAGAAAAAAAGTTATAGCGAAAGTGCCACGATGACCTGTTTGGAGCAGCAAAACCCTAGAATCCAAAGCTTTGATACCAAATGTTGTGTAACCAGCTCCAAAAATAGAAGAAAAGAGATATCCACGCCTTAAAAATAAGCCACTTCGAGGGGGAAACCTCCAATACATTACATAAATGAACAATTCTTGGATGATTCAATTTACAAAACCTCCTTTCTATATATAGGAGTCCATGGGGCCATAATGTAATCCTAGTGGGCCACAATGTAATCCTAGCCAACCTACCAATAATAATTTAAGGGCACAATAATAAAAAAATGGGGATTACAAGGGTACAATAATAGCAATAAGGGGGTAACACTAACAACAATAAGGGACTATACTAGTAATATAGGGACCTAACAGGTTCTTC